>OZ010589.1:41461394-41581394 GCA_963932145.1 Acanthosepion lycidas
CTTATAGACGACAGGAAAAAAATAACCAACTCCAACAAGGTATTCAATTTGGCTGATAAAACCACAAACATATATACTATAGATCCTACGGCCTACAATCAACTCTTAACCAACAAAATTACACAACTATACAAAAAGACAAACACGAACACAATAAACATTATTAACCAAGAAGCCAAAAATATAGCTACCAAATTGAATATAGATGGAAGAGTAAACAAACTAGCTGAACATGCTTTCATCACGGCAAAGGACCACAAAACCAGCTTCGTAGAAAAACCCACGTTCAGGCTAATTAACACGGCGAAGAGTGAGATAGGAAAAATTAGTAAAAAGATACTAGAAAATATCAACACCAGCCTAAGAGAAAAATTAGGTCTCAACCAGTGGAAGAACACCAAAGCCGTCATAGAGTGGTTTAAAATGAGAGATAACAAGAACAAATCCACCTTCATCCAATTTGACATTGTGGATTTTTATCCTTCCATTACTGAAAGCATATTAAATGAAGCTATACAACTGGCACAACTAAATGTAAAACTCACGGACGGAGATATAAAAATAATCAAGCATTGCCGCAAATCCCTGCTGTTCCACAACAATGAACCATGGGTAAAGAAACAAAACTACAACCTATTTGACGTAACAATGGGTAGCTACGACGGAGCTTAAAAATATGCAAATTAGTAGGCATACTCATCCTATCATACCTGGCCAGAATCCTGGTGAGAAAGGACACAGGATTATACAGAGATGACGGTCTTATCTTAATAAGGAAATCCAATGGCCGCAAAGTAGACAAATTCAAGAAGAAGATAGTGAACGCCCTAAAAAATATTGGATTCAAAATAGAGATAAATACAAGCACAACAATAGTAAACTTCCTTGACGTCACTCTTAACCTGATCAACAACACATATGAACCATACAAAAAAGAAAATGACGCCCCAACTTACGTACACACATCCTCCAACCATCCACCTTCTATCATCGAACAAATACCAAATTCAATCATCCGCAGATTATCTGAGAACTTATCTAACATACACATTTTCAATAGCAAAAAAGCACCATACAACGAAGCACTAAAAGCAAGTGGTTACACGCAACAACTACAATATATACCTCCACAGCCAAAACGCAAGAACAGAAAGAGAAACATCATCTGGTTTAATCCACCATATAACAAAACCGTTAAAACGAACATAGGCAAAATATTCCTAAACTTAATAGAAAAACACTTCACTGAAGCAAACAAATTATCAAAAATATTTAACAAAAATAACGTAAAGATCAGTTACAGCTGTACAAAAAACAACAGAAATAATCAAAATCCACAACAAAAAAATGACAACCTACAAAAATCAAACCAAGGATCCAATATGCAACTGCAGAAACAGAACAACATGTCCACTCCAGGGAAATTGCCAACTTACAAACACAATATACAAGGCCAAGGTAAGTGCAAATAACAACATAATGCACTACATCGGTGCCACCGAAGGTCCATTCAAGATGAGGATAACAATCACAACCTTTCATTCACCAACAGGAAATATTCGAACAGCACGACACTTTCTACATACATATGGCAGCAAAAGACAAAAATATCACACCAACAATAAGTTGGGAAATATTGAAAAAAGCCCCTGCCTACAGCAACATTACAAAAAAATGCCTACTTTGCCTACACGAAAAAGTAGCAATGATATCACACAAACCACAAAAGAACCTACTAAACAAAAAATCAGAGATAATCTCCAAATGTAGGCATGAGAACAAGTACCTATTATCCGAATTCATACCAAACGGATAAAATAGACAAACCACCAACAATCACAATTTAATTTCAAGATACCATCAAAATAATTGCATCTATCATTATTATCATTGCACCATCATTAGTAATCACTTTTACCACTTTACAATAACTATTATCGAATAATATTATCATTACCACCAACACCCAGCACCATCACTTACACATCACACCTACTACTATAAATCCTCTACAATCTTTAACGCATATTACCCCCACCCCCAGCATATTTAACACCTTATAACAATAAGATCAGATATAATTTCCATATATAACCATGAGAATAAACACCCATTACCAGGATTCATAATAAATAAAAATAAACAAATAAATATAAAATAAAATAAAACACCAACAACCACCCTTTAGTTCAAGCTAGCACCACAATAATTACATTTATAGGTTTTATTATTCTCCCACCAACATTACTAATCACTACTAACAATTTACAATAAATATTAACCACTTATATTATTATTGCCACCATCCACCTTACATATTACTATCACACCATATCTAACATTACCATATAATCCTGCCATAATTATTAACGTATACTACCCCCTCTCCCAGCATATTTAATACCACCATAAAAATAACCAATAAGGATTACAAACTGAAATTTCTACCAGCCACATATACACAGTCACAAATAAACAAGGAAATAGCGAGCTTTAATATAATAAACAATAATATTTTTGTAAATTAAAAATTAAAATATTATAGCAATCTTCAACTACCATAATTTTACACAGAATACCTATTATCAGGATTTATACCAAAATAAATTGATACATATAACAAAATAAAATAAAATAAAACACCAACAACCACTCTTTAGCTACCACCACTATAACTACATTCATGGTTTCATCATTCTCCCACCACCGTTAATAATCTTTTCTACCAATTTACAATTTCTACCAATTTACAATAACTATTAGCTAATTATATTATCATTGCCTCCAATCCCTTGCAACATTACTATCACATCATATCATATAGACCCGTTATTAAATCAAGCTACCCTCTCACCCAGCACATTAAATATTAAAAATCAACATATAAATAACCAATAAGGATTACAAATTTCTACCTGTTACATATACACAGTCAAAAACAAACAAATAACCAGCTTTAAATATAACAAATAATCCACCATTTTTTTACAAAATTTAAAAATAAATATAAATAATAATTTTACCTATCATAATTCCACACAAACCCCAGCACACGTATATACATACATGCGAGGAAATATTATTCAGCGGAAAAATAAAATATATGACATGTATACATTCACGAGACATTCACGAGACATTTCCGCCACACTTCCAATCTTTAAATTTCAACATACAAATGCGTATGTATAGACACAACACCACCCGTATACATACATATGTCATATCCGAAACTGCCCACATATGTTTATATATGTATGAGTCCCGACGGACGACCAAGTATGTATATGTGTCTGCATACATCGATGTTATCGTCAGTACGATGAAAAAACGACGAAGTTTCCCCCACCACTTCCACAATAACACCAATGCACGCAATCTACATAAAACCAAAATTTTTTAAAAAATTAATCAGTTTGTCTGACGATCGCTAAAGAGTGAAACCCAGGGTCACAAGCTCACATCTATCCAACCATATATGTATATATACACATATAAAGGAGTATTTACTTAAATATTTAATATCTATAAAAAGAATGTATAAACATATAATGTCTTAAAATAATTGTCGGACTTTGTCCATTTCATAATATATATATATATATATATATATATATATATGGGGGAGAGAGTATGTATATTTGTGTGGACATAGGAATCAACACTGCATGGTTACTGTGTGATATTCAGACCAAGTTTTGTTTCCTCGCTATATATCTATAGGCTCTCTATCTTCGATAATAAAAACTCCAATACATCATTCAACAATTTATATATATATATATATATATATATATATATATATATATATATATATATATGTGTGTGTGTGTGTGTGTGTGCGTGTGTGTGTGTGTGTGTTTAGAGAGAGAGAGAGAGAGAGTGGAGAGACAGCGAAAGACAGAGAGAGAGAGAGACATTGTTCCAGGAATTTCGCAGATCGTAAGTGAATGCAACCTAACGTGATACAACATGGCATACGCCAAATTTTCTCATTTTCCTTTCTGACGTACTGAATGTATTAACATGGCAGATTTCACTCAGACACAGAAAAATAAAAAGGCACCCCATGCTCGTGACGTTAGTTATCAACTCCATCGGCTGACTGATAGCGAGCTTCTTGAAATTGTCCAGACGAACAGGGGGAATGACAGCTATGTACGAATGGTTCTGAGGTCGCAAGCGAATAGGTCCACGTGGTATCATCCACCTACTTTGCATAGGGCTTCAGGGTCAATGCCACCGGCAATATATTGGGCACCTTGCCTAAGCCCTTGAAGTGGCTGTACGTGTTCCATTAGAACTCTCTTCCCTACCCATAACTTTCTTTGCTGAGTTATTATAATTATAGACGCTCACCGTGGAGTAGCTATTACATCTGTATAGCAAGTTGGTTTTTCACTGGCTGCTCGGTATTTGAGACCTTGTAACAGACTAAACTAAGCTCAGTGAATACTTTTACAGTCTGCAGAAAAGCTCATTTTATCCGCTTCCTGGAGAAAGCCACTACGGGGAAGTGCTCACAAACAGCCACCCACACAAGCGCATGCGTACAAAGAGAAAGAAAGCATGGGAAAGGCAGGCCGCCATTATTCATTGAAATTTCCAAAATTGCGATGCAAATGTCAGGGAGAAATAATTATGTCTGGAAAAAATAGGAATGTTTTCATTGGCCATTTTTTTAATATTCTCATCTCGCAACCGTTATGACCTGAGAAATTCGGAGAAGTTATTTTCATATTGATCTATTCGACCTGGGAGTGTTTTGCTTAGGATACTGATATAATACACCATTTATATTCGTGCGCGAGTATGGATGCGCATCCGATTATTTGGTAAACAATTTTATATATATATATATATATATATATATATATATATATATATATATATATATATATATATATATATATATATGTGTAATTTAGTTTTTATACCCGAAGTTATATTTTCCGACTTCTTTTTGAATTTGTAGGTCTGAAGAATTAGATCGTGATTACGATTCCAATTTAATAAATTATAACCATGGAATATTAATGTTTGAGCCTTTATTATTATTATAATTATAATTATTATTATTATCATATATATATATATATATATATATATATATATATATATAATAATGTAATAAATTATAACCATGGAATATTAGTGTTTGAGACTTTTTTATCATATATATATATATATATAATAAAAAAGGCTCAAACACTAATAACTAATTATAACCATGGAATATTTGTGTTTGAGCCTTTTTTATTATATATATATATATATATATATATATATATATATATATATATATATATATATATATATATATATATACAAAGAAATAATCACACAGAACCAATCAGCAATATCAATGCTATTATTGGCGACATCCATCGCTAGTAGTGTATAATGTATGCAATTTTAATCCATAGAGTGAAGTGATCGTTATTTATAAAACTGTTGTCTGTTGTTTCCAGTTTATATGTTGTTAAAATGCAAGTAATTTCGAATAATCCTTTATTCATCATCAGGCATATGTTTTCCTTATAAAATCAAAAACTTGAAGACGAAATAATTGTTTCTGGACCGAAAGATGTTTTTTTTGAGAATGTGCTATTATTGACGGTTGTGTACGATCTCGGAACGTGCAAAGACGCAACGCTAAGTTTTTCAAAATTTTAAGTGAGAATTTTATTTGAATTTAAATAAGGTAAATAAGGATCACTTCACTCTATGGATTAACAGTATTTTAATGCATACATTATACACTACTAGCGATGGATATCGCCAATAATAGCATTAATTTTGCTGATTGATTCTATGTGTGATTATTTCTTTGTATATAAATTATATGCTGCCTAATGTTTTATATATATATATATATATATATATATATATATATATATATAATATAAAAGGCTCAAACACTAATACTCCATTGTTATAATTTATTACATTGGAATCGTAATTGTGATCTAATTCTTCAGACCTCGGCTAAAAACACACACAAATTTACCAGACTCCATTAGAAACATATTAGTAGAAAACACAATTATATTAACTGCATCCACCTGCAAAAAAAGACTAAAAATAATGGAAGTTTTAATAATAAAAAAGAAAAAGCCAACTCTTAACAATATTAACTACGAAGAAAGCCACAATGTGCTAACCGTATATGGAAATTTAAAAACATCCCTACCACACACTGAGACATACGAAGAATGTACACACTCAATTAAGCTGAAAAATCGAATCATCCTTGATAATGGCTAAAGGTATAGCCGAAAGCGCTCGGAAATATAAAACATTTGGACAGTTCTTACACACCCTTTGTCCAGAAAAGAAAGTTCTTGTCAAAACACAAGAAAAATTAAATAAAATGCTTAACCGTAATACCTTGTCTGTCGTTTTTAATGAAACATGCATATATATATATATATATATATATATATATATATATATATATATATATATATATATATATATATATATATATATATATATATATATATATATATATAAGTATAAGTATATTGTCAAAACAGAATTAATTTAAGTTTACAATATATAAATATATTACGGAAATTCACTCAGATTTTCATGATAAATATATATTTCTTAATATTAGTTCTTTGCTTACAAATACTGCTGGCTTTTAGGAATACACTAGTAATCATTTTTTCTCTTATTTTAGCGAATACATTCTTTGTTGTTGATGGACAACCGCGGTTGAGAAAAATGAAATATTCCGTTTTTTTGTAAATAACTTTCGTATTTCTTGCTGGTCTCCGAATGGTGTATTAATTCTATATGCGAAAATTATCTAATAGCATTTCACAGACACACCAGGTTTTCTTTAAAATCTGATTATTCGGAATTTCAATCATTGCTATAGGTAGTTGCAAAAAGACAGACTATTTTATCAAGACAAACTATTTATTAATGAGCACAGTTTTGAAGAACGTTTGATGCAGCGTTGGGATCCTTACGGAGGAACTACAAAAAGCGAATCATAAGCCAGTATTAGCTGACAATTGTAACTTATTTATGTATTCTTTTTTGTGGCGTGTTCCTTCAATATGTGGGCGATTATCGCTTCCTATTCCTTTCGAAGCTCGAAGTAATATTTGTGTTCTTATTAGACTTCCAAGTCTCTGTTTTGTCATCCATCCGCGTAAGATCATTAGATACGTTATTCGAAGTTTCCTTCTCTTTCCCTGGCCTTCAATATATCCTGTAAGTGACAGCTTCTACAAGCCCTCTTTTCTCATTATGCGCAAGAAAAAAATTCATGCTTCTTACAAAACGAAAGAAGAATATTACGTTTCTTACTAGTATCTCCATTTCACTTAAAACTTCCTCGTTTTCCTTCGTCATTTCTACCCATTTCCCTTAAAACTTGTCTCTATTTTCCTTTAAACTCCTTCGTTTCTCCCCATTTTCCTTAAAATTTGTCCTAATTTTCCTTAAAACTTTTCCCTATTTTCCTCTAAACTTCCTCATTTCCGCCCATTTTCTTTACAACTTGTACCTATTTAACCTAAAACTTTCCCCCATTTTCATCAAAACTTTGTCGTTTCTACCCATTTTCCTCAAAACGTCCCCATTTCTGCTCCTTTTCTTTACAACTTGTTCCTATTTACCTTAAAACTTTGCCCCATTTTCCTTAAAACTTGTCCTAATTTTCCTTAAAATTTTCCCCCATTTTTCTTCAAAACTTTCTCGTTTCCCCCATTTTCCTGAACAGTTGTCTCCCTTTTCTTTAAAACTTCCTCATTTCTCACATTCTCAGCATCCGTCTTTAGAACCATATCGACGTTCCGTCAAGTCACCACTTTCGTATGTGAGGAATACGCCCGACATTTACTTCCAGTGACTTGACGGAAACGTCGATTATCGGTTCCTAAAGACGGATGCTGAGAATGTGAGAAATGAGGAAGTTTTAAGAAAAAGGGAGACAACTGTTCAGGAAAAGGGGGAAACGAGAAAGTTTTGAAGAAAAATGGGGGGAAAATTTTAAGGAAAATTAGACAATTTTAAGGAAAATGGGGCAAAGTTGAAGGTCATAGAATAAGTTGTAAGACAAGGCATTTAAACATCTTACGCGGGATGACAACAAAAGCAAGCAACTGGTTATTCACTGAACTTAGGCATAAGAATAATATGGAGGAATATATCATAGGTGGATATTGTTGTATCAATTATCCATATAGCGAGATCTTTGGGCTCCTCGAGGCGGTGTAATAGCTAGCAAGCTTGTCTCTCTAGAACAATTACGACTGAGTGGTGAGTTCGATCCTCATTGGGTACCTCCTACTTTCGGTTTTGTGCCACATTAAATTACGCTTGGAAAATCAATAATTACTTTCGGCCGTATGCCACATCTAAGCCGCGCTTAGAAAATCACTAGGGGTACCTCGGCGTGGTGTAATGGTTTGCAAGCTTGTCTCGCTAAAACAGTAACTAGTGAATTCGATCCTCATTGGGTGACCACTACTTTCGGCTTTGTGCCACATCTAAGCTACGCTGGGTAAATCCCTATAGCAAGACATTTTCTTCATTAATAAACTTACATTTGAAACTATTAGGCTGAGTGGTAATTAATTTCCTTTTTTTATCAACTTTATTCTACAAACAATGAAGTGCAGACAGATTTTATTCAGTTATATATTAAAGGCACTATTCACCCTTGCTCTATTGACAGAGTTCTTTGTAGCAGAGTCGGTTAAAGTACGCCTGATCTAACGATGATTTTCTCTGTCCAGGGGCACGCGGGTTCGAATCCTGCCAGATAGAGTATATTTTCTTTAATAAGAATTCTCGAATATTCAGGCTGACAGATGAAAATAAATAAATATGCTCTTTAATTAAGTTCGAACCCCGATTTATGGGTACAGATAAGAATCACATTGCAGGATAAGTCTTGTTACTCATCTGAGCCATTCACCTGGGCATAATTAAATAGAAAAAAAAACAACCTCGGAGAACAGCGTTTGATTAAAGCAAGTTTTAAGGTAATTGTTTTCCTTTTCCCATTACTCGTACTTCCAAAGCGACGTTTATTTTCGGAAAGCCTAACAAAGTTAATTCTGTCTTTGCTCAAAATCACCTTGGGTCGTGCTGTAGACGATTCGGCGTCTACCATCTCGAACTGACTTTGTCACAAAGAAGCCAGACATCTTGAGGTCGACTGGTGCGGTCTTTTTCTCGAATGAATGTTACGGAAAAAGAAGAAATCGAATTCAGCTTTAGAACACCAAATTTGTTCTTTTATTTCCAGCATCGGTAGACATAGCTAAAATTTGTTATTTGTGTTGCAACGAAAGGCTTCGCTTTTGGGAGGCAGCAAGGTAGGATTTCTACCCGGATTCAATTTGGTGTCTCAAATGACCTGATGTCTTCATTGTTATTTCTTTCCTGTTAAACATTTTGATGAAATAAACTGTGCCTACTGAATGATCATCACTAAAATCGATGTAACTATTAGGTTGAGTGATAATTAATTTCCTTTTTTATCAACTTTATTCTAGAAAAAATGAAGTACAATCACATTTTATTTAGTTATATATTCACCATTATTTCCAATGATTTGGTAACACTTATCAGGTAGCTCTTCGACAACTTTTGAGTAAAATGCCTCAGTTTTGGTTTTCATTAGAGATAAAAAGCGTTTTGCATCGATCAAAAAAGTGGTAATCCACCTTTAATTCTTTCCTTATCAATCGTTGTAATGCACCTTTAAATCTTTCCTTATCGATCGTGGTAATCCACCATTAAATATTTCCTTATCAATCGTGGTAATACACCTCTAAATTTCTCGTTATCAATCGTGGTAATCCACCTTTTATATTTGCTTTGTACATACTTTGTTATCGTTTCACCTCAAGCAAGGCAATAAAACCACTAAGACGGAAGAGTTTTCTGAAGAGAAAGGACAATAGATCGAAGGAGACCGAGATAACGGTACTAAGAAGAAAGGTAAATAAAAAGGATTCAAGGAGACAGACGACGAGAAGGAACGTTCTATTTAAAGTTTTGAAAATCGTATTTGACAAGAAAGCAAGAAGTTGAAAGTGAATTCTACAATCGGGAAGTGCGAGAGAAGAGTCTTTTAGAATATAAGTCACAGTTATACTTAATAATTTCAACTTTAAAATGATGAGACCTAACTGCCAATCTAGTAATACTCTTAAACTCATGAAGTCGATATTCCAAAGAAGAAAGATCGTTAGAATAAATATATATGAAAATATTTATAGAAAAGTCAGAGGGAAACTACATAATGTTGTTAGGAAAAGGATTGATGCCGAGATGCAATTTTCAGGATTTGTTTCTTGGCTGGTTGAACTTTGGGCATCTGGAGATGGTGTAATGGTTCGCGAGCTTGTCTCGCTAGAACAATTACGACTGAGTAGTGAGTTCTATCCTCACTGGGTGCCCCCATCTTTCGGCCTTGTGCCACATCTAACCTACGCTTGGAAAATCATTATTCCGTGGTGCAACTCATCCGAGTTCCTTTACCCATACCACGGAATATGTGAGTGAGCGGCGCTATATCGGGTCTGATTTGATACTACTTCGTCACCGAGGCCCGTTCGAAGAGTTGGTATGACCTTTGCATGATAACGTAACTGTCAGGGGTTTCAATTCTCGGTAGTGGATGCGCACTGAGGATGAGTCCCAAATATAGGACGAAACGGCCGTCCAGTGCTTTCTGCATTCTCTTAAGGTTTCTTTCAGACTCGATAAATTATTTAATTATAATTATCAAATCTTCCTAATAATTTCTATCACACGCACACCTCTATATATATATATATATATATATATATATATATATATATATAAGCAATGTGCAGGCTCTCAGTATTTGCTCTAAATAAAAGAAAATAAGAACGCTAGGTTTCCACTTCCTCACTCCGCTTTATCTACCAGATACCTATAAACAGTCCATAACTATACAACCCGCTAAAGGAATAATGCTACAAAGCATTACAATCGTTTTCAAGCGTAAAACGGAAACTCACCATGAAGTGTTGATTCAATGACCACACGGCCTATCTCTCTCTTTCTTTTTATTTTTCCTTTCTCTGTCTCTCTCTCGATCTATATATATATATATATATATATATATATATATATATATATATATATATATATATATATATATATTTCTAAAAGTTTATATATCGAGTCTACAGAATCCTCTACAGAATGCAGAAAGCACTGGACGGCCGTTTCGTCCTATTTTTGAGACTCATCATTGCTGAGGATTCTTCTATGAATTACTTAATTATGATTATTCAATTCTTCCTAATGATATATATATATATATATATATATATATATATATATATATATATATATATATATATATATATATATATATATCTTCGTACGTCAGTGAGTGAACGTGGGTGTACGTATGGCTGCGTAAGTATGTTCCGACGACATTTTTTCCTCCCACTACCATAAATACACCGATATACGGAACCACATATAAATCCAATATATATATATATATATATATATATATATATATATATATATATATATATATATGTGTGTGTGTGTGTTCTTTTTCTGATATTCTTTTACAATAAGACATCTCTATGCTTTAAGTGGTTTCATTTATAGAGGGTGCGATGGATAAATTGTCGTCTAAATTACGCAAAAATGAAAACAACACTGACATCTCATTTTAACAGACATATTTGCCAAAATTCCACAAAGATATCTTGAAATACTAAAGAGTAAATTTATTTAATAAAATCGTCATTGGCTTCAACCCAGGCCTCAAAAAAACCTCGGAATCTCATGCAACTCTTCTGGACGGTCTCCTTGTTGGTTTAATGCTGCCATAATCCTTGCCTTCAGTTCATCTTTGGTGTCACACAGTGTTTTGTTAGTCTCTCGCTCAACTGCGCCCCACAAATAATAATTAAGAAGGTTGCAGTCTGGGAAGTTAGGTGGCCAGATGTAAGGGGTGATGTGGTCGCAGAAATTGTCTGACAGCCATGACTGGGTTCTCTTACTTGTGTGGCATGGTGTGGAGTCCTGTTTCCAGATATAAGGTCTTCGATTAGCCATCCTCTTGACCCAGGGCATCACTAACACTTCAAGGCACTTGATGTGGGCCTACGTGTTGTGTCTGAGGCTCTTACCAACAAATTCGGGGGTCCTTTTCTTATCAGAACGATCAGAGTTTTAATGAGTTTTCGTAATCACCATTAGACTCATCTCAATCTTTCCGAATCCACTGCATTGTTCTTTGTTTGAGACCCAAACGATCTGAAAAATTCGTATTGGCGCTTCGAATATGCCAAGCAGTACAACATGCCGTTTCCAAATTTCTGGCAGAGTGAATTGCGTCAACTAGCTCTACTATACTGTGCAGTCGATAAAATCTATCTATCTATCTATCTATCTATCTATCTATCTATCTATCTATCTATCTATCTATCTATCTATCTATCTATCTATCTATCTATCGCAGCCTGTTCAAATCTATCTATCTATCTGTATAGTTAGCTACCTCATTCTATCTATCACAAAAATATATATATATATATCTTTGTGGAACAGACTTTTGCGTGAGTGCTTCCTTGGTCACTATATACTATACATATATAGTATGTAGTGACCAAGGAAGCACTCACGCGGGAGTCTGTTCCACAAAGATATATATATATATATATATATCTTTGTGGAACACACTCACGCGTGAGTGCTTCCTTGGTCACTACATACTATATATATATATATATATCTTTGTGGAACACACTCTCGCGTGAGTGCTTCCTTGGTCACTACGATCTTGCCCGCTTCAAATTAAAAGTCAATCGTTAACTGCACACCTTTTCTTCCTCACAGTCGCCACTACCTACCATCGTTTGCGTCCTTCATATGACACCTTTTATTGATAATTTCGGTTTTAACAGTAACACAATATATCGAGAGACTCCTCTCGAGCCTTGTATTGTGTGCTGCTAAGTAAGAAAAACGATATTGACTAAATTTGTAGGTTACAAAAAATAAGCAACAATAATCGTCAATACCTCACTTCACAATACCTCCTAATCCGAATAGGGAAATCGCAGATTATCAGATTATCCAAATACTTATCAGTCAGAAGTAGGCAGAAACAAAAGTCAGACTATTTGCTTGATATCTACACCTATCTTAGAGCCGGAGAGCGAGACAGACAGGCAGAGAGATTGAAAGACAGAGAGTGTGATAGAAAAAGAGAAATCTGATACGTTCTCTTCTGATCTAAGTCTAAAAAATATCATTGACAATTTAGTCAGAAAAGCAATTTACCAGAATCAGGGGAAAACGCGATAGTGTGATCATCGGTTGGGCAGTGTCAAGAAGAAAATGGACGGCGTGAATGTTGATAGAGAGAAGAAAGAATAATACAGAAGTAAATAGTAGATTTAAAATTATGACACAAGAGAAACATGAAAAAATCACTCTCACAGTAATGCGGTTACATATCAACAAAATCCTTTCGTTTGTCTGACTCAGAATGCAAGTTAATTTTGAATTGGTGAATGCAATGGGAATTCACAGCGACGAAGTTTAATATATTATGTTGGTGCACACGGCCTATCTCTCTCTTTCTTTTTATTTTTCCTTTCTCGCTCTCTCTCGATATATATATATATATATATATATATATATATATATTAGGTTGGTGCAAAAATAATGACGTAGCAATGTCGTTTTTTGACGTATTTTTTAACGTCAAAAAACGACATTATTACGTCATTATTTTTGCACCGACCTAATACTTCGCCGAGATCCTCACCAAAATAGACATCCAGACAGAGAGATCGTTACGTAGATGAGTATTCTGTAAAAAGGTGATTTCTAAAACTAAGTAAATTCCAAGGTTGTTTCTGCATCTTTCTGAAAGTGTCCGATGAGGAAGAGATAACCGAAAAAAAAAAAATTGCGTTGTTGGCATTCGGTGCAAGTTCTACATACCTGGAATAAAAGAATCGTTAAAAACATCTTGACCAAAAAAAAAAAAAAAGAAAAAATATTGAGCGGTTTCCAATGTTCCCCATCTCTCCCCACTCTAATCAACTGAAATACACAGGCGTTCGAATATCAACAGTCTGTTAGCATTCTCAGTAAGATGAAAGTGATAAACATTATTACGGGGTAACATAAGTGTGTAAATTAGTCTCTCGAGTGGATTGTAACACATTACTTATCATCTCTCAGTTGCGTCTATGTCCTTGGGCAGAGCGCCCTCTGGGGCGACTCCGTCAAAGGACAGAGTCGCATCTGAGGTGCCCATCCCTGGGGAACAGCTGCCCGAGGCTGCACCTTCTCATTGTACCAGAGAGAGGTGCTAGCACAGAAGTCAGTGCAACCGACGGTTGCGGGGTTGCGGGGAATTTTTGTTCCTAGCCCAGTTGTACGCGCTCGGGCTCCTCACATTAAACCGACCTTGTGTCATAACCTGACCTCGTGTGTGTGGGGGGGGGTGAGTAAATACACATAAATACACGGAGTTTACTGCTGTTTTTTTTGCCTGCAGTATATCCCGTGACTGTTAAATTACCTCAGCCCCTGCCCTTATTATTGTTGTGGATTCCGGGGATGGAATCCTGCACAAATAAATAAACAACGCCAGTAACGCCAGTAATTGAAACAGAAAAATATGTGTATTAAACATAAGAATACAAACTTGAAATGAAGATTAGTAGTCCAGGAATGCGAGTTAGTAGAAAAGTATATGTACAAGTCTTTGTAAGTGAAGCCGTAATTATCTCTTTCTGGACTCTCGTATAACTCTGGATGAACACCCTGTTTTTCTCACGCTATCTCTTCGTAGTATAAGTATACTTTGGACGAGTCCATCTTGTGTACAAGGGGTGATCCCCACAATAATTATGAACCACAGAGAATGTATTTTTGCCTTAATGCAAGTATAAGCTCTCTTACTCTTTAACTTGAACCGTCCACATCGCTCCCCTATTCGCTCTATGGTGTCCTTAGCATTTGTCTGTAGAACCAATCCTCTGTTGATTCAACGATCTTTTCCATTTTTGAGGAGAATACCCAGATACTACCATATATGAGACTAGATATTAAATAGCAGTTAGTAAATGTTTCTTTATTTTTAACGGTATTTTCTAATCTCTTAATACTTGTCTTATTTTCTGAAAGACATACAGTGCTGTTCAAAAAAAGTGACTCACCTGATTTTTTTTACTAAATGTTCTCTTCTCCGATGAAACGAAAATTGAGCTAAATTCAAAGGATAAGCGATCTAAAATCCGAAGAAGAAGCTTTGAAAGCTCTTTGAATTTAGCAGTAAGTACTGTCAAGCATCCGTTCAGTATAATGTTCTGGGGATGCTTTTCTTTTCATGGAACTGGTTTCTTAAAACCTACTGAAAAGACCCTCAGGAGAGAGCAGTACAAGAGAATATTAGAGTCTTGTCTGCTCCCTTCTGCTGAAAGGGTGCAAATCGACCCCACCAAGCTCATTTTATGCAGGATAATGCTCCCTGTCACAAATCAAAATTGATGAAGGAATAGTTTAATGAGAAGCAGGTGAGTGTTATGACATGGCCGCCCCAATCTCCTGACCTCAACTCCATAGAAATCTTATGGAGCATTATAAAGTACAGGCTCTCGAGAAAGCAGTTGAGAAACAACGAGGATTTGATTGTGAATTTCATATCCGAATGGAATTCAATGCTTGGAGATGAGATTTGCCGGAACCTAATCGTCAATGCCAAAACAGGGTTGAAAAGGGTATTCAAAATAAAGGAGGACCCATAGATTATTAAATATTTCGAACTATATTACCTATTATAAATAAAATATACTTCTATTATTCTTTATTTAAAGCTGTTCTGTTATGTTTCTATTGATTACTAGTTGCAGGAAATAAGTGAGTCACTTTTTTTTGCTCAGAGTTTTTCCCTAAATCTCATTTATATCCAAAATTATAATTATCAATAGAATACCTTAGGGTGAGTAAACATTTTTACTCGGTGGTCGGGAAGGGGTCTTTATATAAGTGCGATTAAAAATTAGTTTGACCCCCAAAACAACAGACGAAAAAAATTTTAAGTAAAAAAAAATCAGGTGAGTCACTTTTATCGAACAGCACTGTATTTCTCTGCTACAATGCAGTTACTGATTTCTGTGTTACATATTCCGTCGTTTGTTACGGCATTAACATTGAAAGGATAAGCGATCTAAAATCTGAAGAATAAGCTTTGAAAGCTCTTTGAATTTAGCAGTAAGTACTGTCAAGCATCCGTTCAGTATAATGTTCTGGGGATGCTTTTCTTTTCATGGAACTGTTTTTTAAAACCTATTGAAAAGACCCTCAGGAGCGAGCAGTACAAGAGAATTTTAGAGTCTTGTCTGCTCTCTTCTGCTGAAAGGGTGCAAATCGACCCCGCCAAAGCTCATATGAGTACTTATCAACTTGTTAAATTCCTCTATTTGCTATATTTTAACCCTTAACTGACTGGGAGAACTTGACCTTCTTTGTTTATATACAATTGTCCTTCAGATCATAGGCGTTCATAGCTCTACACAACTGCGTGTCTTTTGTTGGTCTAAGTAACTTTTGTCTCTGTACCATCTCTCTTTGTCTTTGACCTTCTATTTATTTAAACCCGTTAAGTAGGTGATCAAGGTTCTCCACAACTTCCTGTCTTTTGTTGCTCTAAATGACTTTTGCCCCTTTACCATTTCGCTTTGTCTTTATCTAATCTATTTATTTAAACCCGTTAAGTAACTTCACGTCTTTTATTTCTCTAAGTAACTTTTGTCCGTGTATCTTCTCTCTTTGTCCTTGGCCTTATATATATTTATTTAAACCCGTTAAATACATGATCAAGGCTCTCCACATCTTACTTTTTTATTGCACTAAGTATATATTTTTTACTTTTTACCATACCTATTTGTTCTTATTCCGCTGTCCACTCATTTTAACTCGTTATGTAGGTGATCATGGCTCTCTGCAATTTCCTATCTTTTGTTTCTTTGCCATCTCTCTTTGTCTTTGTTCTGCTATCCTGTAATTTAAACTCATTAAGTAGGTCATCCTGGTTCTCATTAATGGCGAAATTGTTCAACAATTATTGCCATAGAGGAGAAATTCACCAGAATCTATCTTAAACCTTTATAAATCAACCATACAATCACGCATGGACTATTTCTATCGCATCTAGTCTACTTCTTCTGCTTCCTATTCAGTAATTCTTGATAAAATCCAAAGAACGATCTGCAATGTTATCGTTCATGACCTGGTATCTCGGCTTCAGTGATTTTCCTACCGCTGTAATTTTTTTTTTCAAGCACAACACAGTGAACCAATTTTTGTAGCAACAGCCCTGCAATTGATTCAATATAATCTTTCCACTTCATGCCTGTGGAAACGTTAGCCCGAGAAGATGAGTGCGCGAATAAATTTTTATGACTGATATTACATTTGAAATTAAAGCAGTGGTCAAAAATGAGTACTTATTAACATGTTTTAATAAAAAAAAAAGAAAAAAAAAAGAAAAAAACGAAGAATAGAAACACGGATAATTGAGGGAATAACGATAAAACTTAAACTGAGAATTTGCGACCAGAATAGGGAGCATGCCATTCGAAATATATACACCCTTGTGCAAATTAATTGAAACAATCACATTAGTTTCCTTTATTTCATCATAGGGTCATTTTCAGACAACACTTGAGTGACAGGGTGCAATCGATTTCTGTTTTTTCTTCAGATTAAGCCATTTGCAGTAGTGTGCAGTAAGATGAATCTATTTTGGGGGTGTATGATGAAATTTGTTTAGCCTTGAAAAATATTGTGTCATCTCTGATTACATCAAATTTTCATCACGCGCAGACACTATTGTCTCGATTGTCGATTATTTGTCCTACGGCCATTGACTGCAATGGACGTTACTCCAAGGAAGCGTACAAAAATTCTAAACGCTGCACAAACACACTGGCAAGTCTTACAAGTGAGCAAATCAAAGTACTATCGACTGGGTCGGAAACTCTCCTGATTTTAATCCGATCGAGAATCTGTGGTCAGTCTGCAAGGGACGACTTTGTGGAATGGACATACGAAGTACCAACATGTGCACTGGGTCATGTTTGATTGGAAAAATACGGAAAAAAAAGTAAATAATAACGGAATTATTCGTTTTGTTTCTATTAATTTGAACAGGGTTGCAGGCCAAAGAAAACAAATCCTGGTATAATAGTCGGAATGATTCTTAGAAAAAAAAATAGACTGCTCTAAAGAATGTCCTTATTTTTGTGAATGTCTTTTCGTCGCTGAAAGATTATTGAAGTGAAGTTCGAACATGCAAGGTGATACACTTTTCTACCACGGCTCGAGAATACACGAGCACGTGAACAAATTTCCTTGCCTGATATTGCCCTTGAAATCAAATAAGAGTTTTGAAAATGATCTTAGCACTCGGTCAGCTTAAAATAAAAATAGAAGCAAATATGTTGTTTTTAGCCCTGACTTAACAAACGGCCGATTAAGAAATCCAGCTGAGCAAGCGTGCGAATTCATTCGGATGGCCTTGGAATGAATGTTAGAATAAACAAACTCAACATTAACGTCTTTGGAAACATAATTTTATCAGCGTGTTCATCTTTAAAAGAAATACTTCTCCAATTCTGTGAATCATAGTGAATAAGCACATGAAAGGAAGTCGTCCACACACACACACACACACACACACACACACACACAATCAGATGCGCATGCGCGGGTGCCACACAGTTGAGAGTCTGAGAAAAGGAATGAGAAAGAAAAACGTTATCTTTGCCAATATAGAGTCTAGCTGACTTATCCGCTGTTCTTCGGGTCCACAAGAGCATCATCGCTTTAAGCAAAGCCGATGTGTACTACCCTCGAACACCTTAACTTGGAGATGCAATCCTGGTTGTACCCCCCACTATCTAATTAATATTTACTTTTTTCTATATTTATGTACGTTAGAAATTAAACTAAGCACAACTGTATATTAAAGGATGAAACATTTTCGCCGATTTTGACGCCATTCTGTTTTTTTTTCAGTGAATTTATTTTGCGCATGTCTTAAAAAACAATACGTGCTGAGAATCCTTTATCCGAAATTCTTGGGACCGGAAGTTCTTCGGTTTTAAGATTTATTTTCGGATTTTGGAATAAAGGCTGTTTAATTTGTATACAGCATATGTAAAATGGGGCAGTTTGGGAATAAAACCCAAACATAAACAGGATATCCTTTTGCATTTCAAGAAACAGCGTATGCATACACCCTGAAGATAATGTTATATAAATAACATATACTATGAAAGTAGTTTTATATAGAATTTAATAAATTTGGTGTACATATAGATTTGGAATACATACAGATTTGGAATAGAACCCAAGCATAAACACGATATCCTTTTGCATTTCAAGAAACAGCGTATGCATATACCCTGAATATAATGTTATATAAATAACATACTATGAAAGTAGTTTTATATAGAATTTAATAAATATGGTGTACATTCTGATACATGTATTGACGATAGTCATATAATTCTCACACAGATTTTTAAGCGATGATATTAAGATTTCATTAACAAATAATGTTTTGTAGTTTATGTACATATATAAAAAACATTATCAGTACTTGTAAAAATATATAAATTCACATCAAACATTACTTTTACATCAGGTGTGAGAACCTAGAGGGAGAGCGTACATCAACGATGACATCACTATGAGTGGGAGAATAAAGATTTGGTAAGCTATCAGTCTCTGCGAACCATGGCGTGTTTTGATTAAAATGTTGCAATGCATACAGGTATACTAAATGTATAAAAAAACAAAAAAGGATTCTGATTCCAGTTAAATGTAATGAAAACCGAAAAATAGTCAGCATAGTCAAAAATAGTTTATTTGTAATGCTACAACGCAATAATCATGTTACGGGTAGACATATTGCTTTCTAGAATTTTCCATTTGTGGCAAGTCATGTTAACGCCTGAAAAACTTTCGCATTTCGGAGCTTTTTGGATTTTGGGAACTTTTCGGATTTGGGAGCTTTTCGGAATTTTGAATTTTGAATAAAGGATACTCAGTCTATATATAAAATTCACTATTATTTTTATCCATAAGACTGAATGTGTTAAATTATTCAACTTTTTATCTTTTATACATCCATCCATCCATATATATATATATATATATATATATATATATATATATGTATAACAAAGAATGTTTGCATATATATCGATCCATCGCAAATTCCGTGAACCATTAGGGTCGTAAGATCACCACATGTACTCCAGCCGCAGTAGAAGTGGTTTTATATATAGAGAATAGCAAAGAATATTTATGCCTGGAATAGTAAATTATTGAACCTTTTGTTTATCTATCTATCTATCTATCTATCTAATCTCAAGTTGATATAGAAAATTACCGCAAAACATTATTGATTTATGTAAGATGGAATGATCTATTTTGACATGTCTCTAATTTTTTACCCAGACACACCCAGTATCGAGTACAATCTATGTTTTAAATTTGGTGGAAATATGCCTTATGGTCCTCGAGTAATTCGCGAACACACACACACACACACACACATATTCAGTTATATATATATATATATATATATATATATATATATATATAACAAAGAATGTTATTAAGTTTTATTAGGTTGGTACAAAAATAATGACGTTTTTAGACGTATTTTTTAACGTCAAAAACGTCATTATTTTTGCACCAACCTAATAGATACATTGTATTTATTTGCAATTTTTCTAGTTGAATTGTTCACCTATATTGCAGATGATCCATTATAGTACATAGTTAGGTTACAATAAAATTTGTATTTTCTATGAATATTACCTTATATAAGATGTAATAGAGTGAGGCCCCGTGTCAGTGATTGGGGTTGTATATCATAGAATGCAGCGGACCTGGTTTTAAGGATTAATTTTCACACTAAGTTAATGGATAATATGTATAAAAATTAAATAAAAAGGATATATACTTAATTGACTATAAGTGTTAATACGCCATAAATTCCTTTTTTATGAGAGCTAGGATTTTAGAAGCTAGCAACAGAAAATATTTTGCACTGGCTAAATATTTAACTCAGAGTATAAGGTTGTTAAATTTTCCGCATTCAACCGTATTCTAGAGAAATGTTTATACTTAGCTGTATAAAAAAAAAAAAAATCTCCAGACTGATGATTTAAGCACTAGAAATATTTGGTAAAGTTTCAGATGTAAAAATCGATCCATTTTGATCAAAGAGTAGGAATTTTGTTACCCATAAAATCGGATAAAGTAAGAGATGAAGCAAAACAAACTCGGCCTTTACAGAAGGATAAAATTGTACAAGGAATTTAGATAAATTAAAACAGATCTCAAAACCTGATTTATCGCACATTGTAGAAAGTTATCAAAATTGGAATCCGATTTTAATTCGGGTGAAATCTTCGTGGACTTTTCTTCAAACAAATACCTCTCGTGTTGTGCCATGTCGAGCTATCAAGTTGATTACTATATATGCGTTCAATAGACTATATATATACCAGCGGAATCCGTGGTTGTGATCAATGACGGATTATCGGGGGATTGCTAGTAGGCATAAGATTTAAGGGCCGAGCTAATTGATAACTCATGGAGACATAAACCAACATTCAAGGTTGTCTTAAAGATAGTGTTTTAGAACCCGGTATTGGGCCAAGAGGCGTTACAGTCAGTTCATAGTTACTTTCTCCACAAAAAAGATAATGATCTTACACATGCCTGAATCGTGAAATCATTGAACTGAAAAATGCACTTTTAGTGATGTGTAACAACTAAAAATAACAGAAAAAATACTTTAAATTCAAACTGAAACCCTATGCAAGACTTTTATTCGTTGCTTTTGCACGTGAAAGCATGTGAAACGGTAGAATGTTTACTATGTGTATCTTTGTAATATAGTATTCAGTATGCATATCTTAGTAATATTGTATTCAGTATGCATATATTAGCATATCGTATTCAGTATGCATATCTTAGTAATCATAGTGATATCGTATTCCGTACGGATATCTTAGTAATATCGTTTTCTGTATGGATATCTTAGTAATATTGTATTCAGTATGCATATATTAGTATATCGTATTGAGTATGGATATCTGAGTAATATGGCATTCAGTATGCATATCTTAGTAATCATAGTAATATCGTTTTCCGTATGGGCATCTTAGTAATATCGTATTCAGTATGGATATCTTAGTAATATCGTATTCAATATGGATGTATTAGTAATATCGTTTTCCGTAGGGATATCTTAGTAATATCGTATTCCGTATGGATATCTTAGTAATATCGTTTTCCGTATGGATATCTTAGTAATATCGTTTTCCGTATGGATATCTTAGTAATATCGTATTCAGTATGGATATCTTAGTAATATCGTTTTCCGTAGGGATATCTTAGTAATATCGTTTTCCGTATGGATATCTTAGTAATATCGTATTCAGTATGGATATCTTAGTAATATCGTATTCAGTATGGATATCTTAGTAATATCGTTTTCCGTAGGGATATCTTAGTAATATCGTTTTCCGTAGGGATATCTTAGTAATATCGTATTCAGTATGGATATCTTAGTAATATCGTATTCAGTATGGATATCTTAGTAATATCGTTTTCCGTAGGGATATCTTAGTAATATCGTTTTCCGTATGGATATCTTAGTAATATCGTATTCAGTATGGATATCTTAGTAATATCGTTTTCCGTAGGGATATCTTAGTAATATCGTTTTCCGTAGGGATATCTTAGTAATATCGTATTCAGTATGGATATCTTAGTAATATCGTATTCAGTATGGATATCTTAGTAATATCCTATTTAGTATGGATATCTTAGTAATACCTTATTTCGTTTTAGATCTCACTTGTTTGCCGAATAAGCTGATTTCGAGGTAAAAACAAGAATAAAAAAATATTGTCACAAACACTACTGGCAGTTCAATCTTAGCCGGAAAAAAGGGTTTAACAGAAGAAGCATTGTGTCTATTATTCATTTTTAACGAGGAATTTTTTTCTTTCATTTTCTTTATTTCCTTAAATGTCAGGTTGAATGATTATGGAATCTGGGAGTTGAAATACAAAGCATAAGAAATTAGATAAAAGAAAGACAAGGAAACAAACTAATATCGATTTTCTGATAATTTCTTCGACGATTCAATTACTTGAAATATATATATATATATATATATATATATATATATTTTGTCAAGTGTGCGAGAGAAAAACTTGTTCAAATCTATGATACCATACAAAAATAAAAGAATTCGTCTTTTCTGTAGTTATTAAATTTAGAATAAAGATGTCGAAACCGAAACTAGATGAAATTTGAATACAAAATCTTTAAGAAGATACAAGGATAAGCAATAAGCAACGGGTTAAATTGGTCTTAACAAGGTATTTCACTGGCAAGTATTGCTTTAGAAAATACTGGTGTAGTCTTTTTTTACGTTATTTACAGTCGGATAATATCTTTGTTGTTATTATTGTTTTGACAGTTGTGTTCTCCGCATTTATTCGGGTGTTATTCAATTCAGGTAACTTACTTTCAATAAAGGTTTCAGAAGGGTCAGCAGTAAAAAAAGAAGAAGAAGCGGCGAGCAAGGCGGTCAAGCTCCATAACAAGGCAACAACACTATAAGCAGCACTAGGCAGGCAGGCAGGCAGGCAGGCAGGCAGGCAGGCAAAAGAACATCAGATTTAGCGACCGAAGTTCTTGATTCAAGATTATAGCCAAGAGGTCCGTAGTTCTAGATTCAGGATAATAGCCGAGATGACCGAAGTTCTAGATTCAGGATTATAGCCAAGAGGACAGAAGTTCTAGATTCAGGATTATAGCCGAGAGGACCGAAGTTCTAGATTCAGGATAATAGTCGAGAGGACCGAAGTTCTAGATTCAGGATAATAGCCGAGAGGACCGAAGTTCTAGATTCAGGATTATAGCATAGAGGACCGAAGTTCTAGATTCAGGATAATAGCCGAGAGGACCGAAGTTCTAGATTCAGGATTATAGCATAGAGGACCGAAGTTCTAGATTCAGGATAATAGCCGAGAGGACCGTAGTTCTAGATTCAGGATAATAGCCAAGAGGACCGAAGTTCTAGATTCAGGATTATAGCCGAGAGGCCCGAAGTTCTAGATTCAAGATTATAGCCGAGAGGACCAATGTTCTAGATTCAGGATTATAGCCGAGAGGACCGAAGTTGTAGATTCAAAAGCGTTGATCTGTGATTTTACTGACATAGTAATTCTGAGTTTAGTCTCTGTGCCAGTCAGTCTGTACTTGGACTCTGTGGAAACTGAGCAATATTGAATAAGAACTAGACCATATATCTCCCCGAGACATGGTCAACTGGACGAGAAAATCTACTCCCGTAGGTTAAATAAAGATTTCAGTTTGAAATTCCCTAATGGTTCATCAGATAGACAAGAAACTGAGGAAGGTCGGAGAAAAGTTATGATAATAAAAACGATGTTAAAAAAAATCCGAGTGTAAATAATGATAGCGCTCCTTATGTCAGAGATTCTCACAAAAAGTCGTCTTTTCAGTAATTGTTAATTATGGAATACTTGACAAAAACCTCGAGGAATTTTTAATAAGTTATGTTCGTCTTGCAATGATATATTTTTCCGTCTTCTCTTATTAAAAAATATATTGTACATGAAAAATTGATTCTTCGAAAATTCGGTAAATTTGATGTGGCGCATTCGCCAACATTTAATCAAATTTCAGATGCCCTTTAAAAGACTATAAATACCAATTTTCCCTGATTTGTTTTTCACTCTTTATTTATTTAAATGTAACATTAGTCGATAAAAATAGATGTTCGTATCAAAATTAATTCCTTGTTTCCGATGAAGTGAATATATATATATATATATATATATATATATATATATATATATATATATATATATATAATTACATGAATAATTCATACAAAAAACAAATATAGAGGTTAATGATTTGAATGGCAAGAATACATCTTCGCAAACAATTTCAATAAGTTACACTAACCCCGAACCTGTATATGAATGATATGATCCCTGTTTACAAATTCCAGTTCCATAAGGTCTTTTTTAGATTTTACAAGCATTCGTCTGTTCCTACAGACATCGTCAGGTATGGAAATAGATTTGTTCTTGTTTTTTACTTCTCGGTAATAAGAGGACAACGAAAATATCGATGTAATCCGAAAAAATGCTATGAGAAATGCGTTATTGTTTTGGAACGTGCAGTCACAACGCTGAGTTTGAATTTTAAATTTTAAGGTTGTGCGTTTTTGTACAAGTATAGTAATAAGAGAATTCTTTTTTACTGGTAGGTTTTCCGTCAATGTGGCATGAACTATATTGTGCAATAATTACAGGAATGTCACACTTATTATCCGAAAGTTGCACGTTGGATCAGTTATTTTAATATATATATATATATATATATATATATATATATATATATATATATATATAAGGTGAACATAGAAGTCAACACTTAGATGCGACAGTGTGTTTCATTCTAGACGCAATCGTCTTGGATGAAAAAAACTGTCGCCTCTAAGTGTTGACTTCTATGTTCACTTTTATATTTATATTTACACACGCTCTATATCTGATATTGAGCACTTTATCCCATAAATATAGCACATCTTAATACTATATATATATATATATATATATATATATATATATATTGGATGGTAACTGGTCTAGGAGAAGGATAAATCTGAATTTAGAACCTGCGGAGGGTCGTTTGGGGACCTTGTGGTACGTAGTGCACCAGGTCTCTGTATTCGGCCTTGTAAAAAGTGTGGATAGTCCTGCACAAAACCTTCTCCACTATAATGAAATCTCATGTGGTGGTGTCGGGCTGTCGGTTCCTAAGAACTGATCTGCTTGACCCCCATACATCGAATTCGACGGGAGAGTCGAATATATATATATATATATATATATATATATATATATATTTGAAGAAATATACTTTTAAGTTGTGCTATATTTATGGAATAATGTGCTCAATATCAGAGCGTATGTAAATATAAATATGAAAGTGAACATTGCAGGTCAAATCTCAGAGATGATAGGCTGTTTCATGCTGGGCGCAATCGTCAGCCGGCCTCAGTGTTGACTTCAATGTTCATTTATATATATATATATATATATATATATATATATATATATATATATATATATATAATTAAATATATAAATTTATGAAGTGAATATATATATATATATATATATATATATATATATATATATATATATATATATATCTTAATGAGAAGCCATTTTAATGTGGATATTTTTCATATATTATACTTTATTTTCTTTATTTTTTACTAGACGTGATTCGGGGCTTGTGAACTTCATGAGGCAAAGAGTTTGTTATTTCAACATAGTATTTAAAGGAATTATTTTTTTCTTCTGTTTTCTTATGTTTAACCATTGTCGCTTGTGTGGGGTAGTAATCCAAGTTCTTCTTACACTGTAGGGACCTATTCTTTTGCTTAAGGGGTAATAAAATAATTATGATTGCTCAGAGAAAGGGGAAGGAATATTATCTTTTTATTTCGTCTGTGTCATTTTAAACGTCTCTCCAACTAATATAGATTAGAAATAGTGAACCGAATAGTAATAGAGGATAGACTAGAAATAGCGATCCATTAGACATCATGCGGCTTCCTACTTATGCGTTTCATCTATGGTCTATGGTCTACTTTATTCAATAATGCGATCACCCGCTGTTTGTTTACTGGTGATCTATGTTCAAACTCAAGTGTCGGCAGCGACACATTTTTTCTTATATAACACAGTGAATGCTGGATAATTTGCTCACGGATGAAGAGAAGATTTGAGGCAAGTGATATGTCGTTATACGGAATAGCATAGGCTGAGTAATGCGGAAGATTTAAAGAAGAGTCGAAACAAAAAGAACACTTATATTTCGTATCAGAAAGAGACAGCTGAAATATCTGAGGGACATCGTAAGGAAAGATGGCTTGGGGAATTTGATACTCACAGGGCATACACTTCATCCAAACATCGATAGACCCCACCAGAGATTAATGCATTATTTTAGATAAATAAATGCATGTTCTCTGCTGAGCGTAACATGTACCCTATCCCTAACTCTAACCTAATTGTAAACTAATTATTATGCAAGAGGGACAGGAGAGGCAGCGGACCATCTGACTTGTTTCTGCGAATGGATGGCAGAACGAGGAGAGGGAGTTTCGATAAAAAAAAAGCAAACATTACCCTAGCTAGAATAGACAGGGGGATTTGATTGTCATGATCGCCCACGTCGTGATGGGACACGGCATGCAAAAGAAAAATCATATAGGGTTCTTACTGCGCCTGTGGTTTTGTGTATAAATGATAAAGATATGAATGAAGAATTTATTTTGGTAAATGGAATATTGTTACAAGTGAAAGAGTCGAAGAACGTCAGCAAAGTCGACGCAGACCCCACAAGCCATCATCAGTTTTTGTGCTCCGTTATAAATATTTTTATAAAATCATTTTCACCTTGTACAAGACCAAAGAGCCACTCGAAGTAGAGGGTAGAGAGTAAAGAGTCACCATCCAAAGCAAGGAGATAATGCCACTAAGACGCAAGTGAAAGAGAAGAAAAAGTCTTTAGAAGGAACCGGATAGCCAATCCTAAACAAAAAAGAAGAGTTAAACATTAGCTTCTGTTCAAAAGAACCGAGGAGGAGTGTGAACCGGGCGATAGGCGAACCTGTTTACTCGTATTGAGGAAAGAGGATAGCAGGAAAAATAATGTACTTGCTCTACCGGTAGATTATTTCGTGAGACGCTGACACTCACAGAAGATGCGTGCATCTATAACATGGATTGTATCGTCGGTAACTGTACACTTCTTGCAAACATCGATAGACCCCCACCAGAGATTAGACATTATTTTAGATAAATAAATGCATGTTCTCTGCTGAGCGTAACATGTACCCTATCCCTAACTCTAACCTAATTGTAAACTAATTATTATATAATATATATATATATATATATATGTATATATATGTAAGCAAATATATGGATATAAATCCGACAGTATGAAGAAAAATATACGGAAAAAACAAACAAAAATCGTAATATGCAATTATGCTGTTTTAATGTTAATATAATGTCAACGTCAGACGTTTCCGTCTAGTAGACCATCTTCAGGACATATTCATAAAACATAATTAACATTAGACTATATTTAATTCAACATGAAAAGACGATGGACATAAGAGTAAGACTAATCAAAACAGATAACTGAAATTTTTCAAGATCAGCTTTCCGTTTCAATAAGATCACGTCGGCGTCACGTGGGCAATGTTGTGAAAACGTATTCCTAAAATATAGTATTTTGAATGAAAAATGAAAAGAATTTTATTTTAATCTAAAACTTATATGTACATTTGTCGAGCATTAATATATATATATATATATATATATATATATATATATATATATATATTTAATTACGCAAGTTCAAGTTGAAAATGTATAATAAAACCGCCGCTCTGCCTCAAGACTGACAACAACGCGGCCTCGGAAACAACTTTACGGTTCACGTTCGTTAGCCATCGAACCCAACATGGCGACGTTCAAGGAAGGAATCCTTGCTATTTTGGAGCCGTTGGTTGGTCTCCATCACATTCGATACCCCAGATGCAGTAGTCCATGGGATACACGATACTAAGCTCCCATCCCATGGATTTTTAGAAAATTCGATCTTCAGATGATTATTTTTCTAGGTAATCGTTGTTTATACTTACATGCAAATCGCACTTTTCAAGTATTAGACATTAGGTAAAGTTTTTTTTTTTAAGTTAATTATGAAACGAAGGGTAATTAATAATTAATGTTTTCTTTTTTGATTTTAATACCTAAAGACACTTTTTGAAATCGTAGATTTTCAGTGTTTTCATGCAGAATTTAATTCCAGCAACACTTTATGCAAGGCATTGAGTTATTTTTTCAAAGTGCCTTCTTTACTCAGTCACATTTAGATAGGGTACCCTACTGGTTCGTAATGATATCTGGAGAATTTGGAAACTAATCCACAACCGTAATGTTAAGCATTCACAAATTCCCTTAGCATCATGTAAGGCTAAGTTATTTTGCCGTCGAACAGAATTCCTTCTATAATAGATGATGACAAATAGAATATAATTTTGAGCGTTTTGCGTTCTTTCACTTTCTACCATTTAACTTCTGCATTCAACTGAAAATGTCCCCCTCCCAACAAGATCTTCCGCCAAAGAGACCTTCGAAGAAAAAAAAAAAAAAAAAAAATGAAACAACTCCTCCTTGTGAATCTCTCGCCAATAGCATTCCATTGGGATCATTTAAAGTGGAATTCTATCTGTCATAGAAGACAACATTCTGTCAGAGATCGTTGGTCCAAGACGCATTTCTTTTCTTATCTTGTGAGTATCAATAAAAGTGAAATGCTTATTTTTTCGGGTTCAAAACGCAAGTCAAATTCATTAAGAACTTGCCGGAACATTTATTTCAGTGATATTAAGCTTGAGTTTATTCTGGGGGTCCCCGGAAGCAAAATTATCTTTTGACGTCTTTCAAAAGCAAAAAAAAAAAAAGTTATCTTGGTAGGCTTCTTAGTATCTTATAAGTAAACAAATTCTTTAAAAATTTACTAATGACGTTTTGAGATTTATTGAAATTTTTATGCAATAGCAACAATATCGTTGTTTCTATATTAAGCTGAACTTTTCGTTTTGTCCGGCTCGTCATTTTCAAAGCAGGAAGAAAATGCAATATATTAGATTGGCCAAAAAGTTAATTCGGTTCACTAAGTAAATATTCTACTTAATAAACCGAACGAATTTTTAGGCCAACCTAATACAGTGTAACCCGGATATAAGAATTAGAGCCTGTGTTAATGTATATATAGTAAACAAAACCCGGACATAAGAGAAACCCGGATATAAGATACTTAGTCTCCGGTCCCGGCAACTCTCTTATATCCGGGTTACACTGTATATATATATCGGAGAAAATTATGGATGGCCGTTCGTATCCGCAGCTAGACAGTCGCTGTTGCAGAAGCCTCGTTAAGCACATTTTTGTTTTGTTCAGCACCCACAGTTAATTAAAAGAATTATTACCAGCAAAATGAATAGAACGCGCAGCAGAATCAGGCCGGAAATAGAAGAACAGTGGTTGTTACTTAAAAAACATTGGAATAAGGAACGCCAGTTATGCAGACGACACCACTTTTCGGCCTCAATAGCAAATCTGGTAATGTTGACAAAATAACCTGGTCGTTATTCTCGAAAAGGACCTCCAGTATGTGTTTGACAGGGGCAAGAAATGGCTGGTAAACTTTAATGCCTCAAAGACAAAAATGCTCTCTGTTACCAACCACAGAGAACCCTCCCTGCCTCCCATTAGAATATCTGATGCTTAACTCCACGAGAGCGCCTCTGTGCGCCTGCCCCGTCTCACACTGTCCGCTGACCTGAGATGGAATAATTATAGTGAATCAATAGCTTCATCTACCGCAAGGAAAGTTTTGTTCTATGTGTCGCACCAGAAAGTTTTTCTCGACCGAGTCCATACTTCAAATCTATAAATCAACTATTCGCCCTTGCATGGAATATTGCTGCCATGTATGGTCTGGTGTCCCCGCTGTTCGTCTCAAGGTCCTCGACAATATCCAGAGATGGATATACAATGTGATTGGTCTTGATCTGGCATCTCGTTTGCAGTCACTTTCTCACAGACGTGCCGTCGCTTCCCTCTGTCTTTTCTACAAATACTTTCACGGTAACTGCTCCGACGAGCTACTTTCGCTGGACCCCAAGCTGCATGAATTTAAACATGCTATGAGGTTGGCATCTTACTCCCACCCTTTCACTGTCGAAACGGTTAAATGTAGCCCTCTTTTCTAATCCAATAGCTTAATGTACTTCCCGTCTGTTGAACTCCCTTCCTCTTACTTGCGTCCCTGATAGCTATAATCTTCAATTATTAAAATGCAATGTCAATCGACATCTTCAGATGCCTTGATCTAATTCCTCGTCCTCCTATCATCCTTTCTCCTATCACGCTTCTTTACACTTGCTCCCAATCTCTGTAACCCCATGCGTGCTAGCGGCACTCCTTCATTGCTTGGGGTGAAACGCTTAAAATAAAATACGCAGAATGTTAACAGAAAGAGCAATGCAAATGCAAAAGCAGGTGTACCTGTGTTTTACTGATTATGCAAAAAACGTTTGATAAAGTATATCTCAAAGAAATATTGAAGCAGCTTAGTTTTGAGGGGTCCTTCCCTTTTTACACAAATGGATTCATCCAGTATATACATATACTACTGCTACGTGAAGACCCGGAAGACAAGAGAGCAAGACAAAGAGAGGAGGAGTGAAAGGTTGCAGATAAGCTGAAGCGTGAGAGCAACAGACGGTGAAGGTAACAGACAGACAGAACGTAGCGAGTAAGAGTCACAGGGAGCGAGCACGTAGACTCAGTAAGAAGTCATATAGTGATACTTCAATACCAAAGACTGTATAGATATTTTGCTACTAACCCGAAGTTCCTGGAACTACTAACCTGCTTTACCAGTTTGTATTATTACGTTAATACATTATTTTCATATATTCATTCCTGGCGTTTGTTATTTATTGGTACCGGATTTCAACCCGGAATCTACAACAATTTTGAAGTTACCGCCTTCTAGCTTTTGCCCAAAGAGGTAGGACCTACAAAGCAGCAGGTGGTTTTGAATTTAGAGTTTCCTTCTCCTAGATGTGTTGCCACCCAAGACTAATATAAGAACAAATAATACCTGCTATTTTATCCATGGCTTGGAGGAGAAGAGATGGAATCATACCTTTCCTTTGCAATTAACCCAGCTCTCTAATTCCTCAATCCGAGCCGCTAACCATTTCTCCACCATGCCTCCTTCAGATAATGACTCTACTGAAAATTACCGGGACTATAAAAAGATCGTTTGGGCAAAAATTATTTCAGTTACAGCCTACAAAAATTATTTCAGTTACAGTTGTAGGTAACCGGAAGAGTGAGGGTGAGGTAACAGTGTTGTAGGAGTCACCGTGAGCGAGCACGTAGACTCAGTAAGAAGTCATACAGCGATACTTCAATATCAAAGACTGTATATATATTTTGCTACTAACCCGTATTCCTGGAACTACTAACCTGCTTTACCAGTTTGTATTATTTCGTTAATACATTATTTTCATATATTCATTCCTGGCGTTTGTTATTTATTGGTACCGGATTTCAACCCGGAATCAACAACACTTAGTAACCTTAACATATTTGTGAATAATATTAGAATAATAATAAAAAAAATATACTGGCAGCAAACCGCCTACATACGGAAAGAGAATGAGTCCGGTTCACACTCCTCCTCGGTTCTTTTGAACAGAAGCAAATGTTTATCTCTTCTTTTTTGTTTAGGATTGGATATCCGGTTCCTTCTAAAGACTTTTTTTTCTCTTTCACTTGAGTCTTTGTGGCATTATCTCCTTGCTTTGGGTGGTGACTCCTTGCTCTCTACTCTCTACCTCGAGTGGCTCTTGGGCCTTGAACAAGGTGAAAATGATTTTATAAAAATATTTTTAACGGAGTGCAAAAACTGCTGATGACTCGTGGGGTCTGCGTCGACTTTGCTGATGATCTTGGACTCTTTTACTTGTCGATTGACATTACACTTGAATAGCTGGAGATTATAGCTCTCAGGGAAACTGGAATAGGGAAGGGAGTTCCACAGGCGAGTGGTGCGAGACATGAAGCTATTGGAGTAGAAGAGACTGCTACATTTAGTAGTTTCGACAGTGAAGGGGTGAGAGCGGGATGCCAGCCTTGTAGGGCGATTGAATTCATGAAGTCTGGGAACCAGCGAATGCAGCTCCTCGGAGCAATTACCATGAAAGTATTTGTAAAAAAGACAGAGAGAGGCGACGGCGCGTCTGTGAGAGAGTGACTGTAGACGAGATGCCAGAACACGACCAATTATATTGCATATCCGCCTCTGGAGCTCTGAAACCCGGGGCAAACAGAAGTTGGTAAGAGAATTAGAAGTCCTTCCAGGATTCAATATTAGTGACAACAATCTTAACAACATAAGATCTGCAGATGACACTATGTTGATAGCAGATACGGAAATGGGACTACAAGAACACGTAAAGAAGGCAGTAAAGAAAAATGAGAAGAAATATCTGTACAGAGACGATATAGTTGTCCTCCTGCGTAACATGAACCCACAACAAACTGATCGATTTAGGAAACATCTTATAAAATTCTTCAGGGATCACGGATTGAATATCATCACGAACACCAATGACAATGTGATCACCTTTCTGGACATTGCATTATACTAAATATTTATAATCATATATACATTAGTGTTATGGTTCGGTTCCTTGCACCAGGGTGATAGTCCAAGGTAGAACCAATAAAGAAGAACTCGAATACGGATATAGAATAACACAGATATATTACAAACAGGAATATATACATAGAAGTAGAAAGTGTTAGTACGAACAATCAGGTTTAGTAGTAATTGTCTGAACGCGACTGTGTTTCAGACTGCCTCTGACTCGACTGACTGACTCGCTCGCTCTGACTGACTGACAGACTCCGGACGGACCACACTCCAGACTTCAGACTGAACAGTATTTAGTCACCCTCCACGAGGACATCATGTGGGACAAGGCCGGTTTAACGTGGGATCAAAAATATGCCCTTTGAACCCGTATAAAAGGGTTCAGGGTAGGTTTACCTCCCCGAAAGAGACTCCGCCCTTCGGCGTAGCCTCGTTCGGGTTCCTCCCCGCGCGAAGGGAGAGAGTTCAACCGATCAGCCGGTCGCCCGACTTCAGGCTGAACGGTATTTAGTCACCCCACCCACGAGGGCATCATGTGGCACAAGGCCGGTTTAACGTGGGATCTCCGAGCCCGTGGGCTCGACCAAAAACATGCCCTTTGAACCCGTATAAACCGGTTCAGCGTCTGTTTACCTCCCCGAAAGAGACTCTGCCCTTCGGCGTAGCCTCGTTCGGGTTTTTCCCCGCCCGAAGGCAGGGAGTTCAACCGATCAGGCAATCCGCCGGTCGTCCGACTTCGGCCTGAACTCCCTGCTACCTCTTGAGGCGCCGTATTTATTACGCATGGCATAGTCCATTATGTTATTATGGGTAAGGTCCCATAACATTTAGCAAAGAATCCAGCCTCCAACCTTGAATTTTAAATATGTTGCACAAACACAGGCTCTCAAGTAACTCTGGCAACAAAATTATTTTTGATAAATATAAAACTAAATATATCTCTATCTATAAAAGGCAGGATGTGTGTGTGTGTAACGAATACACGGCGGCAATTTTCGACGGATTTGCACCAAAATTTACATGCACATGCTCCAAGTAAGCGGAAAGGCCAAGACCGACTTTGCATTTCCCAACTCGTATCGATAGTGGAAATAATCGACTTTTTCATGCTTCTACGGCCGTTTTCTTGTAGTTTGCGACTATTTTCTACTGGCCAGAGTGAGACCTAGAGCTGGCTGCCACGAATAGGCAGGAAGATTCTATTGACCAGCGTCAGAGCCAACAGCTGACTGACACGAATGTTAACTAGCGTGCTAGCATGCAAAAAAATCGATAGCTGCATTCGTCACAAGTGGGAAAATTTAAATCTGCATGGCACTTTACTCCAATTAGCTCATTCGCTTGCTTAAACTCAATGTTGATTCTGATTCCGCAGAACTGGGTTGGGTGTGAAAAAGTATTTGTTGCTAACATTCTTTTTTCATGCGGTTTTTCCAGTTACGAGTCCTTTTTTTAAAGCTGATCTTTTTGTGTTCATTTTGTTTAGTTCTTTTTTCGTAACAGATTTAATGTTTAGTATAGAGCTTAGAAAAAATTCGCAGTGTGCGATAGGCAAGAAGTAAGGCATGTAGCGACATCAGCACGGCAAAGGGCACTCCTTTAAATGCAAGGAAGGGCAAAAATATTTTAAGTCAAGTGATAGCGATTGCTGTATGAGTCGTACGATATTTGAATCAAGCACGAGCAACGCCGGACCATGCTGCTAGTAGATGCTATAAATAAAAATAAGCACAAAGTTAAACTAGAATACATTTCAAACATCAGTAGGAATACCAAAAATAAGGATAAGAATAGGAAACGCAACAGAATTTGGTTTAACCAACCATTTAACAGTAATATCAATATTCAGCCATATTCTATTGCTCAACAAAATCTTCAATAAGAACAACATTAGCTACAGTTGCACCAAAAACCTCGAACAGCATACAGCAATGCATAATAATGTAGCATTAGAAATATTCAAATAACCTCGATAATAATGTTAACACAGAAAAAAAACTTAATTTCGGAAAAAAATTAACTGTCCACTAAATCATAACTGTATAAAGGCGCCATCTACAAAGCTAATATTAAATATAATAGCGAGACAAAATTTTATTTTGGTTCCACAGCCAACAACTGGAAAACAAGATTTTATCACCATAAAATGACTTACCAATAAGCAATATGCAAATGCCACGACACTCTCAAAATTTTACTGGGATATTAAAACAAATGATTATACACCGGTAGTAAATTGGAATTTCGTCACCAAATCTACACCTTTTCCTGCCGCGTCGACTGATGAAGACTGTGTTTGCTGGAAAAAAAGATTCATCCTCAAAAATAATGAACAAAACCTACTTAAAAAAAACCCAGAATGAACTTATGATAGCGTGTAAACACAGGAAAAACTCTCTTAAAGTATTTTAATTCTGGATAGATCATTTATCCGAATATCAAATGCCCATTACACATTTTAGATTACATATTGATTACTCTCCTTTAACCATTTAAGGGCATATTAATGCATAAGGACCTACACGGCGTTCCTGTTTTCTTATTTAAATTTTAAGCTTGCGTTTTTTTTCAATATTCAATATTCCCATATCGACAGTCTAAATTTTGAATTTACACCCCAGTAATATATTAAGTTTATATTAACTTTGAGTTTTAAATCTGCGTTTAATTTAGCGTTTCTAACATGATATATATATATATATATATATATATATATATATATATTAGGTTGAGCAAAAATAATATCGTTTTTTGACGTTAAAATATACGTCAAAAAACGATATTATTTTTGCACCAACCTAATATCTACAAGTATAGGATTGGTGTATACGGAACAAATTCCAATAACCAAAAAATACTATTCTTAAAAGAATGCTCAATACAGAGTAGAGCAAATATAATTTATTCGAAAATTATAACATAAATATGTTATAAAATTGATACAAAAATATCCATTTTGTTTCAACACTACTGGTGTTTTATCTAGTGATGGTGTTGAATGTTGAATATATATATATATATATATATATATATATATATGTAAAATGTGTGTGTATATATGTATATATATATATATATGCAATATTTTATATATATTATTTATATAATATATATGCGCGGTACTTATTGGAAAGCGCTCAGTACCAGTGAAAGAGCTAACATATTTAGATGTGAGTTTGTGACATATATATATATGTGTGTGTATATTTATGTATATGGAGGAAGAAAGAGAAAGATCGCGTTTTAGCCATTTTTTTTTATATAGAAGCCAATATATAATTCCGTTTTGTCTGCTCAACACTGATTCTGCATTTTTCCACAAAGAGGTGAATAGCCTGAAAGTCTATGTGTTCCTGTCAGAAACTTGTGTTCTTTGGTTGGTGGCAGGTGATATCAGAAGAACTGAAAAATTCTCTATGGAATCCGTTAAACTTCTGCGCATGCGTGTCCATAGGAGTGACGTTATTCGGGTTTCTTGAATAAGTTTGAGGTTGGGAATGCTGTCACAATAGACGAGGAAACTTGAAGAATCAAAAACAAAAGTGGAATTTCACTGACAGGTATATCTTGCTACTCCTTGACAATATTTTGGATTGCTCATGCTTTATGATTTACTTTCAGGCGTATTTTGCCAACATACGCGGGAAGCAACAAACAGACTGGTACCATCACGTGATAAGACACCAGTAGTGTTGAAAAAATGGCTATTTTTGTAGTGATTTTATAACATATTTATGTTATAATTTTCAAATAAAAAATTACATATATATGTGTGTGTGTCTGTGTGTGTGTGCGTGTGTATGACCGCATTGAAACATGAATGCATTTATGTAGCAGTTTTACACATGTTCTAATGTAATATATAATAAAGAATATTGCTATACTATTGTATTGATCCCTATTTTTAACTTAATGAACTGAACGTTTAAATTTATATTAAATTCATTTGAATTTCATATACACACATACATACATATATATATATATATATATATATATATATATATATATATATATATATATATATACACACACAAATTTACCCTAATCCATTAGGAACATACTAGTAGAAAACACAAATATATTAACTGCATCAACCTGCAAAAAGAAAAAAAAAAAAGAAAAGACTAAAAATAATGGAAGCTTTAATAATAAAAAAGAAAAAGCCAACTCTTAACAATATTAACTACGAAGAAAGCCACAATGTGCTAACCGTATATGGAAATTTAAAAACATCCTTACCACGCACTAAGACATACGAAGAATGTACACACTCAATTAAGCTGAAAAATCGAATCATCCTTGATAATGGCTAAAGGTATAGCCGAAAGTGCTTGGAAATATAAAACATTTGGACAGTTCTTACACACCCTTTGTCCATAAAAGAAAGCTCTTGTTAGAACACAAGAAAAATTAAATAAAAAGCTTAACCGTAGTACCTTGTCTGTCGTTTTTAATGAAATATGCATACATACATACATACATACATACATATGGGAAAACGATATATATATATATATATATATATGGGAAAACGTTATATATAATTTTTATATATAATAACAATTTTAGGAAAGACTTATGCCAAAGTGACAAAATAGATCTTTGTCACAACAACATATTAAATGTATAATTTGGTCACCATAATGATGCTGTTGACGATTTTGATAAAAATAAAATGAGGGTTCAGTTAAAAGTGAAAGCAATTTACTATCACGATAATGTTTAGAAATTTGCTTTTATTTTTGTCCAGGTTCTTACAGCGTCTCACCATTATTAGCAAATCTTCTCAGATAACAATGTGGGCCATTTAATAACAAAAATGATGCAAGAAAGATCAAAAAGGAAAAAAAATGTAAAGGAAATCGATTAGATTATACACCCAAAACATATATATATATATATATATATATATATATATATATATATATATATATATATATATATATATTTATATACAAATTAAAAATTCTTACCGTTTCCCCTATCCTTTGTGCGCATGTGTAGTCGCATCAAAGTAAAAAATAAATTTAGTCCGAAGAATTCCTAAAGAACGAAACGTGTCACACGAAAACTTTTTCCACTTTGATGCCATATCAAGTCGGGTTTCGGTCTCGGCTTGAACCGATCGGGTGTCTAGCCACACTGAGGAGCTGTGATACAGCGAAACAGTCGGTGGATAACAAATACGCGTTTTCTCCCCACAGTACTCGATCGAATTAATTTATAATTTAATTCGGTCGAGCACTGTGGGGAGAAAATGCGTATTTGTAAACAGTGACTATTACTGCTAATAACGCAAGACTGTCCCGACGGATTGAGTTCTCTAGGTCACTGACGTGTTCATGAAAAAATAAATACGCAAAAATTCGCCTTTCTCTCAGCCGGGTGTCGATGGCCTAGTGGGGGTTAAACTCTCTGACTGATACCAAATCGGTGGGGTTGAACATGATCGGATGTCTAGCCACAGCATTACAACGAAACAAGTCTGTATTTGATGTGTGTCTCATACAAGAATAGGAAGGGGTGTAAGACAAGGATGCGTCTTTTCGCCGGACATTTTCAAACTATACAGAGAGGAAATTCTGTATTGGCAGCCACAACATAATTTATGCAGATGATATAGTGTTGATAGCAGACGCAATAAGAAATCTAAAAAGGCTCCTACAGAAGTTAGTGAAGGAATACGAGAAGAAATATCTTAACATAAACAGCCAGAATAAGGTTATTAGAAAAAGGATGAACACAAAATGCTAATTACAAATCGGAGAAACCAAAATCTCCCAAGTCATTTAGATATCTGCGAAGTGATTTGATAGAACGGAAAATGCGGCACTGAAATCAGAAGACGCATCGGGACAACCAAAGATGCTTTCCAAAAGCTAAGCAGATTATTAAGAAGCAGAAAAAAACTTCTTTGGAAACAAAGAAAATAGTACTGAACTTTTACGGGATATCTGTCCTATACTATGGCCGTAAATGCTGGACAATTTCCTCAAAGATGAAGAAGAGACTTGAAGAGACAGAAACATGGTTCTAAAGAAAGATGCTTAGGGTACGATGGACACGATCATGAGCAACGATGCGGTTTTAGAGGAAATGGAAGATACAGTTGAAATTTCAGGGGAATATAATGAGGACTGAGTGCTTGGAAAAATTTTTACTCACAGGATGGATTGAGGGCAAAAGGGATAGACAAAAAAACCAACAACGCATAATATACTTGACGAGCTTGAGAAAATGGATGGCAGAACAGAGTTTAGAAATAATGAAAGGACATCATTTATTTAGAGCTAAAACAGGACATAGTGGAGAGCTATGATTACCTACGTCCTAAAGAGACATGGCATACAGAGAGAGATTTGAATGAGAGAGAAAGAAAAAAAGAAGAGATAAATGCGAACTTGGTCAGAGCGCGTTTTTGTGGGGGGTGGGATAGAGAGAAAGAGAGAGAGAGAGAGAGAGAAAGAGGGGGAAAGACAATAACAAGGAGAAAGCTAAGTGGGAAAATAGGGACAAAAGAGAAAATAAAACCCTGCTAAAAATTGTGGAGAGAGAGAGAGAGAGCGAGAAAGAGGGGGAAAGAGGGGGAAAGACAATAACAAGGAGAAAGCTAAGTGGGAAAATAGGGACAAAAGAGAAAATAAAACCCTGCTAAAAATTGTGGAGAGAGAGAGAGAGAGAGAGGGGGGGGAAAGAGGGGGAAAGACAATAACAAGGAGAAAGCTAAGTGGGAAAATAGGGACAAAAGAGAAAATAAAACCCTGCTAAAAATTGTGGGAGAGAGAGAGAGAGAGAGAGAGAGAAAGAGGGGGAAAGACAATAACAAGGAGAAAGCTAAGTGGGAAAATAGGGACAAAAGAGAAAATAAAACCCTGCTAAAAATTGTGGAGAGAGAGGGAGAGAGAGAGGGGGGGGAGATCGACAGAAATATAACAGGAAAGCGAAGAAATCATTCAAGTAGACAAAGAGAAAGCGATCCCCAAAACTGAACACGATATATATTAGGTTGGTGCAAAAATAATGACGTAATAATGTCGTTTTTTGACGTTAAAATATACGTCAAAAAACGACATTATTACGTCATTATTTTTGCACCAACTTAATATATATATATATATATATATATATATATAGAGAGAGAGAGAGAGAGAGAGAGAGTAATAGATAGATAAAAGGAGAGAAAGAGAGTAAAAGAGAGTAGAAATGTAGACGGAAAGGGAGTAATAGAGAGAGGAAGACAGTCGGATAGACTGAAAGAGACAAACTGTCTGTCTTATATAATTGGAAAAAAAAATCAAAACTTCAAGTGAGAGAGACAAGGAATAAAAATGAAAGAGAAGAAAGAGAGAGAGAGAGAAAGAGAGAGAAAGAAAAAAGAGAGAGAGAATTAGAAAGAGGAAAAGATCGGGAGGAAAAAGGAGAATAAAAAATGTAGAAAGAGGAAACCAAAGACAAAATAGAGACGGCATATGACAGATAGAGAGATATAAATTAGAGAGATGCATCTGCAGGCAGAAATAAACCCAGTTTGGCAGATAGAAGCATAGCAGACCCTAGTATTTACTGAAAAATTTCAGGAGACAGATCTAAAAAAAAAAAAAAAAATTAACGCCGACATATCCGTACAAAGCAAGGAGAAGAATTTGGGGGAGAGAAATTCAGTTCTGCAGATAGACACAGATAGATTAATTTGAAAGATAGATGTTGCGCGCGAAAACGTTAAAAAGTGAACATGGAAGAAAGGCAGAATAAGAAAAAAAATATGTGCAAATTCTCAGCGTGCGCGCGCGTGTGTATGTGCGTCTAAGAGAAGACAAGGCAGAGAGATAAATAAAGACAAGAAGAGAGAGAAAGCTAATTCGGGAAACAGAAAAATCAGGTACAAAGTAGATGTTCACTCATAATTGTATGATGAAAGATAGATAGATAGAGACAAAGAAAGAAAGAGAGAGGGGGAGAAGGAATGGAAATAAATACGTATTGAGAGAGAGAGAGAGAAAGAGAAAGAAAATGATAGTGAATTAGAAGGTGGATTCTCAGATTTGCCTATGAGTGTCTGTGTGTGTGAGAGAGAGAAAGAAAGAAAAAAAAGAAAAAGAAAAAGAAAAAAAAAAAGAAAAAGAAAAAAAAAGAAAAAAAAAAAAAAAAGAGAAAAAAAAAAGAAAAAGAAAAAAAAAAAGAAAAAAAAAATGAAAAAGAAAAAAGAAGAAAAAGAAAAAAAAGAAGAAAAAGAAAAAAAAGAAGAAAAAGAAAAAAAAGAAGAAAAAGAAAAAAAAGAAGAAAAAGAAAAAAAAGAAGAAGAAAAAGAAAAAAAGAAGAAGAAGAAAAAGAAAAAAAGAAGAAAAAGAAAAAAAAAAGAGAAAGAAAAAAAAAAGAAAAAGAAAAAGAAAAAAAAGAAAAAGAAGAAAAAGAAGAAGAAGAAGAAGAAGAAGGGAAAGAGTAATAGAAAATACACAAATAAGAGAAAAGAAAAAGAGAGAATAGCAGATAGGTAGATAAAGAGAGATACAGCGGTAGACAAAAATAGACACAGTTTGGCAGATAGAAGCAGATTAAGAAAGCTTAGAAAGAAAGTCGGTACAGAAAGAAATATTTAAGCCGGGCATAAATACACGTACAGAGAGACAGAAATTTAGTCGCTTCGTCAGAGAAAGGTTATGTTGAAACAATGACTTAAAAGACAGAATATTGAAGTTCAAGAATGATGTCAGATGTTATATGAGACGTCATGTTCACCCTTTTTTCTGCGAAAATGTTCGGCAGACAGAAATGGCAATCATTAATGTCTGAGATTAATATAAGTTGCTTTTGGGCAAGTTATCGCGTAAAGTTAGCGAGCCTCTCATTGCAATTACAGCTAAAGCTGGAGTTATAATCTGCCACGTCGTTTGTCTTGATGAGTGCAAACGCACTCAGTGAAGAAGAGGAGCGGAAATGACGTAAAGGAAGTAGAGTTAGTTTGCAGTTATTTCTGCATTGGTGGCCAATTATTCTGCAGGACTAATTGCTATTCTACGCCCCTTTTGAAGATTTTGCCTACTGCTGGATGTGTGGGCATAGAAACGATTCGTTGGAATTTCTCTGCAATGACTGTCTGCTACTTTTCGGTTCTTTATTTGAGTTTCCTCATACTTTTTACCTTACTTTTAACCCTGTTTTGCCATCTTCACATGCAGGATTTATCTCTACGTATATGAAAGCGAATGCCAGCAACATTATTGGCGCGAATAAAACACGCGCGATTGAACTACGAACACGATCTATACAAGCAGTTTCCTTTGGTATGAGAATAGATCACGGAGAGAACGCTCATTTATTTAACGCATTTACCAATATAACGAATTCGAATCTCAATGGATGTTCCATTATTGCAACTCTAGTTCATACTAAGATAAGCTAAATAAATAACCAGTCCTGCCTCGTGGTTGAGTTAATTACATATCTTTCACTGATAAAAGACAATCGATGTTAATTAAGACTTTAAATAATGATTCGACCAGACAAGTGACAAGTTAGTCTACGGGATATAATTGTATGATGACTTCAGGCATTGCATTCTGAAAGTAAATAGGGCGTATAAATGGAAGACCTAACGTAATGTTACGTGGCACGCGCCACGTTTTAAAATTCGCATTTCGCTTTCAGATATATTAACACTGCAGCTCCAATCTGATACACGTAAAGAAAAGGCACGTTGTGATTTTTTTTAAGCAATTCCACCACAAGCAAGGCGGGAAGCCACTAACACGTAAGGTGTTACAGAGAGTTGGAGCGAACAAACAGGAGTGATAGAGGAAAGGATGAAGAGAAGGTTAGGGCATCTGCAGACGTCGATTGACATTACATTTGAATAGTTGGAGATTATAGCTATCAGGAAAACAAGAAATGGGGAGGGAGTTCCACAGGCGAGAAGTGCGAGACATGAAGCTATTTGAGTAGAAGAGACGGCTACATTCAACAATTTCGACAGTGGAAGGGTGAGTGCCAGATGCCAGCCTAGTTGAAAGCTTAAATTCATGAAGTCTGGGAACCAGTGAAAGCAGCTCATCGGAGCGGTTACCGTGAAAGTATTTGTAAAAAAGAAAGAGGGAGGTAACGGGACGTCTGTGAGAGAGCGACTGCAGACGAGATGCCAGATCAGGGCCAATTACCTTGCATATCTGTGTTTGGATTTTATCGAGGACCTTGAGACAAACAGAAGGGGCTGCAGGACATGCAAGGGTGACTGGTTGATTTGTAGATTTGAAGGATTGACTCCGGCGAGAAAAATTTCCTGTCGCGGCACAGGGAGCCAACTTTCCTTGCAGTGGACGAAGCTATTGACTCAATGTATTCGTTCCATCTCAGGTCAGCAGACAATGAGAGACCGAGCAGTCGCAAAGAGTGAAGAGCGTCAGACATTCTAATGGCAGGCAGGGATGGTTCTCTCTGGTGAGTAATAGAGAGCAGTTTTGTTTTTGAGAAATTAAAGTTAACCAGCCAATTCCCGCCCCAGTCCACAACTGATTGAAGGTCCTTTTCAAGACAAACGGCCAGGTTAGTTTTGTCGGCGACACTAGATTTGAGGCAGGAGTAAATAGTAGTGTCGTCCGCGTAGATGCCTACTCTGTGAACGTTTCATAGCGGTCTCTAGCTGTGAAGGCATGGACTGGTGAATTTAAAGATTGCCGTTCATCTGAGCAACTGCCATGAAATAGAATAGCAAGGCACAAGCAATGTTTCGTATGTGGGGAAACGGGTTGTAGGGCGCAAGGTTCTTAGCCGCTTCGTCTTGGGGATAACGCGCATTATATTGATGGAGTAAACCATCGTTGTTAGCGGTTTGCTTATTGGTTCAATTGGTCAGGAAACATTGATCCATGCGATAATGGTTCAATGGCGTGTTTGGTTGGATCAGCGACCCCAACCAAGAATACACTAACACTTTCCACGCCATTATTGAATCATCCTTACTTTGCTTTTTGCCTTGTTGATAAGTGGGGTCCATACACTTATGGGGCTGTCACTACATTCCCTCTCTACCACCACACGAACTATAACTCACACCGGACCACACCAGACATTTTTACTCTAGGGTTCAATTAACGACGACACAGTACGAAGGAGGTACTGTCTCGTGACATTAATAAGGGACTCCAAATGTATATCATGCGTTCTCATATCCCATGGGATCTAAAAATGTATTGAACTGACCTACTAGACATGTCTCCGGTATCTGTTGCATTGAACGTGGATGTCATTTGAGTCAATTGCCTCGGAAATTCTAGCCAGTTTTTTCTGGTTACGATAATTCTGAAACTGTGGTCAATCAGTGTGCACAAAAATGTCTTCTATAAGATATTCTCAGCACATGATCTAAGAAATAAAACGTTCCATCTTAGAACTAATATCATGCTCTATTCTACAAATAATAATTTGTGCAACCTAGCCTCTGTTCATACTGATTCTACTCTACAAATACAAATTTGTGCAACCTAGCCTCACCAAATAACGGAACAGGTCTAAAGTGATTTGCATAACGGTAAGGTACGGTAGCACCACCTATCATTACATTTCCTATGACTTTTTACACGTCAGTGTATATTGTGAGATATTGAATACAATGCTGGGAAAAAAAGGGACGCCTTATTCGAAAATGGTTTTACAAATTAAAACAAAAATAATTTGCTTTTAATATGGGCGCCATATTTTATTGCCTAGCTAATAACAGAAAGTCTCGTATTTATGGGGGAAATTTTATTCTCGTCGATCACCCTCTTATTTGTAGAATGTTCTGTAAAGCATAATAGGGACAGGTTAATAGGGACCAAAAGTATAACAGAAACAAAAAAAATATGACAGCATAAGGATATCTTCCAATTAACCATAATAAAATCATATATCTCTTTAGAATGGAAAGAGTTATGACTCCTCACGACTTCCAGAGTGGTGTATTAGTTTTTGTTGGTTCTAATTGTATATGAAATTCCTTCGGCAGTACATATACCAACTGGGTATAGAAATGCAGATTTATAGCAAAATGAATTACAATTGTGGCACGAGGCCAAAGAAAAATTAGGGTGAGGTTGGTCTACACTATCGTAGACCTTTCTAATGAGATTCCCGACTCATTCATTCATTACAATTTATTCATCCACCACAAGAACTCATCCATCGCCACTCAATCCGATATACACCACAATACCACATATTTACAGAGAACCTACAACAACACTCATGACATAAAAATTCCATTATGTAAAAATGTCCTTTGTAGCTTTCCAATTTTTTTTTAATAAAAATACGAAAAAAGATTTAATGATATAAAATGGGTAGTGGAAAATCCCCCAAATGAAACTAAAATATAACAAAATATTCAACAAAAAATAGAATATGTTTGTAGGACCTGGTCATCCAACAGAAATAAGAGCGCCCGCTATATTCTCCTAATAGCCAGAATTAAGAGGTTCGCTCACTAGATATGGAAAGATAAAATAAATTACGAAGTAGAGAAAATATTAATATCCTGTATAAGAATGACTACAAAAACATTCCTCTCCTAGACACATTGTACAGATGCCTGCTGGGATATCTTCACAAGTTAAACGACTTGGTCTCATCCACCATATTTCTGTTTTTTTTCTTGAAGTCAGAACGCTACGATCATTTGTGTGTGTTAACGCCATTATTAGTTTGTGAACGTTTTTGCATTATTACAGTTGCTTTCCCTACTTTTGTCTTGCATATATTTTTTGCGAAGTATTACGTTTGCCCTGTTTTTTCTTTCGTTTGTTATTGTTTCTCGCAAACTTTGTTAATTCTGTTAGGAATTTTCTGCCAATTGCATTTAACAATGGCCAATTACTCTACAAAAATATCAGAATTGATCTTCCTCTAGAAGTGTTGCTAACTAAATCAAGAGAGTGTAACTTTCTAATTTTCAGCCATGGCTATATGAACAGAAATGTTTATATGCCTTTGAAAAAAGTGAATATAAAAAGGTAAGGAAATGGAACTCTGCTACACGGTCCTATTTTCTGTGCCATTGCATTACCTGCACATTGATTAATTATTTTTAATTTGATATCTTCAAGGGATTTCACTGACGATTACAAGAAACGTTCCCTGAATCGCGAATTTTGCTCTTGAAATGCTTTGTGTGCTCAGGCATAAACAATAGTAACTCTTTCAATATATCAGAGAAAATCTCAAACGTAAATACAATATTATATACTTACATTTTAACTCAGAACATTGCACGAGAAGGAAAAGAAACAGGGATCATTTGTGTATTACAGTTGAGTAATTACGTCATAAAGCCAACTTTTATCTTTTGTTTGATTTTATGAACCAATCAATTCTTTCGACAAACGCTTTTCGCCTTTTGACAAATTTGGATCGTTTCTCGGCCTTTGGCTGAGATTCGATCACGGCTACGACTAGCTTGGACCAGCTCCGGCCTGGACCAGCTAGGACAAGCCATGACCAGCTTTGACTAAGCTCTGACCAGCTTGGACATGCTATGACCAATTTTGGATCAGTGGCCCTAGAGTGGAAACGCTCGGGTCTCCCACGCTAAACCGACCTTGTGTCACATCCTGACCCCGTGGGAGTCAAAAAATATTATTATTTATTGTAATATAATTAATACTTTGGCTCTCAATCAAATTAGATAGGTTTAGGATCTAAACCTATCTAATCTGTTTCGGCACTGATTCATTGATTACAATTTACGTTATCACCACAAGAGGTCTTTCATCACTATTCACTCCAACAGATACTACAATATCGCATATTCACAGGGATTACATAAAAGTAATACTAAAGTATATATGACATAAAAATTGATAATATATAGGCAGATAGGATGAAACCTTTAACAAAAATAAACAACAATATATTCAAAATTAAAAAAAAAATGTTAGTAGGACCCGGCTAACTCACAGAAAAATAAGAGTAAACACTGTATTCTGACTGTAAACATAATCAAGCAGGTTACTCGCTCGTGACATGGGAGAGAAAAATAAACTAAGGAATGGGAAAGTCAATGGCTGATACAGTCATGATAAAAAAAAGGACAAAAAGCAAACGGGGGGGGGGTTGGTTATTTTAACCTGGATCATAACAGAGACTTCCGGGGTGCAGGCCCCTTAACAATAATTACTCACATTAACTGGGTAAACAAAAGAGTCGAGTTTACTCAGGGGAGGGGTCCGACAAGAGACCGCCCCGTTGTGTGTAAAAGAGACTATAAAAGAAAATCAAGCTAGCCCTGTTCAAACGAACCAGGCTGGCGACTTCAATGAATGAAAATTAAATGAATAACAATATCATTTTTTTTTAAAGAACCAACGCGAAAAAAAAAAAAAAAAAAAATTAAATTCTACATAGAAATCTAAACAGTCGAAATACAGGCGTGACCTAAAGTTACAGAGACTGAACCAAAATCTCAATAGTAGAAAAATAAACGACCGTATTCAATTCAGTTGATCAAATTTATTTAAAACAGTTTCTTCTCTATTGATTTCAACACAAACTAGAATTTTGTATCGTAATATTTCACTTTGGTAAGTAACACACAATAAAGTACTGGTTATGTAAAAGACAATATTCTAAAGAAATTCCAGTAGTTCCAACGTTCTTGGTAGAGTCTAAAATTTTCTTGGAATTGGCCAGTTGTTCTTATTCTTCATATAATCCCACAAGTTTTCTATGAGATCGAGATCAGGGCCTTTCTAGGTCATTCCAACACAGTGACAATGGACTTCCTAAGATATTCTTGTTTAAGAGCATGGTTCATCAACATGCATAAATGAAATGAAATACAACTATGTATGTACATGTGAATCACTAATCTATACTGCAACAAACTTTAAAACATCTTTTCAACCCAAGGAAGGCAATAAGTCCACTATGATACAAAGGGGTCTCCGAGCGTTAGAGAATTAAAAAAAACACTATTAAAGAGAGAGGACAATGAAAGAAGAAGAATTAAGAGGACAAAAGATAGGGATTGACATTGCATTTACATTTTTGCAGGTCAAAGTTGACCGGGAAGCAAGAAGCCGGAAAATATTTCTACAAGCGAGAGGTACGAGAGAAGAAACTGTTAGCAGAGAACTTACGGTTATATCTATCTATTTTAAGTGTAAAATGATGAGACTTTGCTTCCAATCTAGTACTGCGCTTATATTTATATAGTATACGCGCTATAGAGGAAAATTCATCAGAACAATTATCGTCGAAGTATTTACCGAAAAGGCACATTGTGCACTGATTTTCAGATGTTTTTGACATTTCATGATTTTTACAGAGTCTAGGAAATAAGAATCAAATTACCAAACCCATCTGGCTCGAAGAGTCTTTCGTAGTTCCTATTGAAGAGTTTTCATCTTATTTCTTTCCTGAGGCACATCAATTTGCTGCAACGTGAATTTATCAAAGAACGCGTTTTTCCCCCATCTTTCCGCTATCGAATGTTCCTGCTTTTTTTGTTGGCAAAATGCCAAGCGTTTCTTTTTCATTTCCACAGTCAATCATGGTTTTCGGGGAGGTTTGAGATTCATTGGCCATTCTGCGAGGAACAGTCCTACCACTTGTATCTGTACCTCAGAAGCAGAACAACTTGAATTTCTTTTTGCCTGAACTTGTCGGAGATCGTAGAAAAGATGGGTATGATGATACTATCATATCTCGGCTTTTGTTTTTCGGGAGCGTTTTGTTTTCCGCAGTCGTATTAGGTTGGTGCAAAAATAATGACGTAATAATGTCGTTTTTTGACGTTAAAAATACGTTAAAAAACGACATTATTACGTCATTATTTTTGCACCAACCTAATAATAAGAGCCATCAATTTGGTACTTTGTGAACTGCTCTATTGATCATTTCACGCTCCGAGTACCACTCTCCATGTAATATTGCTATCTGGACTCTTTCAATTCGGAAAAGGGTATAGTTTTTGCCCAACAACTTTTGACGTCATATGGATGATCACGAATTTGCCGAAAAATAGCATACTATGTTAGAAACTTCACGAAAACTAAGCGTTATCAAAATCTTTATATTATTATTAAGAGGAGTATGCAAAGTGTCTTTTGATTATTTTAGTAAATTCGTTCATCCTTCTTAGAACATTCGAAATATTCATTATCGAGTTTGTTCATTGCATCAGCGGATGGTCTATGAAAAACACAGCCGATATTAGCGTCTTTTTTGCAGTAACAAATATATTGATTTGGAAATTCTTGCAAAAGTTAAATGATTGTCAGATTTTAATGAAACATTCAGAGTTTACTAATAAATGAATGGCATTATTTGAGAAAATTTTTTTTTAGAAAATCTTGATAAAAATATTTTTTTTTTTACATCTATTACCCCTCTTATTAGGAAAAAGAAGAAATCTTTGAAGAATTTAAAAAATCAAATTTTTTTGTAAAATTGAACTACTAGTTACCGAAAATCAGCTGTGAATTGTAAAATACAAAACCCAATAAAAGTAAGATATTGAATTAAAAAAAAAAAAGCTTTTAATAGCTTTTATGAATAATATATGGTAAGGACAATATTGTCTGAAGCAAAAAAAAAAAAATTTCGATAAAAAATTAAATTTTATAAGAATTGTTTTCTTTTTTTACAATTTTAATTACATTATTTTATAAAGTTGTCAACTATTTTAAAATTCAGTTTCAATGTTTTAACTTTTAGATATTACTGTCCTTAAATAAAACAGTTTTTACTGATCATAAATCTAAAAGCTTATTATCGTCTGCAAACGACCAGTACTTAAAGAATTGAACATTTATAGATGAGAATATAATTATTCTTTTTATATACGGATGTTCATACATGACATTCTCCCTAAAAAGTCACGTATTTTAAGAATTGTTTAAAATTTCATAACTGAGATAATATAAAACATTATTAATAAATAAAATACGATAAAATTTCAAACGAGATGTACATAAAAATTAATAGGTACCTCTCTTATCTATGACATTTTGTTATATTAATTTTTATATTATTTTATTTATGAAATTTCAGATTTATTTTATTGTTATAATATTTTTAATTTTTTCATTATTTTTTCAGGAAGCATCTTCCAACGTAAAGGTATAAATCTAGAGGACTTAAAAATCAATAAAATATTAGATTGCTTAAAATATTTGTTAACTTGTAAAAATTACTGGGTAGTTGAATAAGTTCATGTTCTGTCGTGTATCTTGCTAAGTAAGAGTTCGGTATTTATCAATCCACCCACGAGGACCGAATGTGGCACAAGGCCGGTTTAATGTGGGTCTCTCCGAGCCCGTAGGCTCGGCCAAAAATATAGCCTTTGAACCCGCCTAGACGGGTTCAGGCCCTGTCTACCTCCCCGAACGAAACATTGCCCTTCGGCAAATCTTCGTCCGAGTTCCTCTCCGCATTAGCAGAGAGTTCGACAGAACGCCGACTCGGAAGCTCACAAAGGTAGCGTACTACACATTGATCCTAGCGACCGGGCCGCTAAGTAAGCGTTCGGTATTTATCAATCCACCCACGAGGACCGAATGTGGCACAAGGCCGGTTTAATGTGGGTCTCTCCGAGCCCGTAGGCTCGGCCAAAAATATAGCTTTTGAACCCGCCTAGACGGGTTCAGGCCCTGTCTACCTCCCCGAACGAAACATTGCCCTTCGGCAAATCTTCGTCCGAGTTCCTATCTGCATTAGCCGAGAGTTCGACAGAACGCCCACTCGGAAGCTCACAAAGGTAGCGTACTACACATTGATCCTAGCGACCGGGCCGCTAAGTAAGCGTTTAGTATTTATCAATCCACCCACGAGGACCGAATGTGGCACAAGGCCGGTTTAATGTGGGTCTCTCCGAGCCCGTAGGCTCGGCCAAAAATATAGCTTTTGAACCCGCCTAGACGGGTTCAGGCCCTGTCTACCTCCCCGAACGAAACATCGCTCTTCGGCAAAGCTTCGTCCGAGTTCCTCTCTGCATTAGCAGAGAGTCCGACAGAACGCCGACTCGGAAGCTCACAAAGGTAGCGTACTACACCTTGATCCTAGCGACCGGGCCGCTAAGTAAGCGTTCGACCTCTGTTCTAGTTGGTGTCCGTTTATCATCTGAGCTACCTGCTCATATGCAAATTATACTAATTTGCATATCACTACAGTTCATTTAAAATTCGTCAAATTTATGTCACAAATTACCGATTACTTCTGGCCTCAGCTGTCAATACCATCTATCAACAACTGACAAACAAGTCACCGTGCTTATGAAATACTTTCTTATTTTCTAATACGTTTTTTCTGCTAAAAAATTAGGTAATGTTTGTTTCAAATTAGATCAATTAAACTTTAAACTTTCTAATTTTCCCCAAATAACCTTCGAAAAAAGTTTATTTTATTTTTGTGAGATTTAAATTTTATTTACAGATGTCTCAAAACATTGCAGGCATCTTTGGTTTTACTGAAAAACGTTTATTCCATCAATATAAATTCGGTTTTAAATAACACCAAAGTATTTTGCTTTCTGGTATAGTAAATTTACCTTTAAATTAAAGCAAAAAAGAAAGCTTCAAGATTTTTCATTTTTAAAACTATATTTTAAACATAGGTACCGCTAATCTGTGAACATCCCTACGAAAACTTGTTTAGAACAACTTCACAGCCTTTACACTCTGTGTTTCATTTTCTTCAAAACTTCAAGATGATGTAATATTGTTTACAATGGGACTTTTTTTTTTACAGTAACTAAAATTTTAAACGTTTAAACGAAGACGATAACCAAAATCTTTTGAAATGATTTTTAAAATCAATATTTTTAGCAACATAGACATGGCTAGTTTTACCTCATCTTATATGTATTAGGTTGGTGCAAAAATAATGTCGTTTTCTCAAATATGTTACTATGTGAGAAAACGACATTATCGTTCGGTTATAAGCAGTAAATTCGTCCTTGCCAACCGAACGACCCTTTGTGGCCGAGAGGTTAGGCACGTCAAGCTAAATGACGGTTCTGAATCCTGTCAAAGGACGAATATTTTCTATGAAAATTTCTCGGACATTCAGGCCGGTACATGTTATTTAATACTGTTTATTATAAACATAGCTTTTACTTAAATACTTGTATCTATAAAAAGAATGTTAAACATATATATATATATATATATATATATATATATATATATAATGTAATGAAAAACAAACCACTTTAAGGTACCATTACGATAATTTATTTCACCTAAATCCTATTTTAAGGATTCAGGATCATCAGGTAAAACTTCCAACAACGAATTGAGAGGAAAAATGGGATTAAAAATCGGTGGGTAGTGTAATTTTTGTAATTTAATAGAGGAGGTTGAGAGTGGTAGTTAAACAGACAATATAAAGTATAGGGAGGGGTTAATTTTATATCTCTCTTAAGTATGTTTTATATTGGAGTAGGAGGAGTGACAGAAACTTGACCTCTTTAGATGGTTAATAAAACGGAAATGAATTGTAGAAAATGTATACAAGTGAGTCTTATGGTAAAAAGAGAGATAGGGGGGGGAAGAGATAGAGTTGTTATAATTTTGTTTTAACAAAATTATGTAAAAGATATATATATATATATATATATAATATATATATATATATATATATATATATATATATATATATATATATAATTGTGTAATGTAATGTTTGCGGCCTGACATGTTTACAGATCAGAAAATATCATACCTTCAGTGCATTGGGATGCATTAATATTAATTAATCTAGAATCGTTAATTATCATTGCTGAATCCTGAGTTTGACTTGTGAACCATCATACCCGAAGTACTAAAGGGACACGGCGCATGGAGGAGAGATTGACACGTCATCACAAGGAATATACAAAATAATAAAATAAAATAAACTCCTTCTTTTTTTGTGCAAAGGGCAACTTGTCACCATGTCTTAAGGGCAAGAATACTGATTTGGAAGAGATCAAACGGAGTTTAATATCACAAAAGATTAACAAAGTGTGAAGCAAAGAGGTCGCTCTATGGTTGTTAAGGAATTTTCTTTTGTAAGCTTGCTTTTATTAAAATTGATGTTATCTGTAAAATGAAATCTACGATGCAAAGCTTACCATTCCAAGGTCTGACTTTTGGTAGGCAGGCATGAAAGATCATTTCAGCTGTTATTCTTGCTTTTTGAAATTAATTTTTCTATTCAGTCGTAGAATTAAGCATTTTTAGTGACGGGAGAAAGAAAATGAATAATAGCATGGAATGAATACTTTTATTAATCTATCTCAGTCTGTTCATAATCTATCTATCTATCTATCTATCTATCTATCTATCTATCTATCTATCTATCTATCTATCTATCCCAGTCGGTTCATTATCTATCTATCTAGCTAGCTATCTTATTAATTTAATTAAATAATTAAATAAAATAAAATAATTAATTTAATAATTAAATTTAGTTAAATAATTATTTAATTCAATTTAATTAATTATCTATCTATCTATCTATTATTCATAGCCTGTTGATTCTTCCCTTCTCTATCTTAGCCTGTTGATTCTCTCTCTCTATCAGCCTGTTTATTGTTTCTCTCGATCTCAGTCTGGTGATTTTATCTATCTATCTATCTATCTATCTATCTATCTATCTATCTATCTATCTATCTATCTATCTATCTGTCTATCTATCTATCTATCTATCTATCTATCTATCTATTGAGTCTCTCTCGCTATCTCAGTCAGTTTATTATCTATCTCAGTCTGTTGACTCTCTCTCTCTCTTTCTAGATTTCTAGTGATTCTATCTATCTATCTATTGAGTCTCTCTCGCTATCTCAGTCAGTTTATTATCTATCTCAGTCTGTTGACTCTCTCTCTTTCTCGATTTCTAGTGAATCTATCTATCTATCTATCTATCTATCTATCTATCTATCTATCTATCTATCTATCTATCATGAGTAATAATAATAATGATTATATTAATAATGTTGTGCAAATATAATCAAGTATTAAATCAAGACTATGTTGTTCAAATGAAAGCAGTAAAATATTAACATCAAAATTTCTTTGAAAAGTATTAAGAAAAAGAGATTTTGGCGATTTCATATAGATAAAAAATAGAAATAAGAAACAAAAAAAACAAAACGAAAATCACAAAAATCAGTAGAATATCTCAAATCCTATTCTAACGCGCTCGGACGCAGACCGTCAACCCCTTGAAAAACGAAATAGCCATAGATTCCAAAATCTAATACCATTTACCGAGTTTCGTCAAAATTGGTCAACAATTTCTCGCGGTAATTTGCACGTCGCATAAAGGAAGCGGTATTTTTCTCTTGCTACGATTATAATTAATAGTTATAATGACATAACAGAAAAAGAATTTATTGAATGAAGGTTAAAAAAAAAAAAGATTCCGACATTACGAGGCGTTGGCAGGAGACGTTAAACACTTTTATCTTCCATCCTTCCTTTCTTTCTTTCTTTCTTTCTTTCTTTTTCTCGCTAAAACCAAGTAGTCACTTTTCCCTTTTTTCCAAGCAATCAAAATGGAACAATCCATTAATTATGGGTATTGGCAGGGCGTAGCGGTCGACCGTACTAACGAATCGAGGGACAAGTGCAATTCGAATATGATAATAATAATAATTTATTTTTTATTTTTTTTATTTATTTTTTTTTTTTTGTCAGTGAAAAGTGTCATGATGCCATTTCTAACCTTAGGTCCCTGGGTGGGACCCGGAAAGAAATGTGTAAACGCCAGAAAGCAAAGAAAATAAAATTAATAATAATAATAATAATAATAATAATATAGAATGAAAATGTTTGATCATTATTATAGTTTGATTAAAGACTCAATGTCAAATCCTTTCCTATTCATTAAATTCGTATTAAGATTATTCGCAAATAAATAAATAAATAAATAAGGGGAGGCTACTCCCCAATTAACCACATTCAAAATAAAGCTATGCTGTAAACATCCAAAATCCATGTATTCATTATGTTCTGTGAGCATTAAATTCTTTGTTTCCCTGACATCTATCTATCTATCTATCTATCTATCTATCTATCTATCTATCTATCTATCTATCTATCTCAGTCTGTTCATTATCTATCTATCTATCTATCTATCTATCTATCTATCTATCTATCTATCTATCTATCTATCTCAGTCTGTTCATTTCTTTGTAGTTTCCTTAGACTTCCTTATTCCTCAAAGTGTAGAGGGTTACTGAATGCGGTTCTTGTAAAGGCATACAAAGGAAGAGAAAGAGGTGCCTATTATCAGAATAGGTAAGATAGATAACAGTTGACACTACAGTGGAAGAGATTAATATTGTAGTGGTCGAGAAAGCATCGTCTCCCGAGAGCCTGTTCAATAAAGCAATCTTTATGGGAAGGAATCTCTTTGATTGGAACTTTCTCCATACTAATGGAATATGAGAGGATTTAGGATTAAACGACTTGCTGTACGTAGACTGGCGGGTCCTAGCTGTGAAATTCTGTACTGGTGGAACATATGTCAGGAAAATAGCAAAAGAGTAGCGAGATGCTAGTAACGTTTCTTTTATGGCAAGACAATTCATCATCCACATGGCCATGCAAAAGCTTTCGTACTGTGTTAAGGATGGAAAGTAAGAACTCCTGCCCAGATATAGGAGAAATATTCAATAGCATTAGTCAGCAGAATTCCATCTGCCTTAAATTTAAGTTTTGTCAATGTAAAGGTAATTTACCCACATACGCATGGACTGAGCTATAAATAGGAGCAGGTACTGCCGTTTGGAGAAGGAAGTTTCCAGCAGTCAGCTCTGACAATCGGACCAAACATCCTTGTTGTAACACGCTTGTTTGTATATGTTTGTATTATTGTTTCTGTAAATATATTTCTTTAACTCAATTCATCTCTTTGTGTCTTTATTTTTGGCCGTAACAAGACCACAGCAGTCAGAGTGAGGAAATGGTCCAGTAATCACTTCTATATAATAGATTAGTCGATTTTTGTTTCTAACAATAATTTTTCAGTGTCTTAATACTTTTCTTAGTTTCTGGAAAACATCTTCCGCTATTAAGATGAGCCTTTGGATTCCTGTATGTCCTTTTCAGTCGTCTCTTACTAGTGAATTACTGTATCTGCCTGATTTTGACGTCTCCAGGTCGTAGCTAATATTTTCGCCTGTGTCTTCTGCTGATGACTAACCATTCTGCCCTGTTAGAGTTTGTTCATTGACTAGTGGAAGCAATTGTAAGAAGCAAGGCAGTAAAGCCACTAAGACACTGCTCGGCGCGGTCGCTAGGATCAAAGTGTAGTACGCTGCCTTTGTGAGCTTTCGAGTCGGGTTTCTGTCGAACTCTCTGCTAATGCAGAGAGGAACTCGGACAAAGCTTTGCCGAGGGGCAAGGTTTCGTTCGGGGAGGTAGACAGGGCCTATATAGCTATATTTTTGGCCGAGCCTACGGGCTCGGAGAGACCCACATTAAACCGGCCTTGTGCCACATTCGGTCCTCGTGGGTGGATTGATAAATACCAAGCCACTAAGACACAAGGAGTTACACGGTGTGGAAGAATGAAGAACAAAAAGATTAATGATGAGCGTGAAGAGGAAAGATTAATCAGGAGGACAGAAGATAACGATTGATATTTCATTTGGATTTGAGCAGATTAAAGTTGGTTGGATAGCCTGGAGCCGGAAGGGAGTTCCACAAGCGAGAAGTGCGAGAAAAGAAACTGTTATAATAGAATTTACGGTTACATCTCTCCAGTCTAAATATAAATTGAATCTACGAACCATAGCTCACCCAAACAATTATCATGAAAGTATTCATAGAAAAGACAGAGAGAGGCAACCTTACAACGGTGGGGAAGTAACTGAAGCCGTGCCGCCAGATCAGGACCTAAAATATTGTTGATTCTTCTTTGCATCTTATCAAGGAACTCAAGATAAAGAGCAAGGGCACCGGACGATATTTGGCAGCAATATTCAAACCATGGACGAATGGTAGTCTTATAGATATGTAAAATAGATTCTGGAGAAATTGTTTCATCTGACATAGTGAACTGACTTTATTAGCAGCTGACACAGAGAGGCAACCTTACAACGGTGGGAAAGTGACTGAATCCGAGCCGCCAGATCAGGACCTATAATAATGCTGATTCCTATTCGCATCTTATCCAGGAGATCAAGATAAATAGCAGGGACAGCCGACCATATGTTGCAGCAATATTCTAAGCATAGACGAATGGTCGACATAGATATTTACAAGATAGATTCTAGAGAGAAATATTGTTCCACATGGTACAGCGAAGCAATTTTCTTAGAAACTGACCTGCGAAATTTCCTGAGTTTCTTAATCCAAAGAAGAACCTGCAATGTTATTGGTCCTGACCGGGCATATAATCATCAGTCAATTTCCAACCGCCGTAATATAGTGACATTTTATAAATATTTTCATGGAAATTCTTCTGATGAACTTTCCTTTTTTGGTACATCTAATTCTTGAATTTAAGAGTTGTACTAGATTGGCAGCTAGGTCCCAACATTTTACTGTTGAAATTGCTGGATATAGCCGAAATTCATGTTCTAATAGTTTCTTCTCTCGAACTTCCTAACTCCCATCGATTGTGGAAATAATCGATTTTTTCATGCTTCTACGGCAGTTTTCATGTAGTTTGCGGCCATTTTCTACTGGCCAGAGTGAGAGCTTATAGCTGGCTGCCACAAATAGGCAGGAAAATTCTATTGGCCATTGTGAGAGCCAACAGCTGACTGACACGAATGTTAACTAGCAAGCTAGCATGCAAAAAAAAAAAATAAAAAACATCGATAGCTGCATTCGTCACAAGTGGGAAAAATTTAAATCTGCATGGCAGTTTACTTAATTTATAAATATTTTCATGGAAATTCTTCTGATGAACTTTCCTTTTTGGTACATCTAATTCTTGAATTCGTCATTCAAGATTCTTGAATCTTTTTTTTTATTGTTCTTTCTCATCACTGATGTTATTTTTAATTTTCTTTCACTCTTACTAATTACAATTACTTTGTGGTTTTATCGCTTACTTCGGGTGAAATATTAAAAAAATGCAGGTAACGCACATAATACTCTCACCTTTTTATAATTCCACATATATTTTTGACTGGCATCTTCAGAGTCTTGTTCCTTCATATTATGATATTCTTAGACAATATATTTTTCAATTATACACACACACACACACACACACATATATATGTATTCTTTTTCACTTATATATATATATATATATATATATATATATATATATATATATATATATATATATATATATATATATATTCTGTGGAATCTGTTGTATTTAGATTTATTTTTCTGGCAGTTGTTCAAGCAAGTAGTCGACTATATGAAGATTGCAAACAAGTTAATAGGTGAAAGACGAGAAAACGAGAATCTTTTTAGAAACAGAAGAAAGGCAGCTAACAGTTCTGTTGAAATTATTTTTATTTCTTTCTTTTGTTTCACGCTTGAACGATTTGACTTATATTCAGACACACACGCACCTCTGATCTATTTACGCAGACGACAAGGAGAGAGATCAGTTTTCTCGACAGGAATCTGGTAATTAATTCATGTAATTGGCCAAATTAGAGATGCCTTCGAAACAAAATGAAAGTGGAAAAATAACAAATGGTGACCATCCCTGCCTACCATTAGAATGCCTGACGCTAAACTCTAACGAGAGCACCTCTCTGCGGCTGATCGGTCTCACGTTGTCTGCTGACCTGAGATGGAACAAATACATTGAGTTAATAGCTTCGTCCACCGCAAGGAAAGTTGGCTCCCTATGCCGAACCAGGAAATTTTTCTCACCAGAGTCAATCCTTCAAATCTACAAATCAACCATTCGCCCTTGCATCGAGTATTGCTGCCATATATGGTCTGGTGCCCCTTATGTTTGTCTCAAGGTTCTTAATAAGATCCAGAGACGGATATGCAACGTAATTGGACCTGATCTCGCGTCTCGTCCGCAGCCGCTCTCTCACAGACGTGCCGTTGCCTCCCTCTGTCTTTTTAACAAATATTTTCACAGTAATTGCTCCGATGAGCTGCTTTCGCTGGTTCCCAGACTTCATGAATTTAAGCTTTCAACTAGGCTGGCATCTGGCTCTCACCCTTTCACTGTCGAAACTGTTAAATGTAGCCATCTCTTCTACTCCAATAGCTTCATGTCTCGCACTTCTCGCCTGTGGAATTCCCTCCCCATTTCTTGTTAGAAAAACAAGAAATAGCTATAATCTCCAACTATTCAAATGTAATGCCAATCGACGTCTCCAGATGCCATGATCTATCCCCTAACATTCTCTTCATCCTTTCCTCTATCACTCCTTTTTGCTCTCGCTCCATCTCTTTATCACCCCTTTGCGTGCTAGTGGCTTCCCCCCTTGATTGGGGATGAATGCTTAAAAAAATAAAAAAAAATAAAAATTCGCGAAAAAAAATAATCAAATATATTGTGTAATTTTATCGAGTAACAAAAACTGATCCTATCTATAAAAGGCAGGATGTGTGTGTGTGTGTGTGTGTGTGTGTGTGTGTAACGAATGCACGGCCGCAATTTTCGACGGATTTGCACCAAAATTTACATGCACATGCTCCAAGTTAGCGAGAATACCAAGACCGACATTGCATTTCCCAACTCCCATCGATAGTGGAAATAATCGATTTTTTCATGCTTTTACGGCAGTTTTCATGTAGTATGCGGCCATTTTCTACTGGCCAGAGTGAGAGCCAATAGCTGGCTGCCACAAATAGGCAGGATGATTCTATTGGCCATCGTGAGAGCCAACAGCTGACTGACACGAATGTTAACTAGCATGCTAGCATGCAAAAAAAAAAAAAAAATCGATAGCTGCATTCGTCACAAGTGGGAAAAATTTAAATCTGCATGTCACTTTACTCCAATTGGCTCATTCGCTTGCTTAAACTCAATGTTGATTCTGATTCCGCAGAACTGGGTTGGGTGTGAAAAAGTATTTGTTGTTAACATTCTTTTTTCATTCGTTTTTTACAGTTACGAGTCCTTTTTTTAAAGCTGATCGTTTTGTGTTCATTTTGTTTAGTTCTTTTTTCATAACAGATTTAATGTTTAGCATAGAGCTTAGAAAAAATTCGCAGTGTGAGAAATAAGGTATGTAGCAACATCAGCACGGCAAAGGGCACTCCTTTAAAGGTAAGGAAGGGCCAAAATATTTTAAGTCAAGTGATAGCGATTGCTGTATGAGTCGTACGATTTTTGAATCAAACACGGGCAACGCCGGGCCATCTTGCTAGTATTGTTATAAAGGTGAAGAAAAAACGTAATGTGATGGGAACATGTCCAGAGAATTAACCGACTCCGCAGGATTTTAACTCATGCTATAAATTTTGATAAAATAGACCTCCTCAGGAGAGTAATAGTAATTTTAAAACACCGTCTTGTTGTTCTAGCTGAGGATCATATTAATTGCTTAGTGGTCTTGATTTTGTCAACTGGTCAATGCATTGGAAAACATTATGGAAAACATTATCGACATTAAATTAACATTTCTTTCTGAGAAAAATTGCAGCACTCAGTGAAAAACGGTGAACATTTCCGATAATAATAATAAAATTTCTGGACCCTATCAAAGAACAATTTTTAAAAACAAAAACGAACGGGGATTTTATCCACAAGGCAAAATTTTGGGTAGTTGTTAGGCCGTGTATTTTTCAAGGATCCCACGAATATAAAAAGTTCCAAATCTTGTGTCTTCCTCTGTCGTTAATATACCATGGCGGAAAATCAAGAAAAATCCAGCAATACAGTATCGCGTTGTAGAGTTTGGGGGGGGGGCTTAGTGGTAACGATGTTCATCTTGAAAACATCAAAGTCATCGTTTGCTGAAGTGTCGGTTGGTTACACCTCTACTATTTTCGTATCACATTATATCAGAAATATATCAAAATTCCAAAATGAATATGAACAATATATATATTGTTTGAAATTCGTTCTATTTACGAGTAAAACGTTCTCAAAACCGGAGATATAGCGTGGATATAGGAATCAACACTAATTTCTGTCAAGCCTGAAGACTGCCGAAGCGCTATCTCAGTCTGTTCATATCTATCTATCTATCTATCTATCTATCTATCTATCTATCTATCTATGTCTGTCTCAGTCTGTTCATATCTATCTATCTATCTATCTATCTATCTATCTATCTATCTATCTATCTATCTATCTATCTATCTATCTATGTCTGTCTCAGTCTGTTCATATCTATCTATCTATCTATCTATCTATCTATCTACCTATGTCTGTCTCAGTCTGTTCATATCTATCTATCTATCTATCTATCTATCTATCTATCTATCTATCTATCTATCTATCTATGTCTGTCTCAGTCTGTTCATATCTATCTATCTATCTATCTATCTATCTATCTATGTCTGTCTCAGTCTGTTCATATCTATCTATCTATCTATCTATCTATCTATCTATCTATCTATCTATGTCTGTCTCAGTCTGTTCATATCTATCTATCTATCTATCTATCTATCTATCTATCTATGTCTGTCTCAGTCTGTTCATATCTATCTATCTATCTATCTATCTATCTATCTATCTATCTATCTATGTCTGTCTCAGTCTGTTCATATCTATCTATCTATCTATCTATCTATCTATCTATCTATCTATCTTCTCTGGTTTGGTTGAGAGGCAGCGGAAATTCTTCGTTTAGTTGTATTTTATTTAAGTTTTTTTTAAGTTTCTGAACATTTTTCTGTTTTCCAGACAAAGTTTGAGAAATGTCTTTCGTCTCTCAGAAGTCCTTATCAAGATATTGGAGTATGACGATAGGGTTGTTTATCTACAAGGTGATTGAAAAGTAACTCCCTATGTGATATATGGTGGACTCTCCAGTCTAACTGTAATTTTTTCAGGACAGGAGAGTCCATCATAAATAAAATAGGGAGTTACTTTTCAATCACCCTATACTTATGCGTTGCATTTATTTCAGGGTGTTTGAATGTTGCACCATCACCTGACGGTAGGTGTCATGTCGGTTTTTTCTCATAAAAAAAAAGTAGCATCTTCATGAGTCAGTCTGAGAAGTCTTGAAATTTTTTCTTTAAGTGTGAAATATATTTAGTTTGTTCCTAATTTTTATGGAATTTAATTTGTTCTTAATTGTTAAGTATTCAAATATTTTAAGACATTTTTTCAGTTTTGATTTTGTTTTGCCGTATCCGTGTTGGTAACTCCCTCAGAAACGTTTTGTTATTTTTAAGTATTTGGAGGACTTCTTCTTGTGTCTTTTTGTTGTAACCAAGGGAAGGTTACTGAATAAAATAATCACACGAAGGTTGGTAATAAACGATAATACGTAGGACAAGAACAACACATATAAGATTCGCCACGGCGCGTAGAAGAAGTAGCCAACTGCCCAGAAGTGAGTCAATGAATCTCCAACTCTAGGAGTGGCATAAGGCCGAATTTAATGTGGAGTATCCGAGCCTGTATACTCGGCCAAATATTACCCGAAGACACCGTATAAAACGGTAGCTGCTTCCCAAGACGAAACTCTGCCCTTCAACATAGCCTCATATGGGGATCCTCTCTGCCCACAGGTAGAGAGTTTGACCAGCGTAGCTGGAGATGAATCTCCAACTGCAGACCAACATAGAGTATTTGGAGGACTTCTTCTTGTGTCTTTTTGTTGTAACCAAGGGAAGGTTACTGAATAAAATAATCACACGAAGGTTGGTAATAAACGATAATACGTAGGACATGAACAACACATATAAGATGAATCTCCAACTGCAGACCAACATAGAGTATTTACTACTGTATTTATGTGAATGGGACATATCCGTTAACGTCCGGAGATCCTCTGTGCCCGGAAGCAGAGAGTTTGACAAGCACAGTTGGAGACGAATCTCCGATTGCAGACCAACATACAGTATTTACTATTGTATTTATGTGAATAAGGCATACCCATTATCATCCATAGATATGCTACTACACTTTTGTTGTGCTGGTTGGTGATATGTAAGTTAATACACTCAACAGAAAATGACAAGTTAGCCGGCGTGATGATTAGTGATTGTGTAATCAATGTATGTGCTGTTAACATTATTATTAAAGTAACATTCACCTTGTTGGAAAGACATAGACACCATTGATTTGTTGAAGTTTTGCTTTCGTTTTACTGCATTGTTGGCTTTGATCACCAGTGTGTTTAATTAAATTTTTGTAGAAAATGATGAGTTGTGCTTGCTTTTATCAATAGGAGATATGTATTTATCTATTTTTCTTCTTTTACTAATATGCGCCGTGTCCCTGTAGAACATAGACGATCATTGCCCTCCACAACTTCCTGTCTTGTTCGCGCTTAGAAACATTTATATTTTCGCTGTGTTTCCCAATCCGTTTTCTACCATCCATTTAAAAAAGCTCGTTCAGTCTCTCTTGCTTTCAGCATATCTTCTGAATGTCAAATTCTCCAAGAAATTTCAACTGTCTCTTTCTGATTCTAAGCATAAATGTCCGTCCTGGGTACGACGATAAATTATATCCAACAGCAAAGCCTCTGATCAGGAGGTTTTGAGGAGCGTGGAATCACCTCTTAATTGCTAGTCTTCCCAGGTCCACCCTGAGCCGTGGTGGTAGCACCTGTTAGCGTCCCAGCTATGAGAAAATAGTTGACTCCCAAATTGGGGGCAAAACACTATGAAAGTGTAAAAATAGGTTTTAATACCAGCAATACATTTTTGTAAAAAATTATTACCAGCAATAAATTTTTGAAGAAAAAATTACTATCAATACATTTTCGAGAGGAAATATTGCCAACAATACATTGTTTGGAAAATAAATATTATTATCAATAAAAATCTTGTCGGTGTCAAATAACCCATTGAGTTGCTATGCCGTAAAACAAAACAAACCAAATATAAATATCCTTATTGTCTCCATTATTCTTAATACACTCTCGTTACTCACATGTTCAATCTATGTTATTCACATGTTAAACCATTCTTATGTTAAATTTATTGATAGATTTGTTTTTTTTTCCAGGTTCTAAATATATTTCTGAGATGAGATATTACGTACACTACATACATTATTCGGACTATTGTTCTCATCGTTGTCGCCATGTTTATCACAACGTTGCAGCCGTTGTACGCTCCGGTCTTCTTCAGGTGGTTTGAATGTAGACCTGAACCCTTTATTTCGCTAACTGGGGTAGACTATTCTAGTTCCACGTGCCATGTCTAATGGATGTCAGTTATCTCCTATTAATTCCCCTCTCCAGAGCTAATATTACAATTTTTGTTTTTATTATCGCTTTTCTCTGGCACTCCTTATTACTTGTTCCCATATTGTATTCATTTCTATGCTTGGTCGGCTCAGGAGATTTTTGTGGCCTAGCATATGTGCTGATTCCTTAAGTTTACGAATTTTCCAATGACGTTCTTTGTCTATGATCTTCAGGTTATTTAAAGCCAGAAAGTATTTTTAGATTGTAAGAATGATTTTGGGATAATAATGATTTACTGATACAAGTCCTAGTAATTAACCTATAGCTGGGGGTAAAGTGGTTGGCTTATAGCTTTCAATTTGCGTGTAGATGAATATAGAGGACCCTTCTGGAAATGGAACTAGGCTCTATGATTAACAATTCTGAGCCGTTATACATTACACCACCTGCACATCCAACCCTGCAGCACCTGCTATTCACAAATGTTCACCCATTTAGTTATTGACCAGGCTCGAATTTGCTTATCTTTGGTGATCGTACGCGAACCGGTGTTTCAACGTTATATGGCCGTACATTCTCTGGGACCAAATCGCTGATGTTTCAAGTCTTCTGTTGATCTTTGAGAAAATTGTTCAGCATCTTCTCGTATACAGTGAGACTGCATAACAGTTCGGCACGCTTTTCTTTGTTTCTAGCGAAACTGCTTCTATAAAATAAATGCTAATGTCAGTGTGTCACATTTTTTCAATTAAAGGGACACTCTAACTTTTAATACCTCATGTAACAGAAATTTTGGATTCTCAAGTTTTCATTACTGCGATTGTTTTCAGCGATTTTTTTTATGTGATATTTTGCGACCATTTTTTTTACGGTAACAATTTTTATGACTTGGTAATAAATTTGGGAATCACTGGAATTAACTGCGAAATCCAGTCACTCATGAAATAAAAATAATTTTTTGTATGGAAAGTAATGACTTACCCAAATGAAACTGTCTTTAAATTAAGTGACAGCTGAATAATCATCGTTGAACTTTTAAAATGTAAGCTTAAATATTAAGGCAATATTTAAATGCGGTGATCAGTTTTGAGTACTTCTGTCGTTTAGTGTTGGCTCTCGCATACGGCAGGAGTATTCATTGAAAAAAAAGAAATCTCCGACAACAGACGGCCAGATTACAATCAAAAGATCCAAGGCTGCAGCAAGGAAAAGAAAGTCCCGTGCAAATGAAAACACGCATCAAACGGCAGCCAGGAGAGCTTCCATTGCTGAGAATATGCAAAGACTTAGGGGCTCTCAAACTACTTAATAAACTGAAGGGCCAATCAAGCGGCCTCAGCAGGAGCTAGCTTAAATGCCGCCAAATAGTGTGACTTTTAAACTAGTTGATAAGATTTTGCTTCGTTTTCGAAAGGAATCTTTTGATATTGCAATGCACTTTTCTGGTTTTGATTTTAAATTTTCCATCCTCTGTTAAAACACTTCCAAGTTATTAAAACCTCTTTACTTTGTTTTAATCATTTCATCTCGAGCCAGGCAGTAAAGTCAATAAGGCGAAAGGGGTTACTGAGCGTGAGAGAATATGAGGAAAATATCCTAAGAAGAAGAGAAAGCATTAAAAGAACAAGCATTAAGAAGACTGAAGACAGCGTTTGACATTTCATTTTAATTTTCGAAAGATCAAAGATTTCCACAGCGCGAAAAGCGCAAGAGAAAATTTTTTTAGCATAGAACTTACGGTTACATCTAGCCATTTCAACTGTAAAATGATGAAACCTTGCTGCCAATTTAGAACTGCGTTTAAATGCATAAAGTTTGGTTAACATAGAGGATAGGTCACCAGAATGATACCCCTGAAAATATTTATATAGAAAAGGCACAGAGAAGCTGCGTTACGGTGATGGGAAAGTGTCTGAAGCCAAGATGCCAGGTTAGGATCAATAACATTGCAGATTCTTCGTTGAGTTTTATAAATAATCTCTAAATATATAGTAGGAGCACCAGGCCAAAGGTGGCAGTAGTGTTCAAAGCAAGCACAAAAGGTATACTTATAAATATGTGAGATACATTCTGGCGAGGAAAAACTGTCTCGTTCGAAACAGTGAGCCAACTCTCCTACCTGCAGATTTAGCATTTGATTCAATATAGACATTCCGCTTCCTGTCAGGGGAAACATTACTCCAAGAAGGCGCAATGAGCCACTCTCCTGGAGGTTGTCATGAGCCATGTTAATGGAAAGTAAAAAGATTTCTCTCAGACGATTAAAAGAGAATAGTTTCATTTTGAAGGCGTTAAAATAACAAGCCACTCCTTGTCCCATTTAAGAACATCTGCTCTTATTTTATTTTCACACCTTAAATTCGTAGACCGAATCTTGGACTTGTTTATAAGTTGCTGTAATGGATGATACCTTCAAAATGCAGGAAGAAAGGGCCTTTCTGGTAGATAGCGGTGAGTGCTAAAATTAGTTGGCAACTAATCTGTGACAGATGCGATTTGAAGAGACACTCGACTCTTTTCTCATCGTTAAATGCATCAACAACAACAATTAATATCTTGTAGGCTATTTATCTTCTTTTTTTCAGGCTACCGCTTTCATTACCTTAAAAGTGATACACGTGGAGAGAGAGAGAGAAAAAAAAAGCATTCATCCTTATTCTTTCTTAGCTGTGCGGGAGTGAAATAAAATTCGACATTTTATATAAAAAAATAACGCACAAGTACAAAACCAGATTTATACAAGAATAAGTTTTGATTCTTCTTGTTAATTTCTAATTGTTAATTCTTAAAATCTCTGGATAACATTTCCCGCTGGCATGAAAGATTATACATTATGGAATTCCGACAATTTTTTTAAAGACATTTTTTGTTTATACGTTCTTTTTATAGATGGTATTTATCAGTCCACCCACGAGGACTGAATGTGGCACAAGGCCTTTTTAATGTGGGTATCTCCGAGCCCGTAGGCTCAGCCAAAAATAAATAACCATCCAAACCCCCCGAGGGGGGCCAGTTCCGTCAACCTCCCCCAACGAAACCCTACCCTTCGGCGGAGCTTCGTCAGAGTTCCTCCCTGCAAGCAGAGAGTTCGACAGACACCCGACCCGGCAGCTCACAAAGCACAGATACTACACTTTGATCCTAGCCACCGGGCCGAGCGGGTATTCTTTTTATAGATGGTATTTATCAATCCACCCACAAGGATCGAATGTGGCACAAGGCCTTTTTAATGTGGGTATCTATGAGCCCGTAGGCCCAGCCAAAAATAAATAACCATCCAAACCCCCCGAGGGGGGCCAGTTCCGTCAACCTCCCCCAACGAAACCCTACCCTTCGGCGGAGCTTCGTCAGAGTTCCTCCCTGCAAGCAGAGAGTTCGACAGACACCCGACCCGGCAGCTCACAAAGCACAGATACTACACTTTGATCCTAGCCACCGGGCCGAGCGGGTATTCTTTTTATAGATGGTATTTATCAATCCACCCACGAGGATTGAATGTGGCACAAGGCCTTTTTAATGTGGGTATCTCCGAGCCCGTAGGCCCAGCCAAAAATAAATAACCATCCAAACCCCCCGAGGGGGGTCAGTTCCGTCAACCTCCCCCAACGCAACACTACCCTTCGGCGGAGCTACGTCAGAGTCCCTCCCTGCAAGCAGAGAGTTCGACAGACACCCGACCCGGCAGCTCACAAAGCACAGATACTACACTTTGATCCTAGCCACCGGGCCGGGCGGGTATTCTTTTTATAGATACAAATATTTAAGTAAATGCTCTGTTTATAATAAACAGTATTAAACAACATTTACCGGCCTGAATGTCCGAGAAATTTTCATAGAAAATATGCGTCCTCCGACAGGAATCGAACCTGTCTCCTATACAGAACCGTCATATAGCCTGACGTATAACTGAAAAGCTTCTCTATGGCTCAATCGGTAACAGTACGTCAGTATGACGGTTCCGTATAGGATACAGGTTCGATTCCTGTCGGAGGAGGCATATTTTCTATGAAAATTTCTAGGACATTCAGACCGGTAAATGTTGTTAATATTGTTTATTATAAACAGTGCATTTACTTAAATATTTGTATCTATAAAAAGAACGTATAAACATAAAAAAATGTCTTCAAAATTAAAGATTATATTGAATCAACTGCTACGTCTGCGAGTAGCAACCGTTAGTATAGAACATACGGTTATATGTAGCAACTTCAGTTGCAAAGTGATGACACCTTGCCGATTATCTAGTACTGCGATAAATTCATAAAGTCTAGATACGATAAAGGAACGCTCATCCGAATAATTGTTTTGAAACTATTTATAGAAAAGGCACAGGGAAGCCAATTTTACTATAAACTGATAAAACCTTGTTGCTAATCTAATACTACCCGTGAATGCACAAAGTCTAGTTTTCATAGCAAAGAGCAATATTTATTCTGCTGTGTACAGAAGTGTAGCACAAGTCTAAAGATGGCGGATGGGGGGACAAGGACGGTCTTCTTCTGTCTTAACGTTATATTTAGCTAGCCACAAACACTGACCCAAGCATACAAACAATATCCCTACAAGCAAAAAAACACATTCTTATTTATCTTTCTTATTACATCCCCCATAATACCTCATTGTCTCTATGAAAATCCTAACTAGTGCCCATATGTACACTTCATTATCTGTAGGAGGAGGAGGACAATAAAACGACATAGCAACATCATAGCAAAGAGCGATATTTTCTTCTGTCTTAGCTAGCCATGAACACTAATCCAAACATACCACAATATTCCTAATACCAAAACAACACATTCTTACTTACCTTTCTTACTACATCCATCATAATACCTCATTGTCTCTATGAAAATCCTAACTAGTCCCCATATGTATAATTCAATGACTGTGGGGGGGAGGGAAATAAAACGACATAAGAACATCAAAGCAAAAAGCTCATCCGAACAATTACTATGAAACAATTTATAGAAAACGTACAGAGAAAGAACTTTACTGCGGTTAAAAAAATCACTGAAGGCGAGATGTTAATTCACGAACAATAATATTGTAGATACTTCTTTAGATCTCACCAAGAATCGCTAAATGCATAGTAGAAACACCAAACCAGATGTATTAAGTTGGTGCAAAAATAATGACGTAATAATGTCGTTTTTTGACGTTAAAAATACGTAAAAAAACGACATTATTACGTCATTATTTTTGCACCAACTTAATATTAGTGGTCCATATATATATATATATATATATATATATATATATATATAAATAAATTTATATATATTATATTATATATATTATATATATATAAATTTTCAAGAGGATATAATCTAGGTAGAACTCAATGTCCAGGTTAGAGTAAGAATATAATATACAAAGGCTCAAACATTAATATTCCTCGGTCGTATGAATTGGCTGGATTTTAAGTTTAGCAAGGACGAATCGTAGACTTTGTTAGACATTAACAAAATCACAAGCAAAATGAATTAGATGGTACGTACACTCAATTATTGAGAGAAATGCTAAATATCCTGTGTGGGAAAAACATATATCTATTGAAAAACCCTATGGGGACCTGTCAAATATTATGGACACAATATGTGAATGGTGAATGCAGTTTCGTGGCCATTAAAGTAGAAGCAAATAAGATGTTGCGCATCAGCTATGGGATATAAAACATGAGAAACGTTTAAAAGATAGACTAGCCTGAGCATTCACCGAATGACATAGATAACACTGGAATCAGAAAGGGGGAACTGAGTAGAGCCCTGGATGACAGATACGGCTGTAAGGATACAGCCAGAAGCGTTGGTCTGAGGACGATCATCAAGAATAGATTTTACCTAACGAACTCGGCATTTTCGTCCTCTCCTTTTTGATGTGAACACAAGGGAGGATTTTTGTACTTGTATTTATTGTCTGTTATTAAAAAAACAAAAAAACAAAACAAAATAAAAACGAAGTAAAACAGCGGGATTGAACATAATTTAAACAATTCTAAATAATAAAAATAAGATATTTTCTCGTAATATCAACGCGTTTTCACGTGTTTAGTAGCTGTTCCTCTCACTTATCCCTTGAGTTAAAACTGTTCGCATGGAAACAATTAGCATTTTGTGGCTCATTTAAGGCTTCGTATATGTTTTTGTTCTTCATAAACCACCTGGTCTATGTTAATACTTTTTAACTAATAGGCATTAACTTCATAACTGAACTGCCATATTACTACAACGGACATGCAAAATCTATGCCTCCATTAGATAACAGGATACAGCAAGAATGGGATAAAGACAATAAAAGCGAGCATGACAGCAACAAAAATAAAAGTAAAACTAGTCTTAAAATGATAGTGAAAATGCTTAATCCAAAAGAGAACAATAATAAGATGGAATAAAACTAGTAATAAAATAATAATAGGGAAAATGCTCCATCTAAAAAGAAACAATAATAATATTAAGTAAAGCTAGAATAAGAATATTGAAAATGCTTAATCGAAAAGGCAAACAATAATAATTTAGAATAAAACTAGTAATAAAACAATCGTGAAAATGCTTCATAGAAAAAAAAGAACAATAATAAGATAGACTTGTAATAAAATAAAGTAAAATAATAGTGATAATGTTTCTCATCTCGATTTAAAAAAAAAAGATTGAATAAAACTAATAATAAAATGTCGGGTGAAAATCCTTAATCTAAAAAGCAATAAGATAGAGCAAAACAAATAATAATAATAATAATAATAATAATAATAATAATAATAAAAATACATAATCTGAAAAGCATAAAATGAAATAAAATACATAATCTGAAACTAACCAACAAAATGAGCGAAAATGCTTCATGTCAAAAGCAACAAAACAAATAAGAAACAATTAATAACTGTTTTCGTATGTTTATCAATCTGCAATGAGTGAGTACAATTTAAATTACTTTTGAGACGTACTGTCTATTCTTTCTGCCATAAGTAATTCTCCTCGAAAAAGTTACTGAAACCAATTCAGTAAATGGAGATGTAATTTCCTTTTGCTTTTTTTTTTTGTTTCTCACAGAAGCGAGCTTCCTGCTCTCTCGTGACCTGAAAACATTTTGGTATGAGGTTACTCCGTTCCCATCGTGCTAAGCTACATCCGCCATGAAGTCAACTCAGTCTTGTAGAGACATTGCTCTTGTTGTTAAATAAACTAACAGAAAGTTATATTTCAGTCCAAAAGATTTTGTTATGTAGAACTATGGAAAAGTAACAAGGACGAATTGGAAAAAAAAATTTCTTTTATTTAAATGGATATATTTAAATAAAACGAGAGAAAATGTATCTTAGATTTGATATGTAGAATTTTGCTTTATTTGGCGAGAAAAACACGTCGTCAAAATATGCTTGGGAAAAATCTATAAAAAATGAGTTAAGGTCTGTTGATAGCTGTTGTGACACACACAAGGTGGCAATCTTTCATAAAGTCTGACAGGTACAAGGGAGCTGGAACGTGGTAATTAGATAAGATTTTCGGGGCCAGAACAACATTTACTGTAAAGTAAGTCCCGAAAAGTCCAGGAGATAATGTATATGACAATAATTAGAACTTTTTCTCTGTACCGCGTCCCTTCAAGGTATGAGAGATCACGGCTCTCTAAAACTTCGTATTACTTGTTGCTCTTAGCAGTTTTTCTACTACTGCAACTCATTCCGCCATTCATTCGCGCAAGGTCGCCAGGTAGGTGGCTCTCTACCTTTCCCTATCTCTCTTGCCTTCAATATACCCTGGGGTCTAGAGCACCTTGGTATGGCGTAATGGTTAGCAAGCTTGTTTCGCTAGAACAGTTACGACTGAGTATTGAGTTCACTGGGTGCCTCCGTACCTTCGGCCTTGTAAGACGTCTAAGCTACGCTTGGAAAATCAAAATATACCTTGTGGGGCTTATACTTTTTAGTCCTTCCTTCCACATTATGTGCAAAAATAATTCTAGCTGTCTCATCCTGATTTTGAACATGAGCGTTATTTAGTTGCCATTTTCTTTAAGACGTCTTCGTTTCTTATTTCCTCTGTCCATGCAATTCTCAGCATCCTTCTTCAGAACCAAATATCTGCTGCCTCCAGTTTTCTCCTCATCTATGAGAAGACTGTATAGTTTTGACTGCCATATGAAAGGATGGATATCGCATAGCAGTCCACCACTTTTTTCTTTGTTTCTATCTATTTTCTTTTCTATTTTTCAACACTTAGCTTAGCGTTAGAAAAAAAATCTCATTGAAAAAATGGATATTACATTAGTTTCGAAAAGTCCAGTCGAGAAATTGTGTGATATTTTTAGAGTAAGAGAAAGACAAGATGATAGAAATGCCTGTATACTCAGGCCCGAAAAGTCGTGCAAAGAAATTATTTGCCAATATTTGAGCTCAAAAAACAAAAAAACCCCAAAAAACATGATCGACAAAAATGCTGTAAGTTTAAAACCGCTAAGTCCAGTAGATTAATTGTGTGACAGAAGTGGAGCTAGAGAAACGTATCGACAAAAATTGGAATGCCATGTAAATACAATTGTCAGAGTATTTAAAAAAAAAATAGACCAGTTCTAGAAATTTCTGCATATTCTTTCTTGAGTGTTCTAATATACAGTCAGATAAAATTTACCTTTTTTTTTTAAATATAACAGAAATGAGATCAAATTTTACGGTAATGTAAGGTCGATTTTGAAACCGTGTTATTACACTCAGTTTTAAAATTAGAGTTTCACATGGTAATTAATGACACAAAATAGTTTTGTTTTCGAAATCATTACCATTTTTTGAGGGAACCAGTTTGAGGATTAAGCTTATGTTCAAAATCTTAGCGTTGAAATTTAATTCGTCTGATTAGTGAAAGCATTATGAAATTTATAATGTTCTGAGGTTTTACAAATTGTATATGGGCAAAATACTTGGCACAAATATATTATTACTAAATCATTGTGCCATCAAATAAAACCTTATTTTGTTTCAAAGGGAAATTATACTGAACAAGTTAGCTATATTATGATGTAATATGCTATATAGCGCAGTAGTTGTAGTGCTATTTTCAATAAGCAATACAAATTTAAAACATTTTATCTTATAATTTGTGCCCAGCATTATTATGGTGTTATATACACTTTTATGAAGAAAAATATACAGAAAAAAACAAACAAAAATCTTAATATGTAATTATGCTGTATTAATGTTAATATAAAGTCAACGTCGGACGTTTTGGTTTATTTTAGATCAAAATAGACCGAAACGTCCGACGTTGACTTTATATTAACATTAATACGGCATAATTGCATATTAAGATTTTTGTTTGTTTTTTCTGTATATTTTTCTTCATACTGTCGGATCTATATCCATATATTTGCTTACATACACTGTTATCTATTTTTTTTTGTTTTTATTAATTATGATTTAAAAAATGATCTAACAAATCTTATTCTTTGATTCGACTCTTTTGTAATCTTTTACAATCTTTTTTACAGTTTTTACTCATCGAATATAGCAACAAAAATTGCATATTTTCCTTGTGGTGATTCATAATTAGTATTCTGGTTTTGAAATATATTTTCCATTTAATATTATCTAATGCAAAAAATATCAACTTTATTTGGATTTATTCTTGAAATAGTAAAATTTTCAAGTACGTTTGTAAGCAAAAACCTGCGGCAATTAAGTATTTCTATACATTTTTCAGACGATCTTTGAAACGAAATGCTCAAGAATTGGTAAAAGCTATGGATCTAGTTTTTGGTGTCAGTATTCATTACATCAAATCCTAGCTTTCACATTGGGTGCGTTATTGATTTTCTCAAAAGAGTGAAAAATCAACCTGCTCTAGTGTCACAGTAGCGCGTGTAATGCAGTGGACAATACGCTGTGCAAAGGTCAGTGTTATTTGACTTTAATGAGCAGAAGTAAAATAATTCCAAACAGATTGATGTTCTGTTATTGACAGTTCACTAGTTATTTAAATGTCTTTATAGCGAAGAAAAATAATGTTGAAGAAGGGAAATGTTTTCTTATTTTAAATCTACGTTGATGAATCTATTTTCTAAATTCAATTTTCAAAGACTACTCCTCCGGAACGCCGATCTTTGATTTTATATAAGTGTTCTTCGGTCAAATACACATCAAATACGTTTGATTAATATACAACTTTTTATTTTTATTTTACCGTTTTTACTGCTTCTCGTAAGTCAGAATATTTTACATAAACGTATTTCCCGCTTTTTTTTTAATACTCGCTTTACGCCACTTCGCTTTTACGAAACACAAGTTTTATGGTTATCGAAAATGGCGTAAAACGAAAAAGGTAATACTATTAAAAGTAGTACAACTCTATCTGAAATGGTCAAAGGCTCAAGCCTGGTGACAATTGTTTGCAAGATGCAGTAAACCTTTTCACAATCGTGGAAAATCCCAATCCACGAAGCCAAATGATGTGAAACATTTTTAGCAGCGTCAGTTATGTGACATGAGTGATACACACTTAGGGGATCATGTATCTTTCGATACATGACTGACGAGGCAGATTTTTCCCACAGTAGGTTGCCATTTCTTTCTGCGATATACCAGTTGCCATCCAAGGCTATAGAACCCGGTCTGTCCTGCTATTTATCCATAGCAGGGTTAGAAGAAGAGGATTCATAACTTTCCCAAGGGTATTGGCACGTAAGTGAATGTAATGGAATTTTCAATTCGAGCAGCTATCCAATTACTCCACCGTGCGCCAACTACACTTATTATTTAAGGATAAGGCTAATAAGTAAATCACTTTTTCTGCTAAAGTTTATCCAATAGAAGGCTCGAACCCGAAGAATGTTACCGAAGGAGATGCATGATATGAATGTAAGCGAAAATAGAAGGAAGTGAAGGTTATGAAGACGAGTCGGACAGATAGCGTATGACTTTTGACTTGAAGATTGTAATGTTCCGGAAAGCATCTACATGGGAGTTTGTTTCACAAAGAAGCAGTTCTCTGGCAAAAAAAAAAAACAAAAAAAAAAACAAAAAAAAAAAAACAACAACAAAATAATAAAAACAAAAAACTATCAAAGTACAACTTCCTTGTTGTAATTGGAATACGGAGGGAATATGAGTGATACGTTTCCTTGGATGCAACATGGCGAGTGATAGCTGTAAGATTCCGACATTTTGACTATTGAGAAAGACATTGCGGAGAGGAGAATAATTCTTCCCTTACAAGACCGCGTAATTGAGTTTCGAACTCTATCAAGGCTGTGGATTGAGCAGCTCCAGCCCAGACATGGATAGCGATACTCCAGTTTTGACCTAATCTGCGTAAATACTGAGAGAAGTAGTCATGAATTTCCAGGAGGGCTTAATTTAACATTAAAGAAAAACACAAGATGTTCACTTTTTATATTATTGTGTTGAAACTTAAAAAAAAAAAAATTATTTACATTATTTGGACTGTTGTCCTCATCTTAATTGCCATACTCACATTTTGGCCGTTGTACTCTCCGGCCTTCTTCAGATGATTGAAATTTCGAACTGAACCCTTTATTTCGTCCACCAGGGTAGATTGTTCTAGTTCCACGTGACGTGCCTCTTTCAGGAGTCTCAGTTATCTCCCTTGAACTCAAATCTCCAACTTTTTGTTCACCACTGCAGTAGCCAGGCTTTTATCCACTAAGCCATGTTCAGTGTATGAAATTTTGGGACTTATAAACTCCGTAAGTCTTTTTTTTTACTAGAGCTCCTATTGCTATTTCGTTGTTTTTATTGCTTTTCTCTAGCACTCCATATTACTGGTTCCCATGTCTATTCTTGAATTTTTGTGGCTTCCTAAAGTTTTTGTATTTTCCAGTGATGCTGTCTGTTATTCCACCTGAAGAAGGCCGGATCGTACAACGGCCGAAACGTCGCGAATATGGCAATAAAGATGAAGGCAAACAGTCCAGACAATGTAAATAATGTAATAATTACAATATCTCATCTCAGAAATATAGACAGATCCTGAAGAAGTCCGGAGCGTACAACGGCCGAAACGTCGTGAATATGGCAATAAAGATGAAGGCCAAACAATGTAAATAATGTAAATAATTACAATACCTCATCTCAGAAATATAGACAGATCCTGAAGAAGTCCGGAGCGTACAACGGCCGAAACGTCGTGAATATGGCAATAAAGATGAAGGCCAAACAATGTAAATAATGTAAATAATTACAATACCTCATCTCAGAAATATAGACAGATCCTGAAGAAGTCCGGAGCGTACAACGGCCGAAACGTCGTGAATATGGCAATAAAGATGGGAGGCCAAACAATGTAAATAATGTAATAATTACAATACCTCATCTCAGAAATATAGACAGATCCTGAAGGAGTCGGGGGCGTACAACGGCCGAAACGTAGTGAATATGGCAATAAAGATGAGGACAACAGTCCAAACAATGTAAATAATTACAATACCTCATCTCAGAAATATAGACAGATCCTGAAGAAGTCCGGAGCGTACAACGGCCGAAACGTCGTGAATATGGCAATAAAGATGAAGGCCAAACAATGTAAATAATGTAAATAATTACAATACCTCATCTCAGAAATATAGACAGATTCTGAAGAAGTCCGGAGCATACAACGGCCGAAACGTCGTGAATATGGCAATAAAGATGAAGGCCAAACAATGTAAATAATCTAAATAATTACAATACCTCATCTCAGAAATATAGACAGATTCTGAAGAAGTCCGGAGCATACAACGGCCGAAACGTCGTTAATATGGCAATAAAGATGAAGGCCAAACAATGTAAATAATGTAAATAATTACAATACCTCATCTCAGAAATATAGACAGATAAGTAGATTTTTTTATATTGAAAAATTAATTGGTTTGTTGGCACTTCAATAAAGATTTTTATTTTCAAGAAATCGAAATCACGAAGCACTTTAGGAAATCAACTCATATATTCTGGTGAATGTCTAAATCGGTGTTGGAGATCATTTACGAAATTATGAAAGCCGCAGTAGGTAAAAAAAAATTATCATAGTTCTTTATGTCGACAGAAAAGTTTGTTTTATGAAGAACAAGTTAACATGTCATTATGATAATACATAACTGTCCAATCAGAATCAATACGGCATAATATATCATTTTAAACGTTATTTTTAGCGGATACTCATATCTGAGTAGACGCTCCCTTTATTTATTAAACAGTATATTCATTTATTTTCGCCTACTGACCTCATTATTCGAGATATTCTAATTAAAGAAAAAAACGTACTCTCCAGAAGGATTCTAACACGTGATCCCACCTCCTGTCAGAGAGCCCATATTTTTCTTTAATTTCTCGAATATTCTCCCGGTAAGCGAAAATAAAAAAAATATACTGTTTAATAAATAAACGGAACGTCTACTCAAATATGAGTATCCATTAAAAATAATGTTTAAAATGATAAAATCTGTCGGATTAATAAATTTATAAAAATCCGTTACTTCTTTAGAAATTGAAGGGTATACAATAAAAAAAAGTACTGTCGCCTGTCCAGTAGGTGATCTGAGTTTTTTCTATATACAGATCATACAAACAGTGTACATTGGCTTTAAACACGAAGAAATCTGACGTCATCTGTTTATCATTCATAATGATGAGTTGTCATCTTTTGATAGCAACCATTTTTATAGCAGCCATTTGCAATTCTCCAAAAGTTTTCGTCGAGTTAACATAATACATTACATTCTATATTACGATCTCTGCATTCTGCATTAACATAACTATTTCCATTATAAAAAACTCGGTAGTGCTGGCATTTCTTAAAACAATTGTTCGTTTTATTTCATATATATATTATTAAAAAAAGTTTTATATCAAATATAAATAAAAACAATGATACTCAGCAAATCAAAAAAATATACGATAGGTAAACAGATATTTGCGTATTCCATAAAAAAGGTACCAACGAAATATTTTTAATTAAGGTAGTAAATAATATATTGAATTAATTGCTAGGTCTGCTTTTAGGAAACTTGGTTCATTGTGCAGGATAATTCTTTTCCCCGAAATCTATCTTGTTCATTTATAATTCTACCGTAATACAGTTGGAATGGTAAGTTCTATGCTAACAGTTTCTTCTGTCACGCTCCTTGCTTGTGGAACTCACTTCCGGCTTCTTTCTTCCCAGTTAACTTCCCAATCAACTTTGATATCTAAAAATTTAAATGCAATGTCAATCGCAGTCTTCTGAAATCTTGTTAGTTTATTGCCCTCTCTCCTTAATAGTAGTTTTTTCTCATATTGTCTAATGCTCAGTAGTTCCCCTTGCGTCCTAGTGGCTTTATTGCCTTACTTCGAGTTAAATTATTAAAAAAATTGCTTGACCCGTATAAGAGTTTTGTTTTGTCTGTTGACCTAAATTGTTGCGTTTTTAAAATTGTATTTTTTTTATTTTTGACAGCCAAATAACATTTATTTGTTAAAGTGATGTTAATGACACTGCAATTCTAACATGTACATATATTTTGTGAGAGGTTCAGCCATGACCCAAGATGAAAAAATCCTGCAGTTATTTAAATTATTACCTTTGAAGGTTATAGAAAGTATTTAGATGTCCTAAAATTTATCCGGGTTTCCAGTAAAAACTAAAATGTCAGAGAGTACTTTAGTTTTTTAGCTCCCAATATATTACGTACAACCCCGACAAAACCCATTAACACTTAAAGCAGGAGGGTGCAGGATAATACAACACTGCCAACTCAACACCCCCGACTCAACACCCCCAAATCAACACCCCCGACTCAATACCGCCGACTCAACATCACCGACTCACCATCGCCGACTCAAAATCGCCCACTGAGCGCCAGGAAAACTCAAGTGAGAGACAACTCAGCATCAAAAATACATAACCTTTTTTATAACCGAATAAAAGTAAGTTAATAATGAAATAACCTTAATTAGTGAATATTTTTCTTCAAAAAGGCATTATGTAAAAATTGAACCCGTTTTTGTTTAAATTATTTTTAATAAAGTAAATTGCAAAGAAATGTGTTTTATAAAGTAAATTGACATATAAAAATAATTCAATAAAACACTTGTTTTTAATTATTTTTTAATAAAAAGTAAATCGAAAAATTCAAAACAAAAAGAAGCATTTTTTGTTTTTAATTAGCATTAATGTAAATCGTAATGTAATTTATTTTTTAAAAAGTAAATCGGCATTGTAAAATAATTTCAAAAAATAATTTAATAATTTACGATTTTCAGAGCTTAATTTGAACAACTAAATAATTATTAAAGTCAATTAACAAAACAACCGCTTATTTATAAAGTAGTGGAAATGTATAGTCATTAAAAATGCCTTTCAAAGTTGAATATAAAAATCAGTTATCTCCCTTAAGTAAAACGGGTAAATTGAGCAAGGTATAAGACACATGCTGCTCGATTTATTTATATCAAGACCGCGTTTATTGGCTAAATGTATTATACTTAGCTCCAGGATTATCCGTCAAGCATCAAATCTCTCCTTGCTTTTAGAATTTCTGAGGGTAGAATGAGCAATTTTTAATACTAATCATATAAACGTGGTGCTGAAAATTTAATTCGACATTGTGTCATTTTAGGTCCGAGAGGGCTACATTCTTTTTATTGCTTCATCTCGGAGTGGGACATCCTCTTCAGACAGTACCTTTTCGATTTCTCTAAAAGTTTTGATTGTCAGAAACAACCTCTGACGCTCGTGGTATCCAAAATGAAATGATAGACGCGTTAAGGAAACTCATATAATTGTAAGAGTTCCATTTTTTGAGTGGTCGTTCGGATAAATGAATAAATAAATAAAAAGCCAGCTTAGGTGACCTTAAGCTTTAATTAATTTTAGGCATTTCACGCGGACACACAACCTTTAAATTTTATATATTAGGTAAACACATACATTAACTGGTTGGTTGATTTTGTTTAACGCTCTATCAACACCGCTATGGGTGAAGATATGCCGAAAGCTAAATATTTTGAACACAATTTTATGGCTTGAACTAAATATATTTTGAGCGCAATTGTATACCAGCAACTACAGATAAAATGAGTTGTTGGTCACTTTGCTATAAAATGTATTTTGGGAATTCTGCTCCTAAATTTATCGCTGGTTATCTTGCTTTAAAAGTAGTATAGTCAGTCGTTTTACTATAAATATGCATAGATGTTTATTTTATATTAAAGTCTTTCACCTCCTACCAAAAATAACGAAAGCAATAGAACATGTGATACAGTAATGCAAAGCACATGTGCTAGATTCAGTTCATTCACTTTCATTGACGCTGTCACATATCGAGAAGGTCTGTATGAACGCCATCATTTTTGTGGAACAAAATGATTCGGCGCCATGTTCTGCTGAGCTGAGTTGATTCTTGATTCTCTAAATGGCGTCCTTCAGCTGATGGGTATTCTGGTATCCTTCATGCGAAACTCTCTCTTTGTTAATACCCAGTAGATCGTTGAAATAGAATATTAGATTATGTAGGAGTAACAAGACTTTTAGACCACTCTGTACTGTATGTATTGTAGGTCATTTATATATATATAAAGATAGTATTTTTAATATAAATATCTATTTTTATGTTTTCATTGAGCATTGTTTTTGTTTGGGGGCGGGGTTCAATACTTGCTCTGTTATGGTCCGGTTCCTTGTACCACGGTGATAGTCCAAGTTAGAACCAATGAGAACTCGAACACAGGTATGGAATAAGAGAGATATATTACAAACAGGAATATATACAGAGAAGTAGAAAGTGTTAGTACGAACAATCAGGTTTAGTAGGGAGAACAATGTAGTCTCGACCAGTATCACTATTCTAAGGTCTTGCAGTAATTGTCTGAACGCGACTCTGTTTCGGACTGCCTCTGACTCGACTCTTGACTCGACTTGTACTACTGAAGATATTCAGTCACCACCCCCACGAGGGTGTCATGTGGCACAAGGCCTTTTTAACGTGGGCACTGCGAGCCCGTGGGCTCGGCCAAAAATATGCCCATTGAACCCGTATAAACGGGTTCAGGGCCCGTCTACCTCCTCCAAGGAGACTCCGCCCTTCGGCGTAGCCTCCTTCGGGTTCCTCCCGTCCGTAGGAAGAGAGTACAACCGAACAGTTGTTCAAGTCAAAACTTGAGCGACTGACGATATTCAGTCACCCCCCCCCACGAGGGTGTCATGTGGCACAAGGCCTTTTTAAGGTGGGCTTTCCGAGCCCGTGGGCTCGGCCAAAAATATGCCCATTGAACCCGTATAAACGGGTTCAGGGCCGGTCTACCTCCCCGAAGGAGACTCCGCCCTTCGGCGTAGCCTCCTTCGGGTTCCTCCCGTCCGTAGGAAGAGAGTACAACCAAAAAGTTGTTCAAGTCAAAACTTGAGCGCCTGACTCCTTGCCTACTCCTGAGGCGCAGTATTTATTAAGTATGGAATAGTCTATTATTATTATTATTATGGGTAAGATCCCATAACACCCCCTTTCCGAAGCTTTTGCGTAGTAAGGTTTTTTTTAAATATTTTTTTTTCTTTGGATCTATTTCCAAAGGTTCAGGGAATTTTCTTTTTCTTAACGATTTTCTTAGTTCTGGCATTGTTTGCGGTCTTTTTATATCAAATGTGTCGAAAATCGTGTCCAATACCTCTTCTTGAGGTGGACCGTTAGCATCCTGTAACGGTCTCTTCCTTATTTGGTTTACGTGTCTTCTGTGTGAGAATTTTTTTCCTTGTACTATGTACATGCTCATAGCTGGGATTTTCACAGGTGCTACTACCACGAATCAGGGTGGACCTGTTGAGGATGTGAGATTGGTGTTAAGAGATATCAGAAGGTTTGAATGAAGAGAAGGCTTAAAATTGTGTGTGTTCAATAATCTTCCATCCACAACAATTAATACAAGACAGAGAATAACTATTCAAAAACAACGTATTGTTTCGAAACATAACAATTGAATTTATTAAGTATTTGATATACATGCATGTGAACTGAAAAGTTAGAGTTGTGTCTCTTAGACTTGGAAATATTTGTACCTAAGCTCATAAAGAAGAAGTTGATTATTAAACTGTAGAAGAATGAGTTGTTGCATGAATTGTGTATTGTACAAGTTGGTAAAAGTTCAGAAGAGATTTCAGAGTTCGTACTTGCGTGAATGTTGATAATGGTCTTTAACGTCCGACTGCATTAGTTAAGACGGGAGTTCTTGAAGATTACATCTTGGCAGCAAGGAATGAGACGCGCGCGAGAGAAAGTTTACACGTGTTTGGGTTTTATAATTTTGTTGTACCACGTGGGAGGCTCAGAACGAAAACACGGGAAATGTCATTCCTCGCGTGCAGGATATCTGATTGGTCGGAACTGACTAATCAGCAAGCTAGTTTTGAGTAGATTAACCAATGAATGCTTGTTATATATTCACGTACAGGGAATAGTTTATTTACCCACGCAGGAATCCGGCTGATGTGGAAGTTTCCACAGACATGTGAAAAAACAGTAATTCATACGTTGTTCAACGTTCCTCAAAACCTCCAATCTCCCGATCAGATGCCTTGCTGCCGGATGTTGTTTATCACCATACCCAGGTTTTTAGACACATATGTACTTATAACTTGTAAGCTTAAAAGTCTATATTTTTTCCTGATCATCTGTTCCTACATCCTGGCAACCAACTGGCGAAGCCATAAAGTGAACCAGATATACCGGCTAATTGCCAACACTTTGTCAGCTTCAATGACAACGTTTTGTATCAATTGTGATGATACGAAGACAAATCATCAACTACAAATAGGTCAGCTTTGAAACATTTTCGCGTTTATATAATCTTGCTAAGCTATTCTTAGTAAACCATATCTAAGCGGTAGGTATTTCCATGGTACTGTCATGCTTAGTTTTAATAAGCGCTTCCATCGGGTTGATTTTTAAGAATGTTTGCTCGATTCAATAAACAGCCAGCCAATTACTTTTTGGCTGAACTTCAGATCTCTAAAACGTTCATCTGCTTTCTAATGAGGATTAGGGAGCCACTTACCCCCAGCCTGCAAGTTTGCATCTCATCAGTACCTTCCATAAATATTGTGCAAAAGTCAGCGTTTATATACATGTTGGCTCAGCATCCATCATTACTTATGTAATAGTTAACGAGCCAATGTCATGATTTCGTAGATAAGAGCGATCACGAATGCCGTGACACGTTAAGTTCGTAGTGGTAACATATGTACTACAGTCGCAGTAGAAGTGGTGTTTCTTGGGTAATATAGCCTGAAGGAGCCCAACCGACTCCAGGCTGGTTTTTAACTCAGTGTTTCTTTCTCGTAGACAGGTTGCCATCCAAGGCTATAGAACCCAGTCTGTTCTGCTCTTACCCATAATTGGGGAGGGGGAGAAACAAGAGGATTTATACGCTTCCCAAGTACTAGCACGTAAGTTTATATAATGGATCCGACTAGAATTCAAACTCGTCTCTAAATCCGAACCGCTGTTAATTACTCCACCGTGCTTTCTTTGTTGCTAAGAAAATGGTCCATGAATCTGGCCTTGTCTTGTTATATGTTTCACGTCCCTTCAGGAGGTGGAAGATCTGGTTCTCCACGACATCTTCTCGTTTTTAGCTCTTAGCAATGTTTATCTCCGTAATATCCATCCTACAGTCTCTTCAGCAATCCATTTACAGAAGCTCGTTAGGTAGATTGCTCGCTGTTTCTATATGTTCCGCTACTTTTTCATTTAATACGTCTTGCGAGTGGTAAATTCTCCAAGCTTTCCTTCCTTATTATGTGTCATAGATATGTCAATTCTCTCTTTCGGATTCTAAATACAATTGTTTTTTTTGTTTTGTTTCCATTTTTCTTAAAACGTCTCCGTTAATATATCAAAGTACTTATGACTCACTATTGTTATTATCAAGAATTGCGTGTTTATGAAAATGCGTTTTGCAAATTCCGTCCTATGTGTTTACATCAGTTATACATAACAACACCCGTACATCCAAGTTTACAGCACATGGTATTTCCAAGCGGTCACCCATCTAGGCTCAACGTATTTCAACGTGATATATATATATATATATATATATATATATATATATATATATATATATATATGTATATATATGTATATATATATATATGTGTGTGTGTGTGTGTGTGTATGTTAATCAGTACACTCCGCGCAAGGCGATAATGACACTAAGATGCAAGGTGCTACTTGGATGGAAAGGAGAATGAGAGAACCTCAGAAAGAACCGGCAGTCTAATGCTAAAAACAGGAAACCAGGGATTAACATCTATTACTGTTCAAAAGACAGGAGAGGCGTGTCAATCGGTGATATGCGAACTTATCTACTCCAATTTTAAACACACACACACATATATATATATCCCAGAAGGCTAATTTTAAGCAAACTCTATTTAGAGATGCATATTCAAACCTTGGAATTATATATATATATATATATATATATATATATATATATATATATATATATATATATATATATATTAATGACAATAGGAAAACTCTAATAGTTGCCGAAGCGTTTCCTCCAATGTGGACTTTCTCAATCTATGTTTTTTAATTTGATTAGGAGGACCAACAGATAAAAAATTCAGGCGACCTCCTAAACAAATTAAAAAACACAGACATTAAAAACAAATGTATGGCTAGTTTAGATATAAAATCTCTATACAAAAGTCCCCAAAGAGAAATGCTTAAATCTACTAAAAGAACACCTAACAAAAGCAAAAATTAAATTACCTCTATCTACACATAAAATCATCAAAATATGCCAACTAATTACCTAGCAATGTTTCTTTACTTTTGATAACCAACATTAGAGACAGAAATTTGGTTTACCAATGGGATCTCCTCTCAGCGGCGTTCGTGCTTGTCTATTTTTAGAATTTCTAGAAAGTGACTCATTCAAAAATATTCTCCCTACAAACTCTTCATATTTCAGATACATAGACGACTTATTATTAATATATAAAAAAAACACCAATTTAACGGATCTTCTCTTCAAACTTAACAACGTTGAACCTAAAATAAACTTCACTTTTGAAACTGAAATCAACTACACTCTTCTGTTCCTGGACATTTTGTTACTTAGAAATAATAACGAACTCAATTTTGACGTTTACAGAAATGCTACAAGCAAAAAAGATCTGATCAGTTTCTACTCAAACCACTCTTCTAAAATTAAATCTGGAATTATTATAGGTTTCTAAGAGCATTAAGAATCTGTAGTCCCCAATATTTATTTAAAGAAAAAACATACTTAGAAAACACATTCAAAAACCTACAATACCCATGAAAACATACATAATACTACCGACCAACTCTGTCACGTCCACTATCCAGTTTAACCTATCCTATCTTAAAAATCTTAAATAGTCCCAAACACTTCCAAAACCATTATGGATATACTCAGATCTTCAAACACTAATAGCAATAATATTTCTGAAGCAGGCATTTATAAAATTGCCAAAACTGTTCTTCCCAATATATTGGAGGAAAAAGTAGAAATTAAAAAAAAAAACACACACACACACACACATTTAGGTGCACAAAAGGAAAATCCTAGAGAGTGCTGCCATTGAATATTACCCAAATATTAATCTACGCCCAGGTTTTCACACTATTTCACATTTCCTAACAGAATTACTATCCTCCCAAAAATACGTACACAACAATATCGCGAAATCAAAAGAAAATGGTTGAATTCGTTAACACAGCAATAATAGCAATATCTCCACACGTGACAGTAATTGACGTAATTTTCAGTTAAAGTATGAAAATAGCGTTCTCTAAATTCTTTCTTTTATATTTATAAATATTGTCTTTTCTACAGGTTAATTCTGAGAAATTTTCACACACACACATACACACACACACATATATATATAAGGATCTTGTTAAAGATTTAATCTCGGTGTAGGCAATCTAGGCTTCGAGCAATGTAATCTACTCAGTACGTAAGTTTGATTTCAGGCCTTTTTACTCTTTTTTTTTCCAGTTTTCTGGTCTTTATTCGAGACTGTATTTAGATAAGTGTTTAGGTTTTTCGGCAAGCTGTCTGTTGGTTCCACCAGCGTTTTTTTTTCTTTAATATTCACACACACACACACACACACACACACACACACACACATATATATATATATATATATATATATATATATATATATATATATATATATGGAATTGTACGAATATAAACTGATTTTAATAAATAAAATGTTTAATAAAAATGCTAGATGTCAATTCTTCTTAATTACAAAATCGGTCAATGTGGTTTTTTAGCTTCTTTCAAAGTTCCCAGGCGAATTTTTTTTTTCTGTGTCAATTATTGGTAACTTTTGCTTCTTTGTCTGAAAGAAATTGGTAAGTAATGGACTGGATCTAATTTTTTGAAAAAAAAAAAAAAATCCTGTCTTTAATCAAATATTGGTCTTACAGTCCTTGGCCAAAGTTTCTTCATATCATGAAGATTCTGCCCGGCCAAAGTTTCCCGTCATCACAAGAAAATAAGAAAACAATCCCATGTAATCAAAGACAAAGAAATGAATTTTCTGAATTCCCATCGATAGATGATCGGCTGTGATTTTTATCAGTAGCACTGCAAGGAAAATTGCCAAAGAAAATTTCCATGTTCATAAAATCATTGAATGATTCTGTGGAAAATCTTGTCGGGTGACGTTTTGTATGTATTTGGTATCGATTGGCTTTCTCATCAATCACATCTTGCGATTGTGACCGCTTCGTAATTATTACTATTGCTATCTCATTTAATATCGGATTTATTTTAGTCTGAAGGAAATGGCTAGAAGACAAGCAATTGGATCGATACTAATAGCCATATACTCTGGAATTCTAAATCTGATCTTGAGAGAGAGATAGAGAGAGAGAAAGAGAGAGATAGGGTGAGAGAGAGAGTTCTTGTTGAGATCAACTTAAGAAAACAAGTGTTGTAAAACTCAGCCTGAAGAGAAATTTGGGCAAAGAAGAAATGATATTTTCAAAATCGTCTCTTGAACCTCGCAGACATGTTTGATATTTCAGCTGCTCAAGATTAAAAGTACAGTTGTTGAAGATAGACGAGCTTTTGTTTCATTGCTATTTTTATGGCCTTGTTATTTATAGTAAATTTTTATGCGCTTGATTGATGAGTCCATCGATTAACATATTTCAAAGCAACAATGAATAAAGAGAATTACGTCGAAATTCTTGGGATAAAGAATTATCAGTATCATATTATCTGCCATTCACAACCGCATGGTCTTCTTGATATGGAGTGATTTCACAATGGAGGCTTGTATTTGTACTAAGTCGCTCCTAAAATAGGCTTGACGTACAAAAGTTTAGGAACTTGATATAATAGGTAATGACGCAGAGAAAATCTAGTTGTGGTCACTGATACTTTAGTATCCGACAACCTGACCATCGACAAACTGACCCACCCACTGAGCGAATTAGCGACTATCTTTAGTCACCCCACCACAAGGGCATCATATGACACAAATCCAGTTTAACGTGGGATCCCCGAGTCCGTGGTTCCGGCCAAAAATATGCCCATTGAAACCGTATAAACGGGTTCAGGGTCGGCGTAGCCTCCTTCGGATTCCTCCCCGCCCGAAGGCAGAGAGTTCAACCGGTCAGCCGGTCATCCGACTTCAGACTGAACTCAGACCGAACCACTGAGCGACTTAGCGACTATCTTTAGTCACCCCACCACGAGGGCATCATATGACACAAAGCCGGTTTAACGTGGGATCCCCGAGCCCTAGGGCCCGGACAAAAATATGCCCATTGAACCCGTATAAATGGGTTGAGGGTCGGTTTACCTCCCCGAAAGAGAATCCGCCCTTCGGCGTAGCCTCTTTCGGGTTCCTCCCCGCCCGGAGGCAGAGAGTTCAAGCGATCAGCCGGTTGACTGACTCAGCGACTGCCTTGTTACTCTTACTACTCCTACTTATTATAGGTGGGAAGGTCTATTAACTATAGAATAGGTGCGTTCCACTATAACACTTCTTGTTCGTTACACTCACAGAGTTTCGGCCGTTGTTCTCTCCGGTCTTCTTTCTGGTATTTACAGTAAGGTTCACCCTGTACAATGCCCGAGGCCAATCAGGGTAGAAGGTTACGTTAGGAGGCATATTGTACGGATAGGAGATGAAAATAACCCTAGACTTGAACAGGTTAAAATTGTAGCGATCGGTAAAACATCCTCTTGGGAATCGGTTCCATAGAGCAGTGGTTCGCGGGAAGAAGCGGTTCGAGTGGTATTGACTTCTCATCCAAGGAATACGTAGGGAATGTGGTTGGTTTGCTACAATATATGTGACACGACGTCTCCTAGCTGTGAAGGCTAGGCCTAGAGGAACAAAGAAATGTACTTCTTCAGAGCACTTTCCGCGAAATTCGATCGGAACCATTAAAAAAAATCCACGAGAACACTGTTCTCATTCTGTTTTCCATACTTATTATGCACAATCTCACGGAGTAAGAAATTATTCTTAGCAAGAATCCATTATTTTTTTAGTGTTAGTTTTATAGCTACTTGAAGATAAAGCATCGCAAATATAAGTTTGGAAAGATTCAAGATAAAGCTAGGGACTGTCTTTTCGAAGCCAGTGGGCGGGTGGGGGGGACAAGCCTTCAGAAGAAAAAAAAAACCCAAAAAACAGAAGGCTAATTAATACAGACTGATGACAGATAAAGTAATGATTATCTCCGATAAATTGTCACGGAGAGGGAAAGTGATAATAGATTTTTTATTTTAAACTAGCTTAAAAGTCACCCTATCGTGGTGATGGTGGGGAATTTAAGCTAGCTCCTGCGTAGAGCCCTTGATTGGACCTTATTCACAATATGTAGGGAGGAGTAGATGCAACAGTCAACAATAATCTCCAGAGCTCAAAACTGATCGCTGCATTAATATTTAAGCTTACCTTTTTGTTATGGTCCGGTTCCTTGTACCACGGTGATAGTCCAAGGTAGAACCAATAAAGAATTCAAACACGGATATGGAATAACACAGATACATTACAAACAGGAATATATACAGAGAAGTAGAAAGTGTTAGTATGAACAATCAGGTTTAGTAGTAATTGTCTGAACGCGACTATGTTTCAGACTGACTCTGACTCGACTGACTGACTCGCTCGCTCTGACTGACTGACAGACTTCTGACAAACCTCACTCCAGACTTCAGACTGAACGGTATTTAGTCAAAGAGATATACACGGGTTCAGGGTCGGTTTACCTCCCCGAAAGAAACTCCGCCCTTCGGCGTAGACTCGTTCGGGTTCCTCTCCGACTGAAGGCTGTGAGTTGAACCGATCAGCCGGTCAGCCGGTCGCCCGACTTCAGACTGAACTCCCTGCTTCCTCATGAGGCGCAGTATTTATTACGTATGGAATAGTCCATTATGTTATTATGGGTAAGGTCCCATAACACTTTTAAAAGGTCAACGATAATTCTTCTGCCGCCACTTAATTTAAAGACAATTTGATGTACGTAGGTCCTTACTTTCCGTACAAACAATTACTTTTATTTCATGAATGACTTTCGCTGGATTTCGCAATTAATTTCGATTATTTGCAAATTTATTTCCAAGTTATGAAAACTGTTATCGTATAAAAAATTCTTCAAAAATGACACGTAAAAATCACTGATGACAATCGCAGTAATGAAAATCCGACCGAAATGTTTACGGATTCGGCCTGATTTGAAAATGTTATAATATGTTGGGCTACGGTCTCTAGGACTAAAGTTGAAAAGTGTGACACACTGACGTTTGCATTTATTATATAGAAGAAGATGAGCTATTGAAAGTTAGAGTGCTGTGTCCCTTTAATTGAGATAGTGTGGCACAGTGGCACGCTGATATTATCATTTATTATATAGATAATGGATTCTCGGTGGACACTTGACAAAGCAAATACAATGCGATCTGTTTTGTACGCCTTGTTTGTATTTTTATTCCAGTTTTGAGGTAAGGCTAAAGGATGTGAAGATAATGTAATACTTAGCAATTCGGAGCGAGAAACCAGCGAGCCGGTTTCGAATTCCAGTTAAGTTCATAGCGTTTACTTCCGGGCGTAAATCGTAAGGACAGGTATGAGTCCATCTCTTCACTCACAGCTATGGGTGAAATATCTAGGCAAACTTTGCTCTCTAGCCGTGATTGGCAATCAGTCTAGAAGAAGGAAAATTCTGATTTAAAAAGCCATAAATATGGAATCGTAAAAACTGTGATTAGACAAGTGCAGATTTCACGACAGTAAAAAATAAATAAATAAATAAATTAAATAAATAAAAACACACGCTAGTTTGCAGAATGTATACGTGATACCACTGGAAAGTGATCATCCAGAATTTTGTTGACACCAAAGGGCAATGATACCAAAGATGGTATCACTGTAATGGTAAAGAAAAGTAAATTATTATTATATTATTTCGTTTATAGTTCATTTGTAAGATCGTATCTTACAAATGAACTTCTTACAAATGAACTTCTTGAAGTCACCCTTCGAACAAAAGATGTCACAAAAAATGTCTTTCGAAAAGACCGCGACCACGGACCACGGATAATATCTTCAGACTATCGAAACACAAATAACGTCTCAATTAATGTCACAAATAACGCAACTATGCTGTTTTCAATTTCGCGTTGTCTTAATGTTACATTGTTACAAATCAAGCTGATGTATTTTACAGCCTTTTTTCATCCACTAAAAGTGAGTTTTTAGAATGTAGCTTTGCAAATCAGACTAGACACTAGGTTCGTTCTCAGGGTGCATCTTCTTCCAGTCGGACACTTGTGGCTTAACACATGGAAAATAACCAGATCGCTAGCCACGGAATAAAATCAGGCGACGAAATTGTAGCAGTCGGAAAACTTTATTCGGTTGTAACCTTCTCTTGTAGACGAGCTAGGCAGCGTGAGGCGAGGTGAAAGAGGGCAAACTGTCTTTTAGCGGTCTCTGAATTTTAGACTGCTAGGGACCACCGTCTTCTTTTTGTCCTGCCAGATTCCGTCCCAAAAAGTAATTCATCAAGTCCGCTCCACTCAGCTGACCTTTTCGTTAAGACGATAACTGACAAAATAATTTCTGTAACCTCTTTCAGATGTTTCCTTTAACGAAACATCGTCTGGCGACTATCGTCATACCAATAGAAAATTCAAGAACATGGACAGCAGATTTTGGCAGTAACTGAAAAAAGTTAAATGGCAAACATAAATGAGAGGCTCAGGGAGTTGTTTTGAAAATTTTATTATTTCTTCTGCCAAAACGGTTCTGAAAATTTTCAGATTCTTCAGCTGTCCCTTGAAAACGTTTAAAACGCTTTTGTTTTTCTTGAACGTAGTTCTGAACTGGAGCGGTTTATTTTTGAATAAGCGGTTCACAGGTCACCTCAAATTCTCCGTCACATTGTCTTGTACTATGTCACTGCGCCAGGCAACTAAGTGCAATAAATAATACAAATTAATCACCCTGTTATTGCGGTCCGAGTACTGGAAATGCGATTCCGTCGAATAAAGATTTGCCTCAAATGCCCCCATGTGAAATGGCACGTGTTTAAGGGCGTGGCACGGTTGATCGGTTTAGCAGTGGATGTATCAGCAGCAGCAGTAGCTAGGTCATGTAAAGATTCTTTGTTTGAGAACCACTTCCATTTTGGAGGCAACTAATTGATCTGTTCTGATTTCGTCGTGAATCTTAAGGTCGATTCAACCTACGTTTCATTAAATCTTGATTATTAAGAAGAACAGTTTTCATAAAGGCGAGCGTAGTTAACAAATACGTTCTGAAGCCTTCACCAAAATACGATAATAATTAAGAGAGAAAAGAAAAACCAAGACAAAACAAAAAAAAAAAACCCAGCGTTTGATTAGAGAGCTTATTAGAAATGAAGCTAGTTTGTTTAAAAATCCAGATACAAAGGACGAGAGAAAAATTATTTCCCGTTTATTACAGGAGGACAATCAATATTTATGCATTATTAAGCGCTTTTTTTATCAGTATACAAACAGAGGGAAAAGAAAAGATTAACTTCACAAAACAATCTCCGTCTCAGTAATATAGTAATAACATAACATATAGTACATAATAACATAATACAGTACATAATAACATAATATAGTACATAATAACATAATATAGTATATACTAACATAATACAATACATAATAACATAATATAGTACATAATGACATAATATAGTATATACTAACATAATACAATACATAATAACATAATATAGTACATAATAACATAATAGAGTACATACTAACATAATACAATACATAATAACATAATAACATTACATAATAACATAATATAGTACATAACATAATACGTACATAATAACATAATACAGTACATAATAACATAATACAATACATAATAACATAATAACATTACATAATAATATAATATAGTACATAACATAATACGTACATAATAACATAATACCGTACATAATAACATAATATAGTACATAATAACATAATATAGAGCATACTAACATAATATAGTATGTACTAACATAATACAACACATAATAACATAATATAGTACATAATAACATAATACAGTACATAATAACATAATATAGTACATAATAACATAATATAGTACATAATAACATAATATAGAGCATACTAACATAATATAGTACATAATAACATAATAGAGTACATACTAACATAATACAACACATAATAACATAATATAGTACATAATAACATAATACAGTACATAATAACATAATAACATTACATAATAACATAATATAGTACATAACATAATACGTACATAATAACATGATACAGTACATAATAACATAATATAGTACATAATAACATAATATAGTACATACTAACATAATATAGTACATACTAACATAATAACAGTACATAATAACATATAGTAATAACCTATTTGTTCCTTAGCATGTAGATTAAACCCTTCTTTTACCACAGATCAACAATGAACCGTTTCAGTTTGATTGCGTGGATTGACGGAAGAAAAACTTTATTATAAGTTCTGATTGATTTTAGGCAAAGGAATTGAAAATTAAGAAAAATAAAAAAGGGAGTAGAGGGGAGGTAATAATGCAAAATGTGTTTAACGTCTGCTTCTGTAAAATGGAGAACCATGGCAATTTTGAATCATATTTATGTTCTTTTTTTAAGGACGCGGATCCTCATCATTTTTTAAAAACTTTTTCTTGGATAAAGTTTTTTTTCAAGTTTTTCTTAGATATGGTTTTTCTTTAAGGTTTTTCTTAAATATGGTTTCTCTCCACAGTTTTCCCCATAGTAATTCTAAAGATCCCCGTCAACTCTATTTTTTTTACCATGGATTTAATTCAGAGATTTCGTTCTCCTAGACTGGTTGCCAACGAAGGCAAGAAAGTCCAGTGTTCTTAGTTATTTCACTCATTGCTGGGGGAGACGGATTCATTAAACTTCTAAGAGCGAAGTAAGCAAAACAGACACGGTCAGAATTTGATTTTCCGTCCTGATAACATTTACGCTACTCGCATATTCAAGATATACATAAGGATGGACAAAACAGTGTCGTAGTAAACGGAACCAGAAATAAAATCATAGGATTCATCATCTTTCTTAGAGAAGTTTGACACCCGTGAGTAGTATAAGCGATAGAACTTCCACCTGCTGGGTTTTAAGTTGCTTGCCCTCTCTTAAACGGTTTTGAATTCAGTGGTAGTTCTCCTAAACTTGTGTGTAACCAAGGCTTATAACTGGAGGTTTAAAAATTGGAGTTATGTTTTTCCCAAGTGTATTTGTGTAAAAGTGATCGCTGTGACCTCGGCCGGGAATTGAACTCGGCACGTCGATTCTATTTTTTCCATGACAGTAACCGTTACGCCAGGCGCACATCTACAAGATGCTTCTGCAATGACAAAATAGCAAATAAACGAACGACACGATTAACAACGTTGTAAACCGTCTCTCTGTTGAATTCAACTGTTGGCTTATCACAAATTATTCACTCATTTTGTTTCCTCGACAGGTTTGAAGGTTTTTATCTTACCGTATGTTTTAGGCGTAATTCGAAGAATTTTGAATGAAAATTAACGGCAAAACAGCGGAGATCGTAATATGCCCGAATACACCTTTTCGGAAATTACTACTCAGCTTAAAAAACCTCATATTTGAAACAGCAACATTGTAAACTCACTCTAAACAAAAAATAATAAAACACTAAACAGGCAGGTGTTGATAACAATTGTTTACAAAAGATATTTGATTTATCGGCCATATTTGTTCTTTGGGAAGAACAATTTTATGTCTTTTCTTTGGCAGACAGAAAATTCGTCGAAATTGATTAAAAAACTAAAAGGAATACACAAGTTCTGTCACGTTTTGATAACATTAATGTTACAACAAAGGCTTAACTATTGTATAAATGATGTGCTTTTTAAAATATTTTCCGCTATAATTCCCATGCTATGAGGTTTTTTTTTTCACATTTCTACGTTTGCTGACACGTTTGAAATTAGAACAATTTTCAAAACCGTTGTTCATATTTAAATTTTCTTTTTTTTTTTAATGAAGTTATCTTTCATCATTCATAATGAAAGAAAAAAGCTTTTTTCATGGTTTATTATTATATAGAATAAGAATTTCTCAGACATTTTAAAATAAAAATAAAAGTATTCATTATAAATGTAAATAATTAATGTATATTTACTGAAATTTTCATTTGAGATGGATAATTCCCCGAGTTTTCGTAATTTAAAAGAAAAAAAAAGCGCTGCTCTCTCTACAAATTTTCCCTCGCGGGTTTCTGTCTCTCAGGTTGGGAATTTTAAAAGCCAACATATAGTATCAAAGTTTCGTGGGTGGCGGGCGAGACTCTAGCGCCGGCCCTATACAGAAATATAATAAAATAAAATAGAAAAGTATGATGTATTAACAAACACGTTAAAATGAATTACACGGTGTGTCTAGAGTCTGTCTATATTTCTGAGATGAGGTATTATGTACATTATTTACATTATTCGGACTATCGTCATCTTTGTCGCCATATTTATCACAACGTTTGGGCCGTTGTACGCTCCGGCCTTCTTCAGGTGGTTGGAATGTCGAACCGAACCCTTAAGGAGTGCCAGAGAAAAGCAATGATAACAACAAAAAGTTGCAATATGAGCTCTGGTAAAAACATGAAATGATAACAGCAAAATTGCAATATGAGCACTGGTAAAAATGCTTGCTGAAAACATTAGGTTGATAATACCCAGAAATTCATACCCAGATGTCCTCAAGGGCACATGGCTCAGTGGATAAAGGCGTTGGTTAGATCCAATGACAGGACCCAAAGAGAGTGAGTGAGGCAGTTCGAACTTTAACTTATCCGGTTAGCAGTGAAGAACCTTCAGACGGAAATTAGCAGGAGATAACTGATAACTGACACGTGGAACTAGAAGAGTCTACCCCAGTGAGTGAAATGAAGGGTTCAGTTCGACATTTCCAACCACCTGAAACGTGATAAATATGGCGACAAAGATGAGGACAATAGTCCGAATAATATAAATAATGGTGTGTCCAATTGGCACCTCTACACGAAAATTCGGAATTAAGTTTTGAAACGAAAATTAGAAAAAAAAAACGGACAATGGTTACACATCCGTTCACTTTTATTTTTTAACAAGCCGAATTACCCATGTCTTGCTGCGTGTCATCCATTTTTTTTGTAAGAAAATGATTGATTTTAAATCATTGTTATAATTTGTGGAGAAAAATGATGCATTTCCATAGTACTCAATGCTCTTACCAATGTGACCTTCATCTTCTGGTTTTCTCTTTCTATATTTTGGATAAGAGTCATTCCCTCGTTCAAATTTAAATTGAATTTAAATTAAAGGGAGAAAAAAATCAGCGTGTCAGTTTGTGCAAAAACAGCTTGATCTGACCCCTTTTATATGTATTTAATGTAATACTTGATTGAATAAATTGATGAGCAGATTTCAACATTGACATGGCAGCTAAATTGTCGAAACAAATATGTATTGCAAGGAACTACTCACTGATTGGTGGCTTCTTGCTCAACTTGACGTCCATATTGTCTCAGTCTGTTCTTGCCGATCTGCCCACCCCCCTATCTTCTGGTTACATTTTGGATAGGAGTCATTCCCTTTTTCAAATGTAAATTTAATTTAATTGAAAGGGGAAAAATTCAGTGGGAGGTTTGTGCTCCCCACCTCGGACCACTTTGATCAAAATGAAATATACTTCAAGCATCCGACGTAATGTACTTTCAGAATATATATCTCCAAAACCCTAGGAGGAGTTCGATAACAACAACCAGACAGAGGCTACAACCTTATATATATATATATATATATATATATATATATATATATATATATATATATATATACATACATACATATATATATATATATATATATATATATATATATATATATATATACACCCCACACACACACACACATATATATATATATATATAATTATGTACACACACACGGTGACGCACACACACACACACATATATATATATATATTTAGAAAATCTGTATGTCAATTTGAAACAAAATTTTTTCAGATACTGTTGATATATAAAATTATACAAAATTATATATCATTATATATATATATATATATATATATATATATATATATGGTTTCCCCTAAAAATGTAATCACTCTTTAAAAGACAATAAATGAGGTGTTTCTTGATTTGCAAACAAGACTAATGATTATTAACTTAAAAAAGATTAAAAGTTTTAATTAGATATTAAATGTAATTAAATGCATGGATTTGAATAAAAGAAAACAAAGTTCATGAATTTTTTTCTTATACTCATCCAAAAGCTAGAGAGCCTGCTCTACTGCTCAGCCTATTCTTAGGTAGGGGAAATGGAATGGATTTATGCATTTCCGAAGCGCGTTATTGTGAAACTGAATACAAGCTAGGTCAGCACTTGAAGTCAGCTCGCCAATTCCCCTTTATAACGCAAAAAACATTACACCACTCACATAGATTGTCTAAACGATTCTTGTGATATAAACACCTATTTTAATGATGCAATAGGTTAGGAATTATTAAAGATATACTTGAGTTATTAAATAAAACTTAGCGACTGAACTCTTTCACCAAACCCGGACTTACGACCAGCTACAACATCTGATAAAATAACATATCAGGTTATTCACCAAACGCGGACTTACGACCAGCTACAACATCTGATAAAATAACATAGGTTATTCACCGAACCCGGACTTACGACCAGCTACAACATCTGATAAAATAACATAGGTTATTCACCAAGCCCGGACTTACGACCAGCTACAACATTTGATAAAATAACATATCAGGTTATTCACCAAACCCGCACTTACGACCAGTTACAATATTTGGTAAAATAACATATCAGGTTATTCACCGAACCCGGACTTACGACCAGCTACAACATCTGATAAAATAACATTGGTTATTCATCGAACCCGGACTTACGACCAGCTACAACATCTGATAAAATAACATAGGTTATTCACCGAACCCGGACTTACGACCAGCTACAACATTTGATAAAATAACATATCAGGTTATTCACCAAACCCGCACTTACGACCAGTTACAATATTTGGTAAAATAACATATCAGGTTATTCACCGAACCCGGACTTACGACCAGCTACAACATCTGATAAAATAACATATCAGGTTATTCACCAAACGCGGACTTACGACCAGCTACAACATCTGATAAAATAACATAGGTTATTCACCGAACCCGGACTTACGACCAGCTACAACATCTGGTAAAATAACATAGGTTATTCATCGAACCCGGACTTACGACCAGCTACAACATCTGATAAAATAACATAGGTTATTCACCAAGCCCGGACTTACGACCAGCTACAACATTTGATAAAATAACATATCAGGTTATTCACCAAACCCGCACTTACGACCAGTTACAATATTTGGTAAAATAACATTTCAGGTTATTCACCAAACCCGGACTTACGACCAGCTACAACATCTGATAAAATAACATATCAGGTTATTCAGAAATTTTAATTTTTTTAAACATTGTTTAATTTTTTTTATACATTTTAAAAATAATTTTTGATGACTTTTTTGACTCTCTTAATGAATATAGATCTGATTTTAAAATTTGTTTATAAAGTTTATAGTTCTGTCTACTAGTGTGTTGTATAAGCATCTATATAATAAATGCGAAAGTCACTGTGTCACGCCTTTTCAACTCCTAGTGACCGCAACCCAACTTATCATGCCATTTTGCAAGGAAATTAAAATCATTCCGGGTCGGATCCGGACCAGCATATGTGAAATTTTGAATTCCTAAGTTTTGTTAACTGCGATTGTTTTCGGCAATTTTCACGTGATTTTTTGCGACAATTTTTTTCGTACGATAACAATTTTTATAACTTGGACATAAATTTGGGAATATTTTTAAGTTAATCCAATGACAGTCACCCATGAAACAAAAAAAAGTAAAGAAAGTAAAGACCTACGTACATCAAATTGTTTGAAATTAAGTGGCGGCAGAAGAATTATCGTCGAACTTTTAAAAGGTAAGCTGAAATATTAATGCAATACTTAAATGCAGCATTTTGAGTTCTGTAGTTTCTTGCTGACTATCGCATCTACTTCTCCTTACCTATTGTGATGAGGACCCAATTAAGAGCTCTCCGCTGTATCTAGCTTAAATGTCGTCCGATATCTAGTTTAGAAATAAACTAGAAATGTTACAAATGATGCAAAAGTGATATTAAATCTATTTGAAGTGGTTGGCACAAATCCTTTACAGGCATATCATATCTGAAATAGCCGGGCATATACAAATTTCCATTTTGTGATGAACTGGTTTAGCGACAGGGTTTACTGAACGGAAACCCTGTTGTTAAGTTAAAAGTGTCTGAACTTTCTCTTTGATACAACGCATTTCAAGAATATAATTGCATTGGTAAAAAGATACACACACACACATATATATATATATATATATATATATATATTAGGTTGGTGCAAAAATAATTTCGTTTTCTTACATAGTAACATATGTTAGAAAACGAAATTATTTTTGCACCAACCTAATATATATGCAAAAATAATGACGTAATAATGTCGTTTTTTGACGTATTTTTTAACGTCAAAAAACGACATTATTACGTCATTATTTTTGCACCAACCTAATAAAAGTCATTAACGGCTTGTTAACTCGAATAAATGACAGAAATGATTACAAGAAATATGGCATCCTTTTTCGTTTTTATTTAACTGTATAGATTTCGACGTCAGTAAATCCTATCCCAAAGTGTCTGTGGCAGTCTCTTCCACCTAGCTTTTTATTGACATTATGTTTGATTACCTCGCCCGTTTATTGTAGTCAGTGAAATGTGAACAAAATCTCACACTTTATCGGTGGGAAAAATACAAAATAAATAAACATCCGGGCAAATTTTCATTTAATGCTTCCTACAGCGAAATTCGAGCGAGTAAAGAATTTCGTAATTCGTTTTATTTTTATTTACTTATTTATTTATTTATTTTTTTTTTTTATCTTTTTCCCACCTTACAAAAAGCGCGTAACTTAGCAGTTGTGAACAGCTAGAAAATGGTGGAAGGCGCTTCAGGTTGTCAGCCAGAATCCCAGGGAATCAGTCGGTAAAAAATAACGGCGTATAAAAATAAGCGACTGGCTATGGGAGTTGGTATGAAATTGTTACTGTTTCAAATATCCAGTCGAGTAGTTAATGGAAGACTAACATTCTACGCTATGCTCATCTGCTTCTGGTGTTAAAAAAAAAAAAAAAAAAAAAAGAGAGAAATGTAAGTAAATGCATTTGTTTCTGATTTTTTTTTTTCCTTTTCTTTTTTGCTTGTAGTGGCGAGGTTATATTTTTGTATTTGTACTTGAGATTTCAATTCAGGCTTGGTTAAAGCAGTTTCTTTTTATGCATCACTGATGATTTGAAATTCTCAACTGCTGATGATATTACACACACACACACACAAAAAGAAAAGTTAGATAAATAACCATTTGCTTACAGAATTTTTTTTTTCTATTGTTTATTGATAGATGTTTTTCTTACTGGAAAGATTTTCTCGAAGAATGTTCTGAGAAATTCAGATGGCACGTTTATATTCATTTGTTTATTGCTAACAATATTCAAAGAAATATTTTATCCTTATATTAGGTTGGTGCAAAAATAATGACGTAATAATGTCGTTTTTTGACGTATTTCTAACGTTAAAAAAACGACATTATTACGTCATTATTTTTGCACCTAATATTAAAAATGGTTGCTATTCACCGAGCTTATATTAGGCACAAGGCCTTAAGTATGGAGTATCCAATAAGAATCCCAGAAATTACAAAATTGTAAGGATTTAAGAAGTCAGTTTTTTGACCATTACTCCAACAATCGTATGTTGCTCTATTGAGATTTACTTACTTAAGTTTGGTACAAGGCTGTAGTTATGAAGCATCGGAATGAAAATCGAACTAACTAGACAATCGTTGTGATTTACAGAGAGAGCTGGCTAACCATTACTCCAACTCTGCATCCCCATTAAACGATAGAAAATCAATTTATAGAAATAAGCTTAGGTTACTCCGGCACTAGGCTATAGGTAAAGAGCATCAGAATGAAAATCAAACTTGCTACACAATAGAAATACTTTGCGAAGCTCGCTTGTTAACCATTACTCCAACGAGACATCCTCATCAAATAATCGTATGGCAATTTTACGTAATTTTGAATTTTACTTAATTTTGACTGGTACAAGGCCGTAAATATAGTGCTTCCAATGAGAGGATAACCCATTACAGTAATGCAGTCTGTCAATCTAGATCAGAGATTCTCAGTGTGGTCCACGTGGACCACCGGTGGTCCATATAAGCATTTCTAGTGATTCACAGAGAATTCATAGGCATAAAAAAATTATAGTTATTTCACAAAAATGTATCTAAATTATTCATAGTTTGAAGAATTAAAAAATATAATATTTTGTTCAGTTAAACACATGTCCATTATATTTGCAACTTTCGAAATTACAAGCAGTGCTATATTTATTTTAAAGTAGACAGTAAAAATATGAGTAGTCCATTTGAATTTTTTGAAGAAAAATTGGTCCATAGACTGAAAAAGGTTGAGAAGCACTGATCGAGATTGATGAATATTAGTTGAAGCATAATAATATTTACTCAGCCTGTTATAATAGCCGGCCTATCATTTCCGAGTACACTCGTCTACAAGCCGATCCCTTATTGCAGACACCTGATCAGACACATCGGTTCCACAACCATACAACGCACTTGTGGTTAATACTGCACATCTGCTGAACGGTTCTTGGAAGAGATCGGATAAACGGGCGTGATCATCAGTTAGAGCAAGACCAGCGCGCTAAAACCCTCGGTCACGATAACTTATGATTTCATGCTATCACTACCATCGATGATTTTCTGAGCAGTTCTGTCTACCCAATTTCGTTCACAACACTAATTCTGAATCATGGTATGGTTTGAAGGCTTTCCAGGGATGACGCACGCTACGATCGCCTCCAGGGCCGATACCATCAAGAAGTTACCTCCATGACAAATCGAACATGGTGCAGTTCGAACCCAACACCTATGATCGGAAAGCGAACGTTTTAACGACTCGGTCGCAAGTATAGAACACTCAGTGCGGGTTAAACTCACACAAAGAAACAATGGTCTTCAGTGTAGTTTAGAAAGGTAAAATGAATATACAGTGAATATCTAATTAATTACAGTAGTAATTGTCTGCTGCGTTAAATTCCACACAAATATCTGCGAGAAAGACATAAAACCGGCCCCACTCTCCTCTGCTAGGTGTGAAGGGTTGGCTGGGCTCGCTAGCCTTGGGTGAGAGAACGAAGACACTGGAATCGAAACGGTGAAGAATGCAATGCCAATAATATATGGCAATTCAGAGATTACTTCCGAAGGGGAAGGTTTTGTCCGGGGAGGTAGACAGAGCCTGAACCGGTCTAGGCGGGTTCAAAGGCCATATTTTTGGCCGAGCCTACGGGCTGGGAGATACCCACATTAAACCGGCCTTGTGCCACATTCAATCCTCGTGGGTGGATCGATAAATACCCAGTGGTGTTGAGCGAGTCAGTCGATATCGGACATTGAAGTACCAACCATCACAACTAGATTTGCTGCGTCATTAACTCTTATTTCCAAGTTCTTAACGTTTTGTACGTCGAACCTAATTTAGGACGACATTGAAATACAAGCGTCCACTGTGAAAACTACTCTACAACACTAACCGTTTTCGAACCTCGCTCAACAGAGCTAAATCAAGGTTACTAAATTAAACAGAATTATCACAAAAAAGATAGACAATATGAATTGAAAAAAATATTGCTTAGATAGAAATTAGTTGGAGGCTCAGTACGAAGTCCTTTTTTTACACAGAGAGGGCTTCAACGAAAATATATAAATGGCCGCCAACACTTTCAAGTGATAATTCGAGTGGGACTTGCTAAGAATGGTAAATGAGTTCACACTGAAACTGAATAAAGTTAAACCTGCTATACTACAAAGATGTCCTGCGTTCCTGCGCCTTCCTTGACTAGATAATGTCAGTAATAGATATGATAAGCGGGTTTCCTTAGCATTTGACATTGTTACTTTGCCGCTAACACTCGTGTAGTCTTTTTTGCCAAGCCTGTCCTTCCGTCCATGTGTAAGGACGTTCTCTCTCTCTACATCATAATAGTTCTTTAATTTATTTCTTTAAATGTACTTGTGGTTCGCACTATATAGGGAGAACGACTCAAAGGCTGTATGCCAGAATAAAGCAACACGTTTCCGTTGGCCATTGTTCAATCAACAATTAAGAATAAAATTGCTGAATTCAATAAGGTTAAACCTGCTATAGTACAAATATGTCCTGTGTACCTGCGCCTGCCTTGGCTGGGTAATATCAGTGATAGATATGCTAAGCAGGTTTCTGTAGCAATTCGACATTGTTACTTTGCTAATAACAATCGTGTGGTTTTCCCTGCCAAGCCTGTCTTTCCGTCCATACGGAAGGACATTCTCCCTCCACATCATAATAGTTCTTTAATTTATTCCTTTAAATGTAATTTCGGTTCGCGCTGGATGTCAAAGGCTAGATGTCAGAATAAAGCAACACACCCCAACGAAAATCCTCAATCTTAAGTAGACTCTTTCAGACATTCTGACCAATACATACGAGTATTCCATCGCAGAGAACCTAATAAATAGCCATAATTGCGCCATTAATTTCAGAGTGCACTCATTTACTGTTCTTAGCAAATTCCACTCGAATTAGCACTTGAAAGTGTTGGAGGGCATTTATATTTTATCGTTGAAGCCCTTTCTGTGTAAACAGAAGGATTTCGTACTGGGCCTCCAACTAATTTCCATCTAAGCAATATCTTTTTTTCCAAACATACTGTCTATCTTTTAGTGATAATTCTGTTTAATTTATTAACCTCGATTTAGCTCTGTTGAGCGAGGATCGAAACCGGTTAGCCTAGCCCGTTTTTCAGTTTTACTTTTTAATCTTTTATCAACATGAGTGGCAATAAAAATAATTTTTGTCTTTTTATGGCAGTCATAAAGTTTTTTACCACAAAACATATCTTTAAATTGTTTTTGTTTTAGTAATTTCTCGCCAAACAAGTCGATGATGCCACTAAGACGCAAAGTGCTACTGGGAGTGAAAGAGAATTAGAAGACTTTAACGAGGAGAAAGGACAATGATAGAATATGGCGATTGGCTTTGCAATTACATTTTTCAAGCTTGTAGGTGACTGGGAAACAAGAAAACGGTTCGGTTCATGTAGTCGAGTCACCAAGGAGGAAAGATCATCAAAACAATTGCCATGGAAATATTTGCAGAAAACAGAGGGAAGCCACGTCATGACGGTGCGAAATTGACTGATGTTGAGATGCCTTGGTCAGGATTAATTACATTACATACCTTTCTTTAGATTTTGTCAAGACTCTCGAGGTACATAGCCATTGCATCCAACCAGTCATGACAGCAATATTCAACAGACGGAAGAATGGTAGATGGATTCTGACGTGAAAAAAAAACTGTCTGGCACGACTGAGTGAACCCTCTTTCCTGGCAGCAGATGTAGCAATAGATTCAATATAATCACTCCACTTCATGTCAGTGGAAAAAAAAGTGTGTCCAAGAATGCGCAAAAGGCTGCTCTTCTCGAGGTTAGCATCAGGCATGCTGACTGAAGGTAAGAACGCTTCTCTGTGCTGGATAAATGAAAGCAGTTTTGTTTTGGTGGTGTTAAAATTTAAAAGCCACTTCTTGTCCCTGTTAACCACTGAGTGGAGGTTCTTTTCTACAGCAGCTGACAGTTTTATTTTGATAGACTTGCTAGTTTGAACGAATCAAAATTTAAATTGATAACTTTTCCAGAGCTTGGAAAAGGTTAACTAGCGCTGTAAATTGTAAACACGATCGGTAGGTATCGGCGAACCGTGAAATAGTCTGTTGGATATCCTTGACAACATCAATGTCTTGTATCAAGAGGAGGGAAAAACAATCCATTTTTACAAGCTATGAAAATTTTAGGAATTGTAGTAGCGATGAAGTCTCAAGCAACATGAGCTACCGGTTCCTAAATCGTCTGTTTAATAATTTTACTAGCAGGGTGGCCCGGCGTTGCCCGGGCTTGATTCAAAAATCGTACGAATCATACAGCAATCGCTATCACTTGACTTAAAATACTTTTGCCCTTCCTTGCCTTTAAAGGAGTGCGCTTTGTCGTGCTGATGTTGCTACATGCCTTACTTCTTGCCTATCTCACACTGCGAACCTTTTCTAAGCTCTATACTAAACATTAAATCTGTTACGAAAAAAGAACTAAACAAAATGAACACAAAACGATCAGCTTTAAAAAAGGACTCGTAACTGGAAAAAAAACGAATGAAAAAAGAATGTTAACAAAAAATACTTTTTTACACCCAATCCAGTTCTGCGGAATCAGAATCAACGTTGAGTTAAAGGAAGGGAATGAGCCAATTGGAGTAAAGTGCCATGCAGATTTAAATTTTTCCCACTTGTGACGAAAGCAGCTATCGATTAGCATGCTAGTTAACATACGTGTCAGTCAGCTGTTGGCTCTGACGCTGGCCAATAGAATCTTCCTACATATTGATGGGAGTTAGGAAATGCAATGTAGGTCTTGGCCTTCCCGTTAACTTGGAGCATGTACATCTAAATTTTGGTGCAAATCTGTCGAAAATTGCAATCGTGCATTCGTTACACACACACACACACACACACACACACACACACACACACACACACACACACACACACACACACACACACACACATCCTGCCTTTTATAGATAGAGATGCACGAGTGATCATTATACATTCACCAGGAAAATCGAAGAAAATCGGCAACAAAATAAATGTACACCGAATTTTTTTACTCTTCTTGTCCTTGAGAAACATATTACTCAAGTAGATGCTGCAAATATTGGGTTGCTACTGTCGGAAATATACCTTACTTAGTTGAGGTATCAACAAGGCGAATCTGGTTGGATTATTCGTAGTGGGATAATGAGTTCGCGATGATTTTCAAGATGATTTTCAAGATGATTTTCAAGATGATCTTTGAAGGCACACGTAGAACCATAGTTCAAGAAGATACTGAAAACCTTCTGAAAGAATATAGTTTTTATGCCTGCTTTCCGTGTGGAAAATTAACATCTTAATAAAATAGGTTTGATGAATTCACCGGCTTGTTCGTTCGACCCACACCTGACGGAAAACTTTAGGAGCATTCTGAAGAGGAAGGATTAAATTGACGAACAATATCTACCTAATAAAGATGATGTTTGAAACGTTATTCTGGACACTGTCGCTTGGAATCTGATTTTGGATACTGTGTCGTTTGGAATGTTATACTGGACACTGTGTCGATTGGAATTTTATTTTGGATACTGTGTCATTTGAAATGTTATACTGGATATTATGTCATTTGGGAAGTGAAACTGGACACTGTGTCGTCAGTTCATAAAATCAATGGACGGACCGACACCTATAAATAGTTTCACAGGAGAGAGCAACCAATCCACAGTGATGTTAACTTTATAAAATCATTAAAATTTTCATTATATTTTCGTGTAAAATCCACACTGTTTGTTTTGTAAACATGTGTTATAGTTTCTTTACATGTAAATATGCGTATATAATTTTTTTATGTCTTATCGGTATAAAACTCACTTTGAGAACAGAGTATGTTTACCATGTCTTTTCTTTTAGCTATTCCGTTCCGTCCAAGAAACAAAGTGTTATTATATCAATGATATATATAATAATACGAAATGGGGGAATTAACCTTTTTTCTATAGGACATTCATTATCTGGTGACTTGGCCGACATGATGTGATATTATTAACTCCCATTAACTGGTCACCACGATATATTTTTCAACAACCATTAGTTTAATTTTGACTAAGACGTTTTAAATCTTCCACAGTGTACTTACAGACTTCGTGTCTGTTATCATTCATCTCTGTAATGTTCATTATTTGCAGTACATAGCGAGCGATAAACCTGAACACATATATGTCTATCCGATGGTCAACAAGCTCGACTTTCGAACTGGTTTGATGGTGTAGAGAGTTTGATTCTCATATGCGACCTACTATTTTGGCTTTGAGCCAGACTAAGCTAAATTTCGTCTAAGTAATGGTTAATAAGGTAGATTGTTTCTATAGTGCATCTGGCTTGATCCGCATTGGGCCAATAGCACCAAAAAGTCAGCCAGTTGGCAAGCATGGTATTAAATCGCTGTTATTGCAAGAGAAAAGAGAACTTGATGTTTAGAAAAAAAATGACCGTAAAATTAAGGCTTCAGATAATGTTTTCACTTCTGTCCATAAGTAGGCATGGCAATGACGTTAGTGCTTTTGGAAACCAACTTGATTTCTTTCCACTTGACTAAGTAACACCAATTAATTCAAGAGACAAGACTGATAGCCATGAGGGCACTCTGTTCATTACAATGGCTACGCTTTAATTTTAAAAAAAATATCTGCAACAAAGAAATAACACAATGGAGTGGGGAATACAAATAATAGTATAATAAAAAGAAAAAAAATGTTTCTTATTTAAGTCCTTCAGTCAGTAATAAATAAATGTTGCCAATTTTGATGTCCAGAAAGGTATTCTTAGGTGATAAGGCGGAGTTTAAGTAGGCTTATAACCATAGCACGTTGAAACACCGGTTCCCGTACGATCACCAAAGTTAAGGAACGTCGAACCTGGTAAGTACCTATACGGGTGACCGCTTGGGAATAACAGGTACTGTAAGCTTGAATGTGCGGATGATGTAATAGATTTTCTTTTCTTTTCATTTATTTGCCGTGTCCTCTCAGGATGTAGGCGATCATGGCCCTCTACCTCTTCCTGTGTCTTGTACTTCTTGTTTTGTCTTTTTTTTGTCATTTTTTCCCGACCCTATTCCGCCGGCCACTTCTTCAAGTCCACGCCACGCGTTGCTTTCTCTTGTCCCACTTCTTCATATCACGAGATGAGTTTAGTATTAGGATGGTGCAAAAATAATGACGTAATAATGTCGTTTTTTGACGTTAAAAAATAAGTCAAAAAACGACATTATTACGACATTATTTTTGCACCAACCTTGGTTAGTTTTCTCTCCTTCTATATTAGATTATTCCGGTGAACAATATTTCTAGCAGACTCTTTTGGTGATGTAAAAAAAAAAAATAAATTTTATCTTAAATTTGTTAAATAAAATTTTGTCTTTCTTCCGTCATCTATTTACACAAAGTACATCACAACCACCGAGCCACCGGCTCGCGCATGCTGCCACGCCCACTTGGCCGTCAGCCCGGACCTCCATTGCCCACATGCTACCACGAGGATGTGGAGCGCTTTTGATGTCTTCTATTAGGATAAAGGTGGAATTTTCTCTTTTACTTGTCCATTATTAGCGAAGCTAGTCCCGTGTCGATCGGGCGGTGTCCAAGACGCACCAAGGTAGATTCCAAGGTAACCCAGTATCGTCTGACTGTTTCCCTGGCAACGCCGGAGGACGTGTCGCCCTATCCACCGAGAATCCAGATGTACCCGTAGTAATTCCAACGCAGTAGTTGCAGCCGCTCGCACTCCTGGTATGATTGCTGGGCAACAGCCCCTCTCCAAAGAAACTTTGATGGGGTTTGGACTAGCTGTGCCTGCCGATGACCGTACTTGGCAATTTTTTCCCTATTTCATGTGTCGAACTTACAACAGCGTCAAGTCGGATCTGAAAGACGATGACCCCTTCGTTGGTCATGGCCATGAGGTCCGGCTTCCGCACACCGTGTTCAGTCTGGATAACACTGAAGCCGAGCCTTTTGAGGATCTACTACACATGTAGGACAACGTTATCATTGTGCCTGATTCGGAGGCCGCTAATAGGTTCGCAGGCTTGGACTATGTGGGACAGCTTCATGGGTGCATTGCGACCATATTTACACCATAATTTGTTTACTCCATATCTGTTTCTCTTAAATCCCAGCCGATATTCATAGGAACGGTGGGACTGTATAAGAATATCGAAGTCGCAATCCAACCGAAGCTCATAGGAACGGTGAAACTCTATTGGTGTGTGCGAGATTTATGCTCTGGGGATGTTATTAATAGTCCACAAATATTGCGCAAAAAAATGAATACCGTCATATGTTCTCATATGCGTGAAATGTCATTGAGCGTGACGTCTCTATCTACTGAACTGCTTACAATAATTTATGAATACTTTACTCACTTCGCTTCTCTTTTACATATGCTACACATCTGTTTGCTCCCAGGTGAGGACAAAAGATATTTTTAATGTTGTCTGATCAGATTCAACTATGCGAAATGAACGGCATTTACTTTAAAAACTTGCGAATAAAAACCTACTTTTCCTGTTACTTTCATTTACTTTAAAAGTTTTTTGGTCTTATTTTAAATATAATTTCCTTCTTTTTGCCTTGCGGTCGTATCACATTTGAAACACTGGTTCTTGTACGATCACCGAAGTTTAGTAACGTCCTGCCTGGTCTGTAGCTAAATGAGTGACTGCTTAGGAATACCATGTGCTGTAAGTTTGGATGTGTGGAAGGATAATGGATAAAGACCCGGGACTGGAAACCAGAAAACCGTGTTCCAATTCCAGTTGTGTTCGTTATATTTACTTACGCGAAAATATCCTTGGGAAAAAGTTATGACCCACATATACTCCCCCAGCTATGGGATTGTTATATACCGTACATATGAAGACTAATAGGTATGTCCATATCCTCATAAATACATTGGGCACTATTGTAAGTGGGGATTAATATGGTGTCTACGTAGTCCACCACTAGCAGTGGTTTACCTATTCACGCCGCTGGCGAGTATTGTATTTTGTTGATGTTATAAAGATTACCATTTCATTTCCAACCTCCGTTTTGGTTATTCCTCATTTATTAACTTTTTTCTAGGTTACAACAGGGGTAATAAGTAAGACTTGTATCAGTAAATTATTATTATCTCCCAAAAAATTCTTACAATCGAAATATATTTTCTGGATTTAATCAACATGCAAAGGGTTGATAAACCGTAAAAAAACAAACCATTCATTCAATATTCTTCTTTTTTCCTTGTCCGTTTAGGTTTTTGGTGATCATGGCTCTCTACACCTTTCTATCCGTTGTAGCATTTAGCAAAGTTTGTCTGCCATCGATTCTACCTCCCTTTCCGACATCAATTCTCACCCGTTCTTCAGTTGGGTGATCTCCTGTTTTCCCCTATCCAATGTGTTTTAGTTATGTCCTGTGAGTGTGTTATACCGGAACATACCTATTCTATTGTTAATAGACTCCCCACATATAATAAGTAGTGGTAGTAACAGTCGCCAGTGAGTTGGTGAGTCAGTCGATGTCGGACATTAAAGTATCAATGACCACAACTAGATTGCTGCGTCATTAACTATTATATCAAGTTCCTAACGTTTTGTACGTCGAATCTTTTTAGGACCGACTTAGTGAAATACAAGCCTCCACTGTGAAACTAGTCTATAACAGAGTGTTAAATTCTCCCGGCCTTCTTTCCCAATTATGTATCCCTAAAATTTCTACTGTCGATTTCTGATTCTGAGTATAAGTGTCCTTTTTTTTATTTTCCTTAAAACTTCTTCATTGCTTACGTGCATGTCGCCCACATGTTCTATCCATGGTATTCTCAGCAGCCTTCTGTAGAACCACATTTCTGTTTCTTCCAGTTTCCTCTTCATTTGTGAGGTTATTGCCCGGTATAATATCATCTACCAAATTAAAAATCTAAATCACTAAATTCAATTATAAAAAAAAACCTATTATGATTCCTTTGCTTTTCAATATATTTTCACTAAAATAAATAAAATCTTAAATAATAATTAAATTAATTAACACTGATGATAATAAATATAATTCATTATAATTTAAATAATTTCTAATCATAATTAAAGTAAATATTTTTGAAAATATTAAATTTATTAATCCAATTTTAATTTATTAATAACAATGATTTTAGATAAACTCAAATTATTATTAATTTCAAACTAATGACTATAAATTATTAAACTTACTTGTTAATTCTGCCTGAATTTCTGTGATGAGTTATTATCCCTGCTTACATTATTTAGATTAGGACTTATCTTTGTTGTTATTATAACAACGCTTCGGCGAATATACCCTCCGGCCTTCCTCAGGTATATATCGATCTGGCTAACCTACCGGAAATTCCGAACTAAACACTTTATTTAATCTACGGCTAGACAGTTCCAGTTCACATTCTCATATCTAGGGATTGTCTAGTACTTATTTAGTGCTGCTCAATTATTGCTCGCCCGTTTCCACTGAGTGCAAGTACACACTACCCGAACAAGGGATTGAACTCATAATCACTATGTCACCAAATTTACAAACCAATTTTTTAATACAGTATACAATTGTCCCATAGAACTAGACAATATCTTTAGACATCAGCAGTGGAATGAGAACAGTCTACACTTATAGATTAAATAAAGGGTTCAGTTTAGAGTTCCCTGTAGGTTATCCAGGTTGGTATACACCACTATTTATGTATTTTACAAATTCATCTGAAATTGTGTACTTGACATGTATTTATAAACCTTTGGTTACTCCCATCAACTTTAATTTCGTAAATTTATGTCAATTTTGGTCATCCATACTAGCTGTCATCATCTTGTAACTCATCAGTGACGTCGATAACGTCAATAAAGACATGATAAAATGAATACCCGTTGTTAGGAAATGATTCTATACTATATTTTTTATGCTATAAGTAAGAAATTTTTGTTTCAAATCAGATTAATTTAACTTTAAATTTGCTAATTTTACTCATATAACGTGTCACAAATATATAATATTTTTGGAAGATTTTTAAATCGATAATTTTGTTTTGTTTACAAATTTCTTAAAATAAAGAAAATGGCCGCTTTTAAGAAAAATTTCTTAAATTGACCGAAAAGTTGAGATTCTAATCAATATAATTTTAATTTAAAATACACCAGAATATTTTACTTACTGGCAATAGTAAAATTAATCATTTAGCTTTCAGTTAAAACTAAAATGAAATCTTCAAGTATGCTTCTTCATTTTTAAAAATTAATTTTAAAACATAGGTATCGAAAAGTGGAGGTCCCTAGTCTACACCCATAGATTAAATAAAGGGTTCAGTTTAAAGTTCCCTGTAGGTTATCCAGATTGATATACAACACTTTTTTTTTAAGCGTTTCACCCCAAGCAAGGCGAGAAGCCACTAGCACGCAAGGTGTTACAGAGAGTTGGAGCGGGAGCAAAAAGGAGTGATAGAGGAAAGGATGAAGAGAAGGATTGGGGATAGATCAAGGCAACTAGAGATGTCGATTGACATTACATTTGAATAGTTGGAGATTATAGCTATCAGGGAAACAGGGGAGGGATTTTCAGAGGCGAGAAGTGCGAGACATGAAGCTATTGGAGTAAAAGAGACGGCTATATTTAAAAGTTTCGACAGTGAAAGGGTGAAAGCGAGATGCCAACCTAGTTGAACGCTTAAATTCATGGAGTCTGGGAACCAGCAAAAGCAGCTCATCGGATCGGTTACCGTAAAAGTATTTGTATAAAAGAGAGAGGGAGGCGACAGCACGTGAGAGAGCGACTGCAGACGAGATGCTAGATCAAGGCCAGTTACATTGCATATCCGCCTCTGGATCTTATCAAGAACCATGAGACAAACAGAAGGGGCTCCAGACCATTATTGTATTTTACAAATTCATTTGTAATAGTGTACCTGACATGTACTTATACACCTTTGGATAATCCTATCAACTTACTTTATTCCCAATTGAATGGAACCTAACAGCAAGTAGTTAACATCACCGCCATATTTGCCTTGCATCAAACGAAATTGGCCTCGCTACAAAATTGAGGTCCTATCCTTCTTATTAAAGATAATGAAGGGTGGTGTACGAGAAACAGAAAACAGTGGAGTAATGGATAATGGCTTGGATTGAGCTATCGGAGAGCCGAGTTCGAATTCCAGTCGAAACCATAAAATTCACTTACGTGCTAATAATACCCTTGAGAAAGGTATGAATCTTCTTCTTCCCCAGCTATGGGTAAATAGCAGGACAGACCGGATTCTATAGTTTTAGATGGCAACTGGTCTACTGCAGAAAGAAATGACAGCCTACTGCGGGAAAAAAATCTGCCTCGTCAGTCATGTATCGAAACATACATGATCGCCTAAGCGTGTATCAAGCATGGCATATAACTGACTGCTCTGCGGATAGAGTGGAATCGGCAAGAAAAGATTGAAGAATGATCGAGTTTGGTTCCTTCATTTCGCAGTTTATAAAAGGCATGAATGCATTCTCCTCCAGCTTTGGGTGAAACAGCAACGCAGGGTCCGCTGTTCTTTCTTAAGTGACTCTCAGTTTGGGAGAAGGAAAAACTTTAAATGAAAACCTGTTGTGGATTGCCAGAAAGGCATTCCTCGCATTGAAGTTTGGCTCTTCAGGGCAAGTGATCCTTCACCAGCTGTTCATCGTCACACCTTGTCGTTGGATTCTCGAGTAGATTTCTATAAAGGGGGTCTGCACCTGTGCAATTCCTTACCTAACAACCTCCACACGCTGCTAACACTTGAAAGAACACAGTGTCTTACAAAGAATAACAATGGTGCTATTTAATACACCAGTTTTTCGTCTATAACATACTTTATTTAATGCAGTTTTTAGTTTTAAATAAATAAATAAATTAACGATTTCACCATTATATTGATTTAAGAATCAGGGAGAAATCAGTTATAAATTACTGTAGAAATTACTGATATAAGTGGTTATATATATATATATATATATATATATATATATATATATATATATATATATATATATAATAATAATAATAATAATAATAATAATAATTATGAGAATAATAATGGACACTCCCGTCGGTTTCGATGTATGCGGATCTGACAGCTTAGGTGATTCAGTTATGAAATTTTGTGCGATAATCTTAAGTGGCATTTAAGACCTGCTAGTGATTTACAAATATATGGAGCAAGTGTGAGGATTGTGAGATGAGATCACTGTTAGATTGGCTGACCTTTTAGATCTTGCTCTTGCTTCTTGAAGAGGATTTAGACGCAGATAAGAAATTGCTGAGTCCACTAAAACACGTTGATCTCCATTCTACCGCTCCAAGGCTAAGCTCTCAAGGATGTTATATGGTATATTGACTGTTGACAAGTTGCTTTTCAGCTTGTCTTTGTATCTTAGCCATGGGCGTCCTACATTCCTGTAGCCCTGATCTAACTGGCTGTACATTAGGATCTTGGGTATCCTGTCATCAGACATTCTCAAGACATGACCAGTCCACCGTAACTGAGACTGTATGATAAAAGTCTCGATTCCTCAAATATTACACCTGTTAAACAGGTCTACGTTAGATGTCCTATCTTGAAGCTTAATTTTTATTTTAAAAAATACTGTATATATATATATATATATATATATATATATATATATGCAGTATTTTTTTTTATTCAAGCAGGTTTGGTTAAATAATTTAGACGTTTTATGGGTGTTTATTTTAGTTTTAATCCTTTCAAGTCCACGAATTAATTACTTGGTGGATATAGAAAATTGATCAACAACAATAACAAAATTTTGAGAATTTTTACTCTCACTTGTGAACATCTTCAGGGGATTAAGACATTCGTGAATGTGTATAAAGTTGCTACTTAAATTCAAAATATTTTTGCACCGTTCGTTTAGAGGGTTTCAAATTCAATTTTTTCCAGTTATGCAACGGAGGTAACTTTGTATATATTTTAAAAAAGAAAGTAAATTTTAATTATATTTGAACTTAGTTTTTTTTTATGTAAAAAAAAAAACATTTAAGAACTTTGTTACTATATTCATAATTGACTTTATGTATTTTAGGCCTCAATTCTTTTATATAAAATGTTTCCAGAATTATGAGTTTTTGCTTATTATTATCTCTTTCTCCTTCTTCTTCCTTTTTTCTTTACCATAGCCTTCCTATCACCTCCTCCCTATTCTTCTTCCTTTTTTCTTTATCATCGCCTCACTATCTCCTTCTTCTTCTTCCTTTTTTCTTTATCATCGCCTTACTATCTCCTTCTTCTTCCTTTTTTCTTTATCATCGCCTTACTATCTCCTTCTTCTTCTTCTTCCTTTTTTCTTTACCATAACCTTACTATCCCCTTCTCCTCCTCCTACTTCTTTTTTCTTTATCATCGCCTTACTATCTCATTCTTCTTCATCCATTTTTCTTTACCATCGCCTCACTATTTAGTTCTTCGTCTTCTTCTTCTTTTCTTCTTCTTCCTTTTTTCTTTATCATCGCCTTACTATCTTCTTCTTCTTCCTTTTTTCTTTATCGTCGCCATACTATCTCCTTCTTCTTCTTCTTCTTTATCATCGCCTTACTATCTACTTCTTCTTCTTCCTTTTTTCTTTACCATCGCCTTACTATCTCCTTCTCGTCCTTCTTCTTCTTTTTTCTTTATCATCGCCTTACTATCTTCTTCTTCTTCCTCCTTTTTTCTTTACCATCGCCTTACTATCTCGTTCTTCTTCTTGTTCCTTTTTTCTTTATCATCGCCTTACTATCTCCTTCTCGTCCTTCTTCTTCTTTTTTCTTTATCATCGCCTTACTATCTCCTTCTTCTTCTTCTTCTTCCTTTTTTCTATATCATCGCCTTAATATCTCCTTCTCCTCCTTCTACTTCTTTTTTCTTTATCATCGCCTTACTATCTCCTTCTTGTTCTTCTTCCTTTTTTCTTTATTATCGCCTTACTATCTTCTTCTTCCTTTTTTATTTACCATCATCTTACTATCTCCTTCTTTTTCTTCTTCCTTTTTTCTTTACCATCACCTTACTATCTCATTCTCGTCCTTCTTCTTCTTTTTTCTTTATCATCGCCTTCCTATCTCCTCCTCCTTCCTTTTTCCTTTATCATCGCCTTACTATCTCCTTCTTCTTCTTCCTTTTTTCTTTATCATCGCCTTACTATCTCCTTCTTCTTTCTTTTTTTCTTTATCATCGCCTTACTATCTCCTCCTTCTTCTTCTTCTTCCTTTTTTCTTTATCATCGCCTTACTATCTCCTCCTCCTTCTTCTTCTTCTTCTTCCTTTTTTTCTTTATCATCGCCTTACTATCACTTTCTCCTCCTTTTTCTTCTTTTTTCTTTATCATCGCCTTAGTATCTCCTTCTTCTTCTTCCATTTTTCTTTACCATCGCCTTACTATTTCGTTCTTCTTCTTCTTCTTTTCTTCTTCTTCTTCTTTTTTCTTTATCATCGCCTTACTATCTCATTCTTCTTCTTCCATTTTTCTTTACAATCGCCTCACTATTTAGTTCTTCGTCTTCTTCTTCTTTTCTTCTTCTTTTTCTTCTTCCTTTTTTCTTTATCATCGCCTTACTATCTCTTTCTTCTTCTTCTTCCTTTTTTCTTTGTCATCGCCTTACTATCTCCTTCTTCTTCTTCCTTTTTTTTCTCCATCGCCTTACTATCTCTTTCTTCTTTTTCTTCTTTTTGTTATTCTTATGTTACAACTCGTTACTATCTCATTCTATTTTTGACTTTTTAGCCCTTCTCATTCTCTTCTTCTCGCTCTTCTTCTTTTTGTACTTTTCTGTCTTTTTTTTTTTTTGTCATCACTCTTTTCTCTTCTTTATTTTTTTTTATTTCCTTTCCTTTCCCCCCTCATCCCTATTTCATCTTCTTGCTCTTGCTCCCCCCTTTCCCCCTTAGTTTTTCTCTCACTCTTTCTCTCCCTCTGTTTCTTTCTCTCTCACTCGTTGGCCTCCTTCCACCTTCTTCCCTCCACTTTCTTTACTTTGCATTTGAAATTTGTTTACAGGAAAGTCTCTGTCCCGTCTTTACCTCTCAGCACTCAAATACAAAGATCGAACGAAAGCAAAGAAATAAAAGAAAAAAAAAAGAAGAATGTATCATTTATCAACCATTTATTTCACACATAATTACTCTTTTGGGAACTCATCACAATCCTCCCCTTAAATCTTGTTGCCAGACAATATAAAATATAAAATACGGTTTTTCTTGTTCTTGTCTCCTATATCGCATTTTCTATCTAATCTCTAGATGTCTATTAAATCAAAATGATTAGCAATCTCCTATTGCAGAATGATTCATTCCTACGATTCTCTACTGTAGGTGAAACGTAATTGTGGCCTAGCGCCAGACAAACCTTACCTTATCCGAGTCTGACGTCATGCAATAATATTAAAGCCGCTCAAATGTAATACCTGTTCTATAAGAAGCTTGTAAAATTAAACAGGGAGTAAGTTGATCAATTAATTAATTTTTATGAATTATCAATCCTTTGCGGATTATTTAAAACCAGAAAATATTTTTAGATTCTAAGTAGTTTTTTTGACAGAATAATGATCTAGTGATATACGTCTTACTAATTAACCCATAGCTTGGGGAAGAAGAGGTGGATGCTTACTTTTCCTAAGAGTATCACCGCGTAAGTCAATATACCGAAACCAAATGGAACTGGAACTGGGTTCTCCGATTAATATTTCCAATTCCTTATCCATTGCACCATCCGCACATCCAACCTGGTTTTGGAAAATGGTCACGCATAACTTCGCTGATCGTACTGGAACCGTTATTTCAACGTGATATGGCCATAAGCCGCCACACTAGGCAAGAGAAAAACGATAAAATAGCAGGACAACTATTTGACAAATTTTAACCAATGGATGGAGTAACAACAAAGTTAACAAAGTGAAAGGGAGTTGTCTTACTGAAAACGCAAGCAGAAAGGAAATAGTGGAGAACCATGATTAATCGGGTATTGAAGAGAATTGGTAAATAGACGGAATGAGAAATAATTAAATTGCACACGAAGAGCAGTTATGTTTTTTCCCCCCCTCTCTCTTTGCTTCTTTAAAAAAAAAAAATCCGGTGATGGTTTCCTTTGCAACAGAGCTGTAGTTGTGCATTTCACACCAGAATTCGGTTTTAGGTATAGCGAAAGATGCCTTCTATAATCAAAGAAAATATTAAGATATAGGAAAATATCGTTAGTGGTACTTAATTGCGATGTAGCATCTAATCTGTAATGTCATAATACATTGTAACCCGGATATATGAGAGTTGTCGGGACCGGAGAAGTCTCTTATATCCGGGTTTATCTTATATACGGGTTGGTCTATTATATATATATATATATATATATATATATATATATTAGGTTGGTGCAAAAATAATGTCGTTTTCTCACATAGTAACATATGTGAGAAAACGACATTATTTTTGCACCAACTTAATACATTAACACAGGCTCTAATTTGGGACCAGAGACAATTTCTCTTATATCCGGATTTCTCTTATATCTGGGTCTCTTATATCCGGGTTACATTGTATTAAAGTAGCTCAGGTTTAATAATTTTTTAAAAATGTATTTTTAACCTATTAATCAAGAATCCCAGTTTGGTTCATTGATCCAAAGTGTTGTGAGTTCAGTCCTTGGCCTCAGCGGAGAGACAAAAATCTTTGAGGTAGTGAGAACAAAAACTTATCAAAGAGAGTTAACTGATCCTGATACATCGAAAGGCACGGCACGTGGAATTAGAACAATCCACCCCCGTGGACTAAATAAAGTGTACGGTTCGAAATTCCAACAAATATCACCTGAAGAAGATCGGGGCTTACAATCGCCGAAACGTCTTGAATGTAACAATAAAGACGAGCTCAATAGTCCAAACAATGTAAATAGTGTAAATAGTTACAATACCCCATCTCAAAAATATAGACAGGTGTTGAAGAATCCCATCATTTTTTTTTACCAATATGCCTGTAAAGTTTTGAGATTTACTGATATAACCTTCTTTTTACTAAACTTTAATCCTCTTACAAACTGCTAAACCATCTGGATGCAAATAGGAAGCTGGGTTTGACATATAAATGTTCTTTTGAAAGGAAAAAATGCTGTGGTCGAGGAGAATAATGAATTTTCATGAAAAGACGGCATCTGAAGCGCAGTCAAGAGAAGGGTCAATAGAGTTATGAAAATCCTAAAAAAAGATAAAAGTGATTTTAGTGTCAGGCTCCGCAGTGGTAGGTTAGCTGCTGCTATGAATAAGGATAGGATAAAAAAAAATACACTTATGCACTCAATACAGCTAACAGAAGAAGCTCTATTCATATTTCCTTTTCGCAGATATATTTATATCTGAATTCTTACAGACACACACACACACACACACACACACACACACACACGCACGCACGCCCTCGCGTGCACACACATATATATTTATAATTAAGGTGTATTTACGTAGCAGTAGTTCCCTGAAACAAGTTTGATTAAAATACTGATAAAGACTATCTCTCCAATTTGACACATTACTATCACATCATATCTATCATATAAACCTGTCATAATTATTAACGTAAACTACCCCCTCCCCCAGCATATTTAATGCCACCATAAAAATAACCAATAAGGATTACAAACTGAAATTTCTACCAGTCACATATACAGTCATCAAAAACAAGCAAATAACCAGCTTTAAAATAATAACGAATAAATTTTTTTTAAAAATTAAAAATAAAAATTATAGCAATTTTCAACTGACATAATTTTACACAGAATACCTATTATCAGGATTTACACAAAAATAAATTAATATATATAACAAAATAAAATAAAACACCAACAATCACTTTTTAGTTCAAGCTACGACCACAAT
>OZ010589.1:41583894-41593894 GCA_963932145.1 Acanthosepion lycidas
AATATGCCTCTGAAATTATTTTATATTGAGCTCGTCGGGGAGAAAAGTGAATTTGTAAACTGACTATTACTGCTGCGGATGCAGGGATCTTCGTTAAGAAGAATTGTGTTCTCCAGTCATTGGTGTTTTTGTCTAAAAATAAATACGTCTAAATTCACCTTCATCCCTTCATACCAAATCAGTCGGGTTTCAATCCCGGCTGAGCCAATCGGATGTCTACCTAGTCTGTCTGTGGATGACTATATATATATATATATATATATATATATGTGTGTGTGTGTGTGTGTGTGTGTGTTTGCTTATGTGCGCGGAGAAATTCAGCTATTAATAAAATTTATCTGTAAGAAAACAATATATCCTTTCCTAAAAGAAATACTAATTTAATAAGAAAACATACATGGACACGACATTTTTAACTCTAAAGAAAATGTTTAAATTAAAAATGTCTATTCTTAAAACATCAAAAAAATACATGAATAATTAATCAAATTAAAATAAAAGAATATATAATAATTAAAAAAAAATAAAAAAGTAAATAAATTTGTATAAACAGTTAAGAATCATAAAAGATTTGAAAACAATAACATTTAGTCACACTTCCGTTTATTACGCTTTAAATAACATAGTTTAACATTTTCAATAGTTCACGCTTTCACAATGAGGCTCATGAATATTAATGATCTTTCCTAGATTTAAAAGTTTAAAAACATTTTTACTTCACTTTATAAATATAAAGTAACCAAAATGTCCTTGCTGGTTTTTATGTCCTGTGGGAAGCAGTGATCACCGATACGCAAACACGTGCGTCACGTGCCGGAAAAAGCGGCTGGTGAAGGCGAAATGTATTGCGCATGACAAATGCAGGTGCATTGCGCACACAGATCAGACATAGGAAGCATAGTTTTCAGCGAGGAAACAAGGCGTTGTCAAAGCAGCTCGTTCGGGGTTGTCTGCTTTATGATTTTAAAATTGGGTATTACCGTAGCCGCGCCAACTCGCGGAATACGTCATGCGTTTGGGGATAATGCTGTAAATTAACGCAACTACAAGCAATGGTTCCAGTTTTCTCGTTGGGAGATCTTTGTAACGAACTCAGCAGTGGCTGGTTACACGTCCTGGATGGTGAGTCCCAGAAGGCGGCCATAGAGAAGGACATCAACCAAACCTGTGGAGAGGTTGTCACCATTTCTTATGAAACAGTCAATCTAACCCTGCACCGCACTGGGAAGACATACAAGTTGATCTTTCGGCTACTCTACACACTGACGGGAAACAACAAGGAACAACGGGTGACTGTTTCTCCTTTATTTCTCGGCACCGAAACTTACGATGTTTGATCGGCTTATCATCAGTTGAAAAGTGCCAGATATTGGTTGTCTCCAAAGGATCCTGTCCCTCACATCACATAATTAAAGAGTTGGTAGTCTAGTGGTTTGGTTCTATGACCGACTTTTTGTGTTCTTTTCTAATGCAATCGCTCGGAGAATCCCCTGTATATATATGTATATGTAAGGGACATATATATATATATATATATATATATATATATATATATATATCTGTAATTCATGTTAAAAAATAAAAAAATTAAAACTAAAGATAAAGTACATTTTCTCCATCAAGACATTCATTTCTGTAGTTCACTGCTACCAGCAAGCAGAGATATTTCTTCCCTGATGAGGGCCATGTTGGCCGAAACTAGTCGAGGAATCTAACGGAAATAATAAAAACGAAAAAATATTAAGATACAACCCAGTGTGTCTGAAGATTTTATGTTTTTAATATTTTTATTGTTCAATATATATATATATATATATATATATATATATATATATATATATATATATATATATATATTGAAAATAAAGCATAATATTTTTTTAAAAATCCACATTACAACCAAAAACGTTTATTTATTGTTACGAGGTCCCACTTTTGTCCCACTTGTTTACGCTTATACTATAATATGCAAAATCTAACTTAAAATTATGACTTAAATCTGTAGCCATTAGACGCCCTTTTTACCATACGAAAAGCTCCCATTCACCAAACGCTTTAGATTTCGTAATAATAGAAGGGAAAATTCTAAAAGTCTCTAGAAACTTCTACTGGGTCCTAGAGGGTCCAAAATTATATATGAACAGGACCAACTAGCCAGTTGCCTCCTGAACCCAGAGCCACGACTATTGAGGTCAACTTCAGTCCTTTTGATTCAAGAAAGAACCGAAAGAATCTAAATTCTTACAGTCCTCGAAAAGAAAAGACTATCGGTAAATACCTCAGCCTTTTCCTTGATATTATTGACCAAACTCTTTTATTTTACATATATGTTAATTAATCAAACCATTTTAAGAAAAAAATATTATAATTCTTGGACTAGCGACGAATTTCCATCCGTTCCTCTCCCTTGTATGGTTACACGTTAAGCCAACTACTTTCTGGGCCATACTTAATATATATATATATATATATATATATATATATATATATATATATATATATATATATATATATATTTATACATATATATACATATATATTCGTTTTTTTTTCGCTTAAGAAATTGAAGCAAGCAGCTATAGTATCGCAGATGTCCCAACGAGAAATTTGTTTTCCTTAAATTAAACCCTTGCTCTATCAAGTCAAACAATTGGCGGCACGATTAGACAATAGGATTGGTTTCTCGGAAGGAAAAGCAACACAGTTTCGATTTGATTCATGTCGGGAGACACAATTTCCATTTAGGAGAACATTTTGCTCTAAACCTGTTGTTATTAATTTCACTGTGTAAGAAGACAAAAAAGCAGATAGGGACTCGTATAGGTATGCCAACTGAAAATAGCGTTTATAGTAATAAGAAAATCACCCATAGGTACACACACACTCAAACACACACGCAAGCACACAGACACACACACAGATATATATATAGAGAGAGAGAGGGAGAGGGGAGAGTGTGTGTGTGTGTGTGTGTGTGAGAGAGAGAGAGAGAGAGAGAGAGAGAGAGAGAGGGAAAATGAAAGTTGGACACCTACCTAAAGAAGAGAATACTCGATATCGAAATGATAGAGACAGAGCAATTACGCTACCCAGCCGGACGAATGCCCATTAAGCGACAATTGATTGCAGAACAATGTAATATTGCAAGCCACAGTAAAATCACCAGATAACGAAGAAGAGATGTACATAGGAGTAACAGAAGTAACTGAAGGACCCTGAAAACAAAGAAACTACGCACACAAAACATCCTTTACAAATACTGAATACGCTAACAGCACAATGCTTTGTAAACATAACACAATCTTTCTGTCTGTCCCTCTCTCTGTGTATGTATATAGAGAGATAGAGAGTGAAAGAGAAAGAGAGAAAAAAGAGAAAGATAGAGAGAGACAACAAAAAAGTAAAAGTAAAAGTAAATTGAGAAGAAGAAAAAAAAAAAACAAAGCCAGACACCTACCTAAACCGTAAAAGAGAGTGGTCTATGTCTAAATGAGCAAGGACACGATTAAAAAAGAGACAAAGTGCAGACCGCTACTCGGGAGTATATATATATATATATATATATATATATATATATATATATATATTAGGATATATATATATATATATATATATATATATATATATATATATATATATATATATATATATATATATATTAGGATATAATATTGCTTTACACTCTTTTGAGCCCCCTTTTAAATTAAATGTTACGAATGGTGTAATTGTACTCTTTTGGTTCTCATCGTACCTATATATATATATATATATATATATATATATGTGTGTGTAATGCGTGAGTGTGGGTCTAATATATAAAGTATTGTTTGGTTATTTGTTTCAGAGTATACCCGACTGGTTGTTTGGGTAACTAATCCCTGTTGCAGAGGTGTAGATGCTTTCTCAGCTGCATCTGTATTTAATACCCAAAGAACCAACCTGTTGTTAATACTGCAGTTACGCTGAACAAACCTTTATTACATGTAGCGAGAGAACGCGCTTGTTCTAGCGAAATCAGCAGTTGAACAAGCCAGTACGCTCGAAAGTTCGTTCACGGTGACTTGCGAAATTTCTTGCTAGCACAGCCCTGACGGTTTCCGAATACTTTCGCCTGACTTTGAATTTCGAATTGATATGATAATATGAATATTTTATATAAAATCCCCAAGAGAAAATGCAGGAAAACCGAAATAAATAATATGGGCGTCAATCGTGTTAACTGAGAGCGAATAGACTTGAATTATGAAGTATAAACATATGTAGAAGGTTAAAACAATTATTTGCAAATGGCACTTAATTACAATAAAATGAATTAGTTCTTGGAAGTGCCTGGCTTTGAAGTCGTGAATTAATAGGGTTTTAACTAGTAAGAGCTAGTTAAAAAAAGAGCACTCGTCCCAATTGCCGCTGGATAAATGATAATTGAGATAAAACAGCTGGTCCTAAACGAAGTCGGATCTTTTTATTTTCATCATATTCGCCTGCTTTTCCGTGATTGTATACAAGCTGAGTTGAGGTCAGTTAAGTTGACCCTGGTTGTGTGCTGACAAGAAGATAGGATCGTCAAAGTTTGCCCGTATACAAAATCAGCTTGTAACCTGACACTTGAAAGGAACCTGTTTTTCATATTACCAGTGGAAATAAAGAGAGAGCGCCGATTGTTTAAATGTCAGTCCTCCTTCCACAGTGGAAGAATATCCGTTCTCTTGTGAACTTACATCTGTCTAACCATATATTCAATCAGCTCACCTTATTTTTTTTTTTTGTTGCACGTCTTGTTAGAACTCGTGTTATCTCTAGCTAATTTAAACTAGCCGGGTGATAATGTTTTTTTTTAAATCATTTTATCTCAATCAAGGCAATTAAGCCAACAAGACGCAAGAGTTTACGAAATGTGAGCGAATATAAGAAAAAGAAAAATATTATTAAGAAGGAAGGAAGAGAGAGAGAGTAATGAAAGGAGAAGAATAAAAAAACAGGAGATGACGATCGACATTGCATTTACATTTTTGAAGATCAAATTTCAGTGAAAAGCAAGAAGTCGAAGAGAGTTCCACAAACGAGATATTTGAGAGAAAACAAACTGTTATCACAGACGTGCCGTCGTCTCTCTCTGTCTTTTTTACAAATACTTTCATGGTTCCCAGACTTCATGAATTCAAGCGCCCTACAAGGCTGGCATACCGCTCTCACCCCTTCACTGTCGAAACTATTAAATGTAGCCGTGTCTTCTACTCCAATAGCTTCATATCTCGCACCTCTCGCCTGTGGAACTCCCTTCCCTATTCCATTTCCCTGATAGCTATAATCTCCAACTATTCAAATGTAATGTCAATAGACATCTCCAGTTGCCTTGATCTATCCACTATCCTCTTCATCCTTTCCTCTATCACTCCTATTTGCTCTCGCTCCAAATCCTATGTAACTCCTTGCGTGCTAGTGGCCTTGATTGGGGTGAAATACTTAATATATATATATATACATACATATATATATATATATATATATATTAAGTATTTAGTATTAAGTATATAGCGAGACTCTTCGCAAGCCGAATTGAGTCACTGTCGGTCACTGGGCGTGTTTCCAAAAATAAATACGCTAAAAATCCACCTTCATCCCGACCGTGCGCCGACAGCTTAGTGGTAGAATATCCGCCTTATACCAATTCAGTCGGGTTTCGATCCTAGCTAGAGAAAGTCTATCCGCACTGATGAGCGATGATACAGCGAAACAGTCTCTCTGTGGATGACATATATATATATATATATATATATATATATATATATATATATAACTTACGGTTACATCTACGGCTCCATCTAGCCATTTCAAGTATAAAATGATGAGACCTAGCTGCCAATCTAGTATTGCACATAAATTTATAAAGTCTAGGTACCATACAACAAAGCACATCAGAACAATCACCATGAAAATTCTTATAAGAAAAACACAAGGAAACTACGTTATCGCGGTGGGAAAATGAGTGAAGGCAATTTACAATGTCAGGACAGAATCTTCTTTGTATTTTATCGAGAATCTCTAAATATATAGCGGGGGAACTGGACCAGATATTAATGGACAACGTTCTAAAAATCAAGCATTTGTGTAGAGAAAGAAGGACAGTGACAGGATTCGGTATGAAACCCTTACGCCAGTCGGGAGCGAAATAGTTTAACAATAAAGGTTGAATCATGCGCGTCTTAATTTTATTTATGTATGAAGATTGCTCCCCAGTCAATAGGCTTAAATGAACATCAAAACAATCCAGGCTTGGCCATGTTTACACAGTAACAGCAACAATAAATGTGGCGCGTTGGGCTCAAACTTGACCACATCAGTACCAATTATAAGCACGAATGAACAGAAGATAATGTGACAAAAAGATATTTATGACGAAAGTGTGGACAATTTTTGACTTAACCTCACACACACACACACACGCACACACACACAGACACACACAGACACAAACACACACACATACATATATTAATAAGAAGAGAGAAACCGCAAACGTTTTTGGTTGCAGTGGGCATTTTTTTCATAAATATATAATATGCTTTATTTTCCGTAATTTTGAAGGACGGGTTTCGGGTCTCGCGACCTTCTTCAGGCAAAGAGCGGATATTTTCACATATTATTAAAATGAATTAATTATCCTTATGTTTTCCGATGTTAAGTATTCTCGATGTTAAACATTCTATTTTTTGTGTGGTAGTGACACAAATGTCTTTCTTGAACTAGTTTAACATCGAAAAACATAAGGAAAATTAATTCATTTTAATAATATGTGGACATATCCACTCTTTGCCTGAAGAAGGTTGCGAGGCCCGAAACACGTGTTGCAAAATTATGGAAAATAAAGCATAATATATATATTTTTAAAACAAATCCACATTACAACTCAAAAAAGTCTGCGGCTTCTCTCTTCTTTTTAATATATACACTTTTCTCTCGTTGGAACAGCTGTACCCTCTTCCCTTGATATATATATATATATATATATATATATATATATATATGTGTGTGTGTAATTTATTATACTGAATATCCATATTTGAAATCGTAAAAAGAAATTCATTAGTTCTTTAGAAATTGCTTTATTTACGGTAGGAATACTAACCTGAGTAGATATGGGCTTTCGAAAAAGATATCTTGGTGAGGAATTTTTCTTTCGTTAAAAGGAAAAATAGCCGGAGAGCATATTTTCTTTATTAAAATATCTCGAATACAAAAGACATAAACATTATTTAAACGAGGATAAAAATGTGGCGTCTTTTTCAAATACGGGTGTACACTATAATGACCTTTGAAGTAATAAACATGTCCGATTAAAAGTAAATCCATTAATTCTCTCTCTCTCTCTCTCTATCTATCTGTATATGTGTATCTGTGTGCGAGTATGTTAAAATCTCTCTCGCTCTCTCTTTTTCTCTCTCTCTATAAATAAATGCACGCAAATATGACGTGTGTGTACGTAATACTTCTAGCTGTCTCTCTATTTATCTATCTATCTTTCTATCGCTCCCTCTCTTCGTTTCTCTCTCTCTCTCTCTCTCTCTATATATATATATATATATATATATATATATATATATATTAGGTTGGTACAAAAATAATTTCGTTTTCTCACATAGTAACATATGTTAGAAAACGAAATTATTTTTGCACCAACCTAATATATATATAAACATGCAATTAGATAGATTGATAGACAGACAGATAGATAGATAGATAGATAGGCGCGCATGCGTAGAAGAATGTCTGGAAAACGGAGAAAAGATGTTGAAGAAAGGAAATGTTCGACGCAAGGCGAAAATGTTAATAAAATGATACGACTTTAATAGACGTAAGAGTAAAATCTCGTTTCCACAGTGCATGCATTGAAAATCATTGTTGTAATCTCTTTGGTTAAAATAGTTTCGCATTAAATGGTTTCACACGTGTAATGCTGTGTTGCGAACGAACAGGAAGAGAAAACGCCCGGGGAGAAATGAACCCAGATGATTGCAGACATTATTCAAATGCTAAAATAAGAAGTAAAAAAAATAATGAAAAAACTAATGAAGAGAGAAAATTGACACAAGAAATAAAGAAAGAGAAGTGATAGAGAAAGGAAAATGATTGAAAAAATGGGAAAAAGAAGGAATACTGAAGAGGAAAAAGAAAGAACAATGAAAAAAAAATGAAAGAGAAGTATTTAAGAAAAAAAAAAACAAACGAAAGAGAAAAAGAAATAAGGGAAGAGTAGAGAAAAAAAAGTAATAATAATAATAATAATAATAATAATAATAATCATTGTTCTTCTTCTTATTATTATTAGTAGTAGTAGTAGTAGAAGAAGAAGAAGAAGAAATGGCGCAAGGTGATAAAAACAAGAAGAGAAAATGATGCTGAGGCAAAACGAATAAATAAATAAATAAAGATAGAAAAAAGAAAGAAAGAAAGAAGATATGACATTGTGGAGAAAGAAAGAAAGAAAGAAAGAAAGAAAAAGAAGGCAAAGACGACGACGACGACGTCGAAGAAGAAGAAGAAGAAGAAGAAGAAGAAGAAGAAGAAGAAGAAGAAGAAGAAGAAGAAGAAGAAGAATTGACGTAAGTCGAAAATGGAAAAAATAAGCAAAAGAAGAGACATGGAGCAAACAAAGTAAAAGAAATAGAAAAGAATAAAATAGAATTGAAAAAGAGAAGACGAAATTGTAAGTAAGTATTAGGTTGGTGCAAAAATAACGACATAATAATGTCGTTTTTGACGTTAAAAAATTGGTCAAAAAACGACATTATTACGTCATTATTTTTGCACCAACCTAATAAATAAGAAAGAAAGAAAGAAAGAAAGAAAGAAAGAAACGATTAGGTTTCGGGGAAGGGAGAATAAATATAAGTAAAATGAATTACGATAAGATGTTGTAAATGCTCACAATCATCGTAGCAGTGCGTGAGAAATAGAACGTGAAATAAATGTTTGACCCCCGGGGGAGGAGGAGTTTACAACAAGACTTTCTCGTAGGAATAAGTACTTACATTTCTAAGTCATGCATAAAAAAATATCGAGCAGAAAACTGAATTCAATAAAAGACAGAAAAAAAAAAGAATTTAAATAACCCTTTATTTATATTTCGCTGAAAAGAAATCGACCTGTCCAACTTAAGAACACGTTTTTTATTAAGTTAAAATTAGTCCACTCTATTACAAGGTAATAACTGTGGAGCACTAAGGAAACTATTTATCCATCTATGCGCAGGAATAGAATGCGGTACAAACTTTCTTTTTGAAGGTGCGCTTTTATTCAAGGTAATAACTGTGGAGCACTAAGGAAAATATTTATCCACCTATGCGCAGAAATAGAATGCGGTACAAACTTTCTTTTTGAAGGTGCCTGTTTTATTCAAGGTAATAACTGTGGAGCTCTAGGAGAAATTATTTATCCATTTTAACACAGGGATAGAATGCGGTACAAACTTTCTTTTTGAAGGTGCCTGTTTTATTCAAGGTAATAACTGTGGAGCACTGAGGAAATTATTTATCCATCTTAACGCAGGGATATAATGCGGTACAAACTTTCCTTTTGAAGGTGCGGTTTTATTCAAGGTAATAACTGTGGAGCATCTAGGCAATTATTTATCCATGTTAACGCGGGGATAGAATGCGGTACAAATTTCTTTTTGAAGGTGCGGTTTTATTCAAGCTAATAGCTCTGTAGCACTAGGAGAAATTATATATCTATCTTAACGCAGGGATAGAATGCGGTACAAACTTTCCTTTTGAAGGTGCGGTTTTAGTCAAGTTAATAACTGTGCAACACTGAGGAAATTATTTATCCATCTTCTTTTTGAGTGTGGGGTTTAATTCAAAGTGGTGTCCTCATCTTTGTTAGTATTCGAAACTCACCATGGTCAATTTGTCTTCGAGGTGTCGTCTTAATTATATCTGGATAAGGGGAGGAGTGCCTGAAAACCATACGATGGGTAGACCCAACTCTTATTAGTAAAACA
>OZ010589.1:41598894-41611394 GCA_963932145.1 Acanthosepion lycidas
ATTTAAGAAGTTAAAGAGGCAAGACCTACAAAGCACATGGCTTGAATTCAGAGTTTCCCTTGATATATATATATATATATATATATATATATATATATATATATATATATATATATATATATATATTCAAACATGTTTTATTGAATAATATAAACATATTATGTCTATTTATTTATATTTCTAGTTCTTTAAATAGTTTCTCGGAGGAGATGCAAAGATAAAAAAAACTACGCCGCCTTCCTTGATGAATTTCATCTTAACATCAAGAAACTTAACTAGAAAGGATTATTGTACAAATAAATAGATATAATACCTCTATAATATCCAATAAAACAGATAGACTTTATATACATATATATATATATATATATATATATATATATATATAATGATGTGTTGTAAGACTGAAGTGAAATTACTGACTTACATTGGTTTGCTGGTAGTAAGGCAAGTATTCATTGTATTAGTGCTCGACATCAGAGACAGAACGTTAATAGGAACAGAAAAGGAAGCCTTTACGAATGAACGTATCTTATACGTTTACGAAACATCGAAGTCGGCATCACGTGAGTTAAAACGACCAGTTAAGTGACAATATATATATGTGCGCACGAGCGCGTGTGTGTGTGTGTGAGAAAGCATTCTGTTTTATGCACGCGAATGTAAATATGTATATGCATTGATAATGATTTTACTTAAATCATGCATTTTATCCAAAGAAGAAAGATTATCTGACACTGACGCCAGGATTAGTGACTCAATGAAGCTGTTATATGGGTAACTAAATATTTTAGCAAGTGAAAGCAAAAAATATCTTTGAGAAATGAAGAGAATATGTTATGAAGATACATCCTTAAAAAGCATAAATAAAAACCAAAAATGTCGATTTAAAATTTGAAATCTAAAAAAAACCAAATGTTTTTTTAATGTTGATTTTAAAGAAGGAGTATAGCCGTTTAAACTTGTGAACAAAGCATTTATTAGCAGTTCTCTCTGAGATCGTTGTTAGGGTGGAAGTCATTCGCGTAATTTATTATTTATTGATTCGTCTCCAGTGCACATTCGTTGCGACACAAGAAAGGTTGCAACCTGTGATTGTTTCACAGCCAGCCATAATATGCCAAATAAATCTTGTTTCTTGCGAAGACATTTTGGCAGACTGATATTTTGGAAAATGTTCGAGAGGGTCGCATTGATTTTTGTGTTAATTATAGCCATTTTGTGGACTGATAACCAAATTATCATTTCCTTTGAAGAAAAAAATGTCATAAAAACGACTAAATAAGTCTAGCCTTTATAGCACGTTGCCAGACCGCCCACCCTACATACACACATGCACACACAGAGAGACAAATTATCTCTCTCTCTCTCTCTCTCTCTCTATATATATATATATATATATATATATATATATATAAATATATATATTCAAGTATACACAATATATACGTATACGCGATCTTGTGAGGAAAGACATTCTCAGATCTTCAACTACTTTTGTTCATATGGAACGTTGCAAGCCTGCCGCTGAACGATCATTATTTTCATGGAAAATGTTCAGATAAGATTTTCCTAGTCTTCAACTTTTTTTCTAATATTTCAAAAACCGTCCAATCAATTCACACAAAATTTTCACACAAAATTTTCACACAATGTTGGCAACACTGACCTGCACAATCTTCTTTTGATCATAAACATTCACGTGCAACATTAATAAACGTTTCGTTTGCTCAATTGTGGGAATTTTACTAAACCTTTCTAATATTAGGTTGGTGCAAAAATAATATCGTTTTTTGACGTATTTTTTAACGTCAAAAAACGATATTATTTTTGCATCAACCTAATAATTTGGCACGCTCAAACCACCGTGCTGATAATAAATATGGCGCCAGTTTGTTTACATTGCGCAGATCAGTACGAAAATTTCAATGATTGCGCAGGTTAGTTTTGCCATCTCCATGTGATTGGAATTTCGAACTGAACCATTTATTTAGTCCACCGGGGTAGATTGTTCTAATTCACTGGAAAACACGAAAACTTAAGGAATTATCCCATATTCTAGGCGACAAAAATCTCCTAAGTCGACGAAACATAGAAATTAATACAATATAGGAACCAGTAATACAAATTGCTAGAGAAAAACAATAATAACAACAAAATTGCAATATGAGTGATGTTCCCTGTCTATTATTTCAACCTTATCACACAGGGGGCAGCGATCTCCCTTTTCCATCCATATCTGGTCAGCTATAGCTGATTTTTGGATCCAGTGACCTGACCCAAAGAGTTGTAATTCCAATACCTGGCTACAGTAGATTTGAATTAAAGGGAGATAACTAAGACATACGGAAGAGGCATGGCACGTGGAACTAGAGCAATCAACCGGTGGACGAAATAAAGGGTTCAGTTCGAAATTTCACTCACCTGAAGAAGGCAGGAGGATAGAACGACCGAAACGTCGTGAACGTGACAATGAAAATGAACACAACCGTCCAATCAATGTAAATAATGTAAGTATTTATTTCGTCTACCGGCCTGCGCATTTTAGAAAATATGCCCTCCGTAGTGGGTAGCACCATCTGATTCGGCGTGCTTTAGACCACTCGGCTACGGAGATTCTCACAGCCAAGCAAGGAGCGCACTTTTTCTTTATTTCTCGAAAGACGGTAGACGAAATAAACGCTTAAAAAAACGCGACGTTTTACACAAATACGTGTAGGCACTAAAGATTTTATGGGGTATCCACTCAGCCAGTTAGGGGAGGCAGATTTTTTTGCCTGCAGTAGGGTTCTTTCTGCGGTAGACCAGTTGCCATTGATGGCTACAGTAGAAGAGGCTACACGCCATTCCCAAGGGTATTAGCACGTAAGTGAATGTAATGTATTCGACTGGAATTCGAACTCGGCTCTCCGATTCCTTAATTCAAGCCGCTATCCATTACTCCACCGTGCCTCCTCTATCCACTAAGTAAAGTTTTTACTTTTTTTTTTATTGATTTTAAACATAATCTAGCTATACTCTTTTTAACCGTATTTTATTTATTTTTCATTTAAATGCGAAGCAATAAAGCCAATAAAACGCAAGGAAGTTACTGGGTGTGAAAGATCCCTGGTGATGACTTTCACCGCAGACAACGTCTATCTACAAAGGAGTTGACGCAACACAATCTTTAATGTCTGTTCTGGATTTAGTAATATTCACCTGAGATATATTTCTGTTGTTCCCCTTTCGATATAATCCTATGTCCTTTAATGTGGTCTCCTTCATAACGACGTATTTCATTTGGCCGAAAACTGGCGCAGTAAGCTTGGATGTGTAATGGATGAAGTTTCGGCATTGGAAATCAGAGGGCTGAGTTCCAATTCCAGTCAAGTTCGTTATAATCACTTACTCGCAAATATCCTAAGGAAAGGCATGAATCCATCTCTTCTCCCCTATCTATGAGTCAATAGTAAATTAGTAGGACTTGTAGTAGTAAATCAGTATTATCTAAAAATATCTTATAATCTAAAATTATTTTTCGGCTTTAAATGACCTGCATAAGGTTGATAAGCCGTAAAAAAGCTAATCAATCAATATTATTCTAAACGTTTTTCTTAGTGGATACACGTTCTGTTTATTTTTTTTTCTTTTAAACGTCTCCCAGCAAAGCTCATTAATACGGAAACGTGTTCTCCGGCAATGTCTAAATTCCGCACCCCCTTTGTAAGGAAACCTGCCTAGTGTGCTTAACGGCGCTCAGACCACAGACAGTAGTTTCAATTACAGGGATTTTCCAAGCGTAGCTTGGATGTAGCACAAGGCCGAAAGTAAGGGGCACCCAGTGAGGATTGAACTCAATACTCAGCCGTAATTGTCCTAGCGAGACAAGCTTGCTAACCATTACGCCACCTCGAGGAGCCCCAGTAGTTTCACTTATAAACAGAAACACAGATTCCAACCCTGCCGGAGTGCACATGTTCTTTATTATCTCGAATGCGCAGGTAGGTAGATTTAATTCATATTGTTATCCCCCCCCCAAAAAAAAGGGTTGTATTCAATAAAAAATAACACTTAGAGTCATAAAAAATAAAAATGGAATAATGATTAAAAATGGAATCCATACGTTGCTTAGAAATTACTATATATATATATATATATATATATATATATATATTGCAACGAGGTTCACCCTTTTCAAGGCTAGGGTGCAACTCGAGGTAGAGGATTACGTTTGGAGCCCGTTTGTTCATATAGGAGTTGAAGATAACTGTTAATCCTCGCCTTGAACAGGTTAAGATTGTAGTGATCGTGGAAACATCCTGTTGAAGGTAGGTTCCACAGGGCTTCGTGGGATGAAGCTGCTCAAGTGAAACTTACTTCTCACCGATGGAATACATGGATGGTTCGCTACTATGGAAGTTGCATGGCGTATCATTGCTGTGAAATTTGCCTCGTAGGGACTAGGGAATGTAGTTCGTACAAGTACTTTCCGTGCAAGTAGCGACAGAACAGTGACAGCCTTGGCATGTCTCGCCTGTGGGAGAGATAGTTTGATGGGTGGATAATAATTCATCACCCACAAGGAGACGCTTTTGAACTTTGGAGAGTGAGGTCTGAACAGCTTCCGCCCAAATATGACAACAGTACTCTATTTGGGGTCTGATCTGGGTCTTGTAAAGTTATAGGATAGCAAGAGAGGGGGCGGTAGAGAGATACAACCATTTTACCTGAATACTTCATTTTACCAGCAATGGAACGGATATACGAATTCCCCTTGAGGTCGTGTGTGAGTGTGAGGCCCAATAGTCTTTCAAGGTAGCGTCCTTCTCCGAGGGTATCTCTGTTTATCCAAATTGGTGGTAGTTCCGGATCACATTGGTGATGATTGAATGAAACTATCTTGGCACACACACACACACACACACACACACACACACACACACACACACACACACACACACACACACATATATATATATATATATATAGTTAATTAGTTAATTAATTTATTAACTAGGTCTGCTCTGCTTACTGTATGGAGCACTTTATTTAGTTATTTTGCCTACTCGCATCGGGTTTTTTTTCTTTGGGCCTTGGACTCGTATGCTGGACGATTATTTTCGGCTAACGTACATGTTCTTGGTTCTTTCTTTTTTTATACCTTTCCCCCCCTTTGGTATTGGTTTGATTATTTGCAAATCAAGACACCGAAGGTTTTCCGAACGAGTATAATTTCTTATACTTATAAGACTACTATTACTACTACTAATATATATATATATATATATATATATATATATATATATATATATATATATATATATTCAAAAGTTATTTTTAATGGATACCCGTATTTGAGTAGACGATCCGTCCTTTTTAAACAGTGCTTATTTCATATATCGGCCTGAACACAACAGAAAACTTTATATAAGATTAAGAATGCTCGCATCCGGCGTGCTTAAACCATTCTGCTACAGAGAGTTTCATAGTTAAGCAATGTTCTATTTTGGGTCAGACGGTGATTTCCGCTGCATAGTGGGAGTCAGGTTCGAATTCCACTGTGGGGTCCGTTTCTCGTTTTCTCGAGAATGTTTTTTTTTAATCAATTCACCCCAGGTAAGGTGACAATCCTGCTAAGAAGTAAGGTGCTGCTAGGTGTAAAAGGTAATGAAGATAATTTAGAAGGAACCGGAAATTCAATTCTGAACAGTGAATAATGGATAAAACTCGACTCCTGCTTAATAATAATATTAATAAAAAAACAAAAACAAAACAAAACAAAACAAACAAACAAACAAAAAAAAACAAAACAAAAAAAAAAAGAAATGACTAGTGAACTGTACTATAGATGAACCTATCTAGTCCTATTGAGGAGAAGAAATAATTTGTAAAAAAAATTCAGAATTCAGGCGGGACGTTAGAAGAGCTGAATTAAACTTTAGAAGGAACCGGAAACACAATTCTAAACAGGAAACAAGGGTTAAATTTCTACTTCTATTCAAAAGAACGGAGAGGCGTATGAACCGGGCGATATCTACTCCCATTGTGTTAAGTGTATTGTTTTAGACATTAATCACTGCTTCTCCAAGATTAAATGTCTAACGGGGCATCCTTGGTTTAGGTTCGATTTTCTGGGATGAGGGCTTTAATTTTGTCAGGTTTTATGTGAACAATTTGATTCGAGCTTTGCACAACAATTTGTGCTGATTGCGCGTTATCCTGGCCAAATCGCAAGGGTCAGTCAAAGCACGAGATTTGTTTACGCTCGAGTACGCGCATTATTTTTCTACTTGAACGGTTATAGATTCATTATAATAATGCCAGCTTCCTTTGTGTTTTGTTTGAAATAATATTGACATCGGCGACCGTTTGTACGTCAGGTGTTATTTTCACTCCTTCGTTATCAACCAGAGAACAAATCGATAATCAATAAATCTAGAGAATAGTTTGCATTCGATCGACCAAGAGAGAATTTTTAATATTGATTCAGCTTTCTTTTTTAAAATGCTAGTTGTAAACCGTTTCATTAAAATTAAAATTGCCAATCGCCAAAATGTCAAAGTTAGCCATATAAGTTAAATAGTCCATGTTTCTTTTTTATTACTAACTAGCAGCATGGCCCGGCATTGCCCGTGCTTGATTCAAAAATCGTACGACTGATACAGCAATCGCTATCACTTGACTTAAAATATTTTTGCCCTTCCTTGCCTTTAAAGGAGTGCCCTTTGCCGTGCTGATATTGCTACGTGTCTTACTTCTTGCCTCTCTTACACTGCGAATTTTTTCTAAGCTCTATACTAAACATTAAATCTGTTACGAAAAAAGAACTAAACAAAATGAACACAAAACGATCAGCTTTAAAAAAGGACTCGTAACTGGAAAAACCGAATGAAAAAAGAATGTTAACAACAAATACTTTTTCACACCCAACCCAGTTCTACGGAATCAGAATCAACGTTGAGTTTAAGTTTTAATTGGAGTAAAGTGCCATGCAGATTTAAATTTTTCCCACATGTGACGAATGCGGCTATTGATTTTTTTGCATGCTAGTTAACATTTGTGTCAGTCAGCTGTTGGCTCACACGGTGGCCAATAGAATCTTCCTGCCTATCCGTGGCAGCTAGCTATAGGCTCTCCCTCTGGCCACTAGAAAATTGTCGCAAACTACAGGAAAACTGCCGTAGAAGCATGAAACAATCGATTATTTCCACTATCGATGGGAGTTGGGAAATGCAAAGTCGGTCTTGGCCTTCGCTCTAACTTGGAGCATGTGCATGTAAATTTTGGTGCAAATCCGTGGAAAATTGCGTCCGTGCATTCGTTACACACACACACACATCCTGCCTTTTATAGATATTCTTCCAGTACTAGGCCCAAGTGCCACTAAAGGCAGATGGTTATTGTGTGTAGGAGCATAAGAAAATGGAAGACGTATGTAAAATATGTAAATAAGCGCCAGTTATTGACTAAAAATAGATTTGTTGTAAAATAAGAATCTGTCATTTTTAAATGTAATGCCCGGAGGTTTTTCTAATTTTTTGTTTCGATATTTTCCTACATACTAGATGATGTAAGCAATCATGGCTTCCCACAGCTTTCTTTTCATGACAACAAACAAAGTGACGCGGTTTTACACGGTTCTGAACTTTACTTCCGATGGGTATTATCTAAATTCTCGCCGTTATAAACATTTCGTTTAACATTGTGTGTCAAATTAATTACTTCTTTTGTATTTTTATAAATCAGACTTGATTATTTGCAAAACATTTTGTTTAATTTACATAATTTTGTATTTTCGAAGTGAATTGCGTTTATTTAAAAGTAAAAAAAATGGTTTTATTGCCGTGGAATAAAATATATTTCCATACTTAGGTAATAAATAATGTTTCATTTTATTTTTCTGATTTCAAATTTACCTTTGAAATTTTATTAAAGTAGCGTAATATCTGGACTTGTCCTCCTCACAAGAAGTCAATGTTAAATCTATGCTTGTTTTTCATTATCTTTGTTTAATTTGAACTAGTTCATGTTCCTATTTTCAAAATTTAAATTAATTCAAAAATATAAATTTACTTTTGATAATCTTCCATTTTCTGGTAAATAATATTGTGATATTTTCCTTCATATTTATAATGTATACTAGATCTGCTTTTAAACTAATACACATTTTGAAATTCCAGATATCCATTGAAGAAAGGGAATATGTAAAAGCTTACAGAGAGAAAACAGGACCAAAGGGCAGTTTCCAAATTGGAACTATTGACAAATATACTGTCAAAAATGTGCAACTGAAGCAGAGAGATTAGACAGGCAGATTGAAAGATAGCAACAACACGATTCTACACATGTTGCCTTTAAATTGGATATTTTCCACCAATATCTTCCCGTGAAGAAAAAAACCGATGACTGTTTTGAACAAAGTAGAAAGTTTAGGAAAACTGATATGTCTCGGAAAGGGATATATTTGTTCGAAGTAACAAAGTGTTTGTTGACTACTGTCACCGGGTAGAACAATCTAGCAGGTAACCGTAATGGACTGGTCCTCGTCGTAGTGGTAGGCAATAGGCGTCTCCCAGATCAGTCTGTATTTTTGGCTGACACCAGACAATCATATTATTGTGATGGGGAATCCAGGTGTATGCATATTCATTCCATCAAAAACTTATAGTCTCGAGAAACACCATGGAACTTATTAAGGGTGATGTATCTTCCAAAATTGGCTTGCTAAGACCTACAAGATATGGGCTTTCTTCGTCCAGGCCTTAACTTAAAGGACATTATTATTACTGATTCAAAAATAGGGGAAAAAAACATGAGAATATCACCTGAATTGAGCTACAACACAAAACGATTACAAATGAAAAAAAGCAGAAAAAGACGAAAATCAAACAACCAGAGCAACATTAGTCATATAACCCTTCATTTTTAACATCGGTGCAACTAGGGAGGTTCTAGCAGAGGATCTTGCTGCTGTTTTAGAAGAACCCAAGGAACGGAGTTTTATAGCTCTGGAGAAAAAAATAACTTAAACGAAAGTTTCACAACGTTGGCTGTTTACTTCATCAACATGAACTTCCATTTAGAGATATTTTTAAGTACATTATAGACCTACAAGAATTCCTACTACTTTTACTGGTTCTGTAGAGAAACTTTGCGGAAATGATTACCAGGATTTGCTGAAGGTAGAATTTAACACTATCATTAGTTCTCCAGATAACTTTTATCTCACTGCAGGGGCAATGGAAAATTTAAATGGTAACCATTGACTGCTCTACGAATATGCAGCGTGAATTTCTCTAGGGAATGTGAACTCTATATTTGCTGAATGGAAACCTGGGTGTCTAAATCAAGCAAGATGGCTAACTTTAGCTATCAGGTTAATGTGTTTGTCGTCCAGAGAGGCTTATCCACCAGAACTCTATGGTAAACAGTGCAGCTTTATAAAATGTATAATTGAAATATAGGCAGTTAGTTGGTTTTAAATTAAAAGGGTTTATAAATTTCATTAGCAAAAAACGCATATCTTTGACATGATCCAAAAAATAAATCAACAGTCGACTGAAATACAGAATGTCGCATTGAAACATTTGAAGCACAAAAATATTTTTGCCTCAGAAATAGCGATTGGTTAGAGAAGAGATTAAAAAAAAAATAGATTCAACTCTGAAGCGACATTTTCATCCAATTTGATTAGCCTCTTATATAATGGAGTTTGTGAAACTCCGCTTGCAGAAGGTTTTTTCAAATAATAAACTGCAAGATGTTCTAATGAATGGAGCAAGACAGGAGTTGCCAAATTTACCTGAAAATTCGCAATGTGTGGAAAAATCAATTAAATTAACTACTGAAGCTTCACATGGACAATAAGCAAGGAACAAGAACAGTATTACTAAATAATTGTGTCATCAAATAAGACCATTATTTATTTCAAAGGGATATTATACTGAACAATTTAGATATATTATTATATAATATGTTATACGGTGCAATAGTTTTAGTGAGATTTTAAAGAAACAAAGTAAATTTTAAAAAATTCGTCTCAATTCGTGGCCAGAAATATTATGGTGTTATATACACTTTTATTGTTTTGTTTTTTATTAATTATAGCCCTACAAACGGTGTGAAATTTTATTCATTGATTAGCCTTTTTTGTAATCATTTATAATTTTTACTGTTTCACTGTTTACTGTAGCACACCTACAGACGATAATGGGTATGTCACCATTCACATAAATACAGTACTAAATACTGTATGTTGGTTTAGACTTGGAGATTCGTGTCCAGCTGTGCTGGTCAAACTCTCTGTCCAGCAGCTACTGCCATATAAGAAGAGTGATAATACATAACAGTTCAGCACTCTTTTTGTTTCCGTTTGTAACGAAGTTTTCCCGTTTGTTAATATTAGGTTGGTACAAAAATAATGTCGTTTTCTCACATATGTTACTTTTATATATGATTTCTGAATTAATTCATTGATATATATATATATATATATATATATATATATATATATATATATATATATATATATATAGCCATGTTATATATCATTTTGAAGCGTTTTTTTTTTCGCTCTATCGAATCGTGTTATTCGTTACCGTTCTCAATCTCTTCATTCATTCATTTTTTTGCAGGCTTTTCGACAGCATGGACAAAATTCAAATCCGCACGATTTTCTTGTTCCAGTTCAATCTAGGCCGAAAAGCTGCCGAGACAGCTCGTGATATCAATGATGCGTTTGGCCCAGGAACAAGTAACGAACGTGTGGCACAACGGTAGGTTCAAGAAATTTCGCAATGGTGACGAGAGCCTCGAATATGACGACGGTCGCGGCCGGCCGACTGCGGTTGATAACGAACATTTGAAAGCCTTAATTGAAGCCGATCCTCGCAAAACCACACGAGAAGTTGCTGTTGAACTCGAGGTCGACCACTCAACAGTCATTCGCCATTTAAAGCAAATAGGGAAGTCAAAAAAGTTGGATAAATGGGTGAACGATAATCAAAAGAATCGTCAAAAAACGACATTATTTTTGCACCAACCTAATACTTTGCTTAGCTTTTGGAAGGCATCTTTCCCTATCCCAATGCACCTCCTTATTTCGTTATCACATTTTCTGTCCTCTGTTCAAAACACTTCCCAGATAATTAAATTTTCGTACTTGCTTTATTTTAGTATATTCAATTCTTTGTTCGTATCTTGGGGTGTTGCTCTTGCTGACAATCAGTGAAAATTGCCTGGCTGAAAATCGATACACACTTCTGGATGCATAGTCTCATTCTCGGGTGGAAAACATGAAAAATGAAACTTGTCTTCCGAACACTTCACTTTATGTGCGCGGCATGTAGCTATGAAACCTTAGGAAAGGCTATATATTATGTAGCAGTAGTAGCAGTGTTTCGCCACTCGTATAAGAGGATGCCAGTATACTGTGGCAGCTAGCTAATCCTCGTTGCTTTGGGTAAGCACACTTGTGGTTGTTCAACACCCAAAGAGACCACCTGGGTTTTATACGGCAACTATGCTGAGCGGACATTAGTTACAGTTTTCTGGGAGAGAGCGCGTTACCAAGCCTGATTAACAGTCTGAACGAGGTAAGCACGCTCAAACCCTCGGTCACGATGACTTGTAACTTCGAGTCTCGTCTACCCAATTTTACTCACAAGGCATGCATCAACCCGTGGTATGGTTTTCAGGCTCTTTCCAAGCCGCCTCCAGACCGATAACTAACAAATTTACTCTGGTGACATTCGAACCCGGGTCTCATTGACAGAACCACTCGGCCATGTGCTCTTATTATATACTATGTAAACTCAAGATATTGGTTCCATAGTTTATTGTTTCGGAGAAAATAATAATATGGATAGAAAATCCATATTCACCTGACCACGCACCAAACGATTATTACCTGATTATTAATGCAATTCTCGTTACACATGATTTGTACCTTCTTCTGGTGAATGAAACAAATGCCTCAAAACTTGATAATACAGCATCTCTTCCTTAAGTTGTCAAACCAGTGGCATTCGTCTCCAAAGTTTCGCCGTCAGCAAGCAAAGAAATGGATACGAATATTGAAACTATCTGAAATTGTTTTAATCATTATCCGCCTCCCGAGCAAGGCCAATGAGACACAACAGTGTTGCTGAATGCGAACGAAAGTAAAAATGTTAAAAAAACAAAACATTATTAAGTAGCGAGAAAAAAACGAACTAGAATAAACAGAAAATAACGATGGAAATAGCTTTACAATTTTTGAAGAACTAAGTTTAACGGCAAGCAAGATACTGGAAGAGATTACTACAAGCAAGAAGAAACTATTACCATGGAACTTGCGGATGCATGTAAACTATTTAAACTGTAAAATAATGACACCTAACTACTAATTTAGAAGCGTACTTAAATTCATATTCATATTCAAAGTACTAAAGACTGAAGCTCCTCAGAAAAAATACTATGAAAATATTTATAGAAAATGCACTGGTTAAAGCGATTGGAAAGTCACTGCAGCTCAGATG
>OZ010589.1:41616394-41623894 GCA_963932145.1 Acanthosepion lycidas
CATGCTAGTTGCTGATATACAGGTCGTATAATGGTTAGTGGCTCTGGACAGGAAAATCGGCGTAACAGCAAGCCATTGCAATGAATGGTCAGTATATAATTGAATAAAATGTAATTGTACCCTATTTTATAAGGAATAAAATTGACAAATCAAAACGGAAATTATTTAGGACGTAACCTAACACTTTGAGCCAATTTCTATTAGGTTGGTGCAATAATAATGACGTAGTAATGTCGTTTTTTGACGTTAAAAATACGTCAAAAAACGACATTATTACGTCATTATTTTTGCACCAACCTAATAGAAAGATCAACAGAAAAAGGGATTATAAAGAGTCATGAATTAATTAGTGCCAGAAAAGACAGGAAGTTATGAAGTGCCATCATAGTCAAAGACCATTGTTGAAATAGTCAGCACCTGCTCGCATATGAGCATCTTGATCTTCATCCCATCTCCTTATTCCTTTTTTCCCCTTCTGTTGACGAAGATTTCTATGGAGGCCCAGCCAACTCCTGAAGAGCAGAGTGGCTGGTGGAGGGAGATGGGCCCTTTTGACACCATGCCGCAGATACTATTTATGTTGCCGGTTAGACTCGAAAGTTTCAGTAGCCACACTAACCCTGGATGGTCATATGGTTGAAATAGAATAGATTTTAGACAATCGTATTATTATTATTATCTCTTCTTCGGTACGGATTTTAGTTTTCAACTGGAGTTTCTTCTTTTTTTAACTATTAATTTTCGCCCAGTACAAGTCCTCAAGTGTCACTCAAGGTAGAGGGCTACTGTGTGGCGTCGTATAAGCATAAGAAAATATCAAAAAGTGAAGAGGGATATACAGGAAAGATAACAGCTAACTCTTGACTTGAAGTGGCCAAAGTTTAACTAGTGAATAACACTATTTACTATTGTCCACATCTTCGTTGCCGTCCTGGGTATGACGATAAACTACGTCCAACAACAAGGCTTCAGATAATGTTTTCGGAAAAATAATGTTGCCAGCCATACGTTTTTGAAATAATAATGTTGCCAACGATACGTTTTTTGGTAACAATAATGTTGCCAGCTATACGTTTTTGAAACAATAATGTTGCCAGCTATACGTTTTTGAAACAATAATGTTGCCAGCTATGCGTTTTTGAAAAAATAATTTTGGCATCTATATGTTTAATAGTACTGTATATTTAATATATGTATAGGTATATGTGTATGTATGTATGCATATATATATATATATATATATATATATATATATATATATATATATATATATATATATATATATATATAACCGATTCGGCCATGAGCAGTTATGAATGTACGAGATTCATGGAAGATTGAAGTTTATAAGCAGTAAATTCGACCTTGCCAACCGAACGATCCTTTGTGGCTGAATCGGTTAGGCACGCCCGGTTAAATGGCGGTTCCGTATAGGATGCAGGTTCGAATACTGTCAAAGGACGAATATTTTCTATGAAAATTTCTCGGACATTCAGGCCGGTAAATGTTATTTAATACTGTTTATTATAAACAGAGGATTTACTTAAATACTTGTATCTATAAAAAGAACGTTAAACATAAAAAATGTCTTTAATAAATATATATATATATACCTTAATTTGGCATTAAATGACCCACAGTGGTTGATAGGCCATAAAACCCAACCAACCAACCAACCAACATCTTCGTTGCTATATTTACCACAACGTTTCGGCCGTTGTACGCGCTCCAGCATTCTTCAGGTGGTTGCACTGTCGAACTGAACCCTTTATTTCGCTCGCTGGGGTAGACTGTTCTAGTTCCACGTGCCATGTCTAATGGATGTCAGTTATCAGTTATCTTCTGTTAAATCTCCTCTCCAAGTTTTCCACTGCCTTAATCAGGTATTGAACTCACACTCTTTGGATCATGTCACTGGATCTAACTAATACCTCTATCCACTGTGTCATACGTCCTTAAGAAACTAGAACAGTCTACCCCAGCTAGCGAAATAAAGGGTTCAATTCGACATTCCAACCAGCTGAAGAAGGCCAGAGCGTACAATGGCCGAAACGTTGTGATAACTATGGCATCAAGGATGAGACCAATAGTCCGAATAATGTAAATAGTATACATAATACCTCATCTCAGATAAATAGACAGATAGTGTATAATATTTCATAGCTCAGTCGGAGGTGTTAAAATTGTAAGGGTGAAGTAGGATTTTTGAATCTCGTATTAGGGGTGGTCACTATCAAGCGATACGACCTCAATCAAATAGATCCCTTCGAGAATGCTTGTAATAACAAGCAATGATTTCTGAAGCGATTTGATATTAGGCTTTATTCCGAATTTTCGTAATATCGATAGTATAGACCCCAACACTCCCGTCATTTTCATTATTATTATTGCCAGGATAATTTATCATTTATTTTCGAACCCAGACACAAATTCAAAGACTATCTACTTTGATTTACAAGATTAATGATGGTGAAAGTCTAATTAAAAATCATTAATAACATATTTACAACCTCTAATTAAAATATATAATTTTGAAGCGGTAATGATAAAACGTGTTAGAAAAGACCAGGAAAGACGTTGGAAGAAAACCAAATCAACAAAATATATTTACCCAGTATCTGAGACAAACTGAGATTAATATGCGGGATCCACACGTATACATATGGGGATAAGACAAATGAATTGTCCAGTTCACACAACTAGATGCTCTGTCTTCAGTATCCACCAACCTTCATTCTACTGTGCAGTAAGGGAGATGCTGCTGTAAATGTGTAATCTCCAGGATCAGACATACCCCAGAGCTATTTCCGAAGACAGAAACATGATAGAGAAATGGAGAACATATTCTACATTTTGATCCCAGCCCAAAGGCGGGTCTGTTTGAGCCTCTCTCTAACGTGGCAAGATGTGCCCCATCCTGTGGTTTCCATAATCCAATCAAAAAATTCCAGGTTCTAGTGACCATTTACAACAATGATGTCAGAAGTCTAACGATCTCCACTCTTTTACTACAATGAAGAAAGCGCTTCTGGTGATTTGAAATCTCCAGGAGCAGGCATCTCTCAAAGATGTTCCGTGGACTATCCATGACACAAACACGACTGAGAAGTGAAGAACAGATACTACACTTTCATCCGCTATTTACTTGACACTCGTGTCACATCCCGCCACCAAGGGTGGGGGGTATAGTGGAGCTTATGATGTGACACAAGGTTGTTTTAACATGTGGTCCCTATATATGTACATAAGGGACAAGAGAGAAGACCCACCCCCACGCGACCACTATCACTGGTGTTGCTATTCCAGCGATTTCCTCTTTTAGTGTCATGAGGGAGGTGATGTCGGTAGGTTTGAACACCCGGGACCAGTCAGTACAAAAATCTTTTCAGTTACGCTGGCATCGGTATAGCTACCGTTCTACCCTATTTAGTGCATTGAGGTGGGTACTGTGGTGGGTAGCTCTTCTCCGAGACCGAGCTCCAATAAATAATATTTTTAGTTGTGCTCTGCCCGAAAACACAACTGAGTTGTGTTCTGTACAAGGACAATGACAACTTAGTCATAAAATGTACTTAATCCACCCTAAGAGAGATGCTACACTGTTATGGAGTGGTTTCACAGTGGAGCCTTGTATTTGTACTAAGTCGGTCCTAAAATAGGTTCGACGTACAAAACGTTAGGAACTTGATATAATAAGTATGACGCAGAGTAATCTAGTTGTGGTCGCTGATACTTTAGTATTCGACTAACTATCGTCCGACATCGACGGACTGACCGTCTCACTGACCGACTTCCACGTTACTCTTACTAATCCTACTTATTATAGGTGGGAGAGTCTATTAACTATAGAATAGGGGTGTTCCACTATAACATGCACTTTAATCACCCTAACACATGGAAAAAGAAAATCTATCCACTTCTGCACGATGTGAGACAAAGTCGGTTTCATGTGAGGTGCCTATACGTGTAGGCATAAAACTATAACATCAATTCACCGATAATGCCTCTAAGACGCGAGGAGCTACTGGGAGTGAAAGAGAATGAAAAGACTTTAGAAGGGACCAGACGCATAATCCTAAACAGGAAAAAAAGGTATAAACTTCTACTCCTCTTGGATTGACCGCCGAGGAGTGTTGACCGGACGAGAGGTGACATATCTATTTCTATTTATAGAAAACAGAAAGGGTTCTGTTCAAAATTAGCTGGCAGTTAATAAATGTGACAAAATCTCATGGTCAGAGAGTTTGATCGGTTCAAATACAGCGTAAATGAAGAAACGAGTAGAAAATTATCATTAAAATATATGTAGAAAAATCGTGTGTTAAATTTTCTTCTGAGTAGGACATTTTTTTTTAATCTGATGTAGTGGAATAGCCCGGCACCCCTTGAATGATTACACTATAAGTAGTAAGTACCTGTAAAGTCGACTGTGTACGAGAGATGGGTAGACGAGAGAAGAGTTAGAGAGACGACGCAAGCACGTCTGACCTTCTAATTAGTGGCACTCACTACTAGATTGACCTCTGTGTATAACTGTACCGTATTTCATATTGTACTGGTTGTGTACAATAAACATTACTTCTATTATCCCTCTGGTGTTAAGTATTTATTCCCTTAGCACGGAATATAACATTATCAAATTTACCCCATGCAAGGCAGTAAAGCCACTGAGACACAAAGGATTATACTGGGCGTGGAAGAATCAGAAACGTTGTGAAGGAGCGAGAACAAAAGAAGAATGATCAGAAATTTGTTTGCAGATTGAAGTTGGCTGGAAAGCCTAGAGCTGGAACGGAGTCCCACAAACAGAAGTGCGAGAAAAGAAACTGTTAGCATAGAATTTACGGTTATATCTAGGCAAAACAACTGAATATTGGTGATACCTCGTCGCCAGACAAGTAATATATTCACTAATGACATAAACGTCAAGTCTCGTTCATTGTTTCAATGTACACACATCCGTCCCTCAAAACACTGTTGTTTCGGAAAGATAAAAAATAAATAAAACGGAACCGACATTTTGTATATTAATGATACTACAACAATATATTTGAAAACATCGAGGGAGTTACACGGACAACAGGATATTGCACGCCAACAAGAAAAAAGCTGTCGCTGGAAGAACTTGTTAATATAAGTCTATTGAGAGTTCTTTTCCCGGCGGGCATAGTTTTTTCAAGATAAAAAAAAATGGAATCTGTCGACAGCATTTATAAAAGAACTTTAAAAGAATATGAAGAACGAACACAGAACAATAGAATAATATTGTATAAATCTTTGAGTATTGTACGCAAGAAATCGACTAAATCTAGATAATACCTTCATTAAAAAAGACGTCAAACCGAATATATAAAATGACTGAAAAGTATTATTCTACCTGAACGAATTTTTTTATCTTCATATATGTGGTTCAACTCAAACGTAAAGTTAATTTAAACCCCGTACAAGAATCTAATGTAGTACGGACATTTGGCATTACTCTTTTTGACACAGCTTCTTATATTCAGTCGAACTACTGAACAACAGAACTCCTAGTCTGCATCAGGTGCAGTCACCTTAACAACGCACAGTGCAGGCTCTCTTAAAACCCTCCAGGTTCCCTACGTCACTTGCTCTATTGATGCCTGGCCCTTCTGAATCGCCTCCAAACAGCTGTTGGTCGCTGTAGAGCCAACCTTCAGAAATGGAGATATGCCACCGATGATGATCCCAACTGCTAATACGAGCAATTATAAACTACTAGCAGGAGAGCCCGGCGTTATAAACAATTGTCTTGTAAATGGAATGTTTAAAGCGTTCTGAATGTAAAAATAAAGAAAAAAAGTGTGCAAGACAATAAGAAACACTACCTGCCAAAAAAAAAAGTGAAGTTTTGTTGAAATCGGTTGAAAAATGTAGGAAATCCGATCCCATATATAAACGAACACACACACACACACACACACACACACACACACACACACACAACCTGGGTTTTATAATAAGTATAACTCGATATGAGTTGTCCCCCTTTCATTCGCGTGATGCCTCTTAATCGTGTTTTCAAATTGATTTCGTGCAAAAAGAATTGTGTTTTTCCAATTTTTGGCGCCGTCAGATAATTTTACGTAGTCCTGTGAAGTTATGTTGAAATCTCTTGAAAAATGTAGGAAATCCGATCTAATATATAAACGAACACCCACCCCACACACACAACCTTGGTTTTATAATAAGTATGATTGAAGCATCTTCAAGTCTGCCATAATCTTGGAGATTCATCCACACTTAACGACATTGAAACCTTAACACCCCTGACAAGGGTCTGTGTGCAACACTGGATGGGTGTAGTTTAGCGAGTAGATAATAATAATAAGCAAATGTCCCCTTTGTGAAATCACTGTATGCATGTATAAAGATGAATACAGTTGAGTAAGGGATAGGGCCGAGTTCGAATTCCACTCAAATTCATTACATTCACTTACGTACTAATACTCTTGAGAAAGGTATCCATCCTCTTCTTCTCCCGCACCCCAGGTATGGGTAAATAGAAGGACAGACAGGGTTCTATAACTTTGGATGGCAACTGGTCTACCGCAGAAAGAAATCGCAACCTACTACGTGAAAAATCTGCCTCGTCACTCATGTATCGAATGATACATGATCATCTAAGCGTTTTTAACTCATCTGTTGCCACATAACAGATTGACAAGGAGACCGAAGCCTTCTGGTAGAACTTGTATATTTTCGCTGCTTAAGTTTCTTGATGGTTTGGCTAGTACCTCGAATATATATATATATATATATATATATATATATATATATATATATATATATATAAGGTAAAAGACAACATGAAAACTGTATTATTACCCGACGCATTTCGTCCAATGTGGACTATTTTAAGGCCAAAAACGAAATGAATTTATTAAAAAGTAAGTAACTATCAACAACAAAACAAAATGTCATCGGCAACTGGAAGAATATTGTATTGATATTGCCAACTGAAAATTACGTCAAGTACTTTCACGTGCAGAAATATTGTTTTTATTGTTGTGTTGACAGATTCAGCCATTTTCTTTTGATTTCTTGATACAGTTGTGTACGTTTGCTTGGGAGAGTAGTAATTTTGTTAGGAGAGGTGAAATAGGGAAAAAGCCTGGGCGTTGATTAATATTTGTATAATATATATTTATATATGTGTGTGTGTATGTGGGTGTTTGTGTGTGTGTGTAGATATAGTAAATCGACGAAAAAATTCACCACTAATATATATATATATATATATATATATATATATATATATATATATATATATATATATATGTAAAACACAATAGGAAAACTGTAATAGTAACCTACGGGTTTCGTGCAATGTGGACTTTTTCAAGGCAAAAAACGAAATGAATTTATTTAAACAAAGTAACTGATAATAAAAACAAAATGTCCTTAGCAACCGGAAGAATTTAGAGAACACTATTTTCATACTGTTAACTGAAAATTGCGTCAAGTACTGTCACTTGT
>OZ010589.1:41626394-41636394 GCA_963932145.1 Acanthosepion lycidas
TTTTGTCAAATTTTCTCAATTACACAGCGTCCCTTGCAATTTTAATTTCACCCGCCCCATCTTTCTTCCCCACCACTTCTTTCCTTACCTCTCCCTCCTTCTTTAAGATTTGATCGGCCATGGTGTGTGTATGTCACCTCGATGTGTATCCTTATACTGTTTTAGACATCCGACAACAGTCTTTTTCCCCCTTCCACTCACACCTAATTTTAAATAAAACTCTCCCTGTTAAACCCCTTTCTTATAAACTAACATTCGTCCCACACTCTCATAATTACACTCTCTCTAAATTCTATTTTTATTTCCGGAGTGGGTTTTTTTCTGTTTTCTTTTTGAATTTGTAGGTCTGATGAATTGGATCGTATTACGATTCCAATGGAATAAATTATGACCATGGAATATTAGTGTTTAAGCCTTTTTATTATATATATATATATATATATATATATATATATAATGGACTCTCCCGTCGGTTTCGACGTATGAGGATGTGACAGATTCAGTTATGAAAGTTTGTGCTATAATCTTAAGTGGCATTTAAGACCCGCTAGTGATTTACAAAGGAGGCTAGATATGGAGCAGGCGTGAGAATTGTGAGATGAGATCACTGTTAGATTGGCTGACCTTTTAGATCTTGCTCTCGCTTCTTGAAGATGATTCAGACAAGCAGGTTGAAAATTGCTGAGTCCACTAAAACACGTTGATCTCCATTCTCAGCACAATATTTGGGACTCATCCACTACCGAGAATTGAAACCCTGACAGTTAGGTTGTCAAGCAAACATCATACCAACTGTTGGTGACGAAGAGATTCCAAATCAGACTCAATATAGCGCCGCTCACTCCCATATTCCGTGGTGGAACTCTTACTGAGTTCTCTGTAACCGTAGAGCATTAGAAGCCGGTTCAAGCAATGATATACACAGATAGTAATTATTAGGAGGATTTGATAATTATATTTAAGTAATTCATCGAGCCTGAAAGAAACCTCAACAGAATGCAGAAAGCACTGGACGGCCATATATATATATATATATATATATATATATATGTGTGTGTGTGTGTGTGTGTGTGTGTGTGTGTTTTCTTAAACAAAATCGACTAAGCTCTTTTGTATTTTATTTTATTTTTCTTGTATGTGAACTAGTTTTTATTTATGGGACTTCATGAAGTTAGAAATTGTCCAAATCCGTCTTTATTCCACAAGCTTTCGGTTAATCTGTAAATCCGCTAATATGTAAATCTGTTAATCTGTAAATCTGTTAATCTGTGTATCTGTTATGCAATTTAATAGATTTTAGTTATTCGACTGTAATAAATGGCGTGTAAGTCTTATTGAATACACTATATAAGTTGCTGAAAGTAGACGTATTCCTGAATACGATCAGTATATTGTGGCCGTGTTCGTAATTGATTTTATTTACGGTTGGATTCTTTCTTTTGTTTTATATAAAAAGAGCTTCAATTAATTTTATATTTCTTATTTTTTTGTTAATGCCGTAAAAGTATTATTCAATAACAAGAACAGTTTCCTAATAACTTCCGACAAATTGACACGAGTTATAACAAAGGCTAAAAATGCATATCAACAAAAAATGACGAACTTTTTCGAACATTCATGAAAAGAATCAGTGAACAGAAGAAGATTACAAAACCGATACCAAACCTTAAACGTCAACTAGGTATTTACTCTGTCTCCCCTCTAAGGCGAGTTGTGACACAAGGTCATTTCTAAGGTGAGGACTCGAGCGCGTACAATCGGACCAGGAACAAAAATTGCCCGCAGTCCGTAGAACCATCGCTTGCACTGGCCTCGGTGCGAGCACCGATCCCTCTCTCTGGTGCAATGGGAGGGCGCGGATTCAGACAGCTGGTTCCCAGGGCTGGGCACCTCTCAGTTTTTATTTTTCTGTCCTTTGACTGAGTCGCCCCTGAGTAGATATTTACTCAACCCCTCACGAGGTCAGATTGTGACGCAATGTCGGTTTAATGTGGGGAGCCCGAGTGCGTGAACTCGGGCAGGAACAAAAATTCCCCGTCGGTTGCGCTGTCCTCGGTGCGTGCACCGATCCTTCTCTCTAGTGCAATGAGAAGGCGCGCCACGGGCAGCTGTACCTCAGGTCCGGCACCTCTCAGTATAATTTTCCTCAGTTGCGACTCTGTGCTTTGACGGAGTCGCTCCTGAATACACTCTGCACAAAGACAGAGATGCAACTGAGAGATAAATAAACGTGTTACAAACTACTTGAGAATAATTTGAACGCTACCTTAAACATCTACTAAGAGCTTGCACTGACGTTCATGAGACAACATACCATCCATCACGGTCCAGCATCATGTTCGGAAGGTCATTAGCGTGATATCTTGTGTCGGTCAATGTAAGAGGTTGCTGGGCGAACAACCCATATTGCGCCATGGTTAGGTGCCCAAAGCTGTAGATCATTCCCAATTTTTTGTTTTCCTCGCCAGCAGTGTCCTGTAATCTCGTAAGATTGTACAAATATCAGGGATAGGTTCATAAAGCTGTCATTTAGTTGGATGTTGTCTCCAAGAGATGTTAAGTATAGCTCTCAGACTCTGAGTGTAGGTTCCATCAAAGCTAGACTTTAATGTTTATGTCCAAGCAGGGGCACCATACATTAAAACCTCCTCTACAGCAGAGCAAAATAAGCTCCGTTTTAGGTTGTCTGGTAAATCAGATTTCCAGATTACATCCGTTTTATTCAAGACTGTCCAGATTTTAAATTTGTGAATTTTCTCATTCTTTTCAGTAGAAATTATTATACGTGCAATCAGGAAAGAATATATTTCTTGATAAAAAAGAATAGAACATTACTGGAAAATACTGACACAATACAGATTACCAAACCAGACATTCGGATGAGGCCCATAATGGTAGAAATTGGTAGCGCATCACATACACTAGCTTTGGAACCCTGATAAAAATTTTAACCGCACTACTCGTTCTAATTTTTTTCCTACACATAAAAAAAAAAACTCAGTAGATTTTTTTTATTAGATTAAAACGTCATAGATATATCAGAGAAATTTATGGCCAGTTTAATGTAAGATTTTTGTATACAGATAATTCTGGAACCAAATGCTTAAATTTATTCAAAATACATTTAACACAATAAAGAAATAAAATAACCTCTCCTCACACATAACGTTATAAAAATGTGCCAATTATTTACTTATTGTTGTGGTAGGATCCACCTAATTTGCATAGTGGAGTACCGACCATATAAATATGGTTGGTACCGGGAAGAGAGGGGAGGAATCAAGAGATTCTGAGACCGAGAGACAGACTCTCGGCGACTGTCGAACTCTCTGCATTAGCAGAGGGGAACCCGGACGAGGCTTTGCCGAAGGGCAAGGTTTCATCCTGGGAGGTTGACAGGGCCTGAACCCGTCTAGGCGGGTTCAGAAAGGCCATATTTTTGGCCGAGCCTACGGGCTCGGGGATACCCACATTAAAACGGCCTTGTGCCCCATTCGATCCTCGTGGGTGGATTGATAAATACAGGAATCAAGAGATTCTGAGACCGAGAGACAGACTCTCGGCGACTGTCGAACTCTCTGCATTAGCAGAGGGGAACCCGGACGAGGCTTTGCCGAAGGGCAAGGTTTCATCCTGGGAGGTTGACAGGGACTGAACCCGTCTAGGCGGGTTCAGAAAGGCCATATTTTTGGCCGAGCCTACGGGCTCGGGGATACCCACATTAAAATGGCCATGTGCCACATTCGATCCTCGTGGGTGGATTGATAAATACAGAAATCAAGAGATTCTGAGACCGAGAGACAGACTCTCGGCGACTGTCGAACTCTCTGCATTAGCAGAGGGGAACCCGGACGAGGCTTTGCCGAAGGGCAAGGTTTCATCCTGGGGTTTCTGACAGGGCCTGAACCCGTCTAGGCGGGTTCAGAAAGGCCATATTTTTGGCCGAGCCTACGGGCTCGGGGATACCCACATTAAAACGGCCATGTGCCACATTCGATCCTCGTGGGTGGATTGATAAATACAGGAATCAAGAGATTCTGAGACCGAGAGACAGACTCTCGGCGACTGTCGAACTCTCTGCATTAGCAGAGGGGAACCCGGACGAGGCTTTGCCGAAGGGCAAGGTTTCGTCCGGGGAGATTGACAGGGCCTGAACCCGCCTAGACGGGTTCAGAAATGCCATATTTTTGGCCGAGCCTACGGGCTCGGGGATACCTACATTAAAACGGCCTTGTGCCACATTCGATCCTCGTGGGTGGATTAATAAATACAGGAATCAAGAGATTCAACTAGAGACTCCGCCCGACTGCGACTCAGTCAACACATTCTCCAGGAACGGTCTTCCCAGGAATATACAAAAGACTATATGTAAATATTGTGTACACTTTCTTGTTTCAATACATTTTGTTCTAAGTACATTTTGTGTTGCATTATTATTCCATGCATTAGTCAAGTTTTAACACTTATCAATGCTTTATTTTAAAACATCTTTTGTAAATTAAAATTTGGTTTACCAATGGGCTCTTCTCTTAGAGCCATTTTAGCTTGTCCCTTTTTAGAGTTTTTAGAAAATGGCCTCACAGATATACTATGCAGCCAAAATTCTTGTTTTAGGTATATAGAGAATTTGCTAATAATATTTCCCCATGAAATATTATTACTAGACCTTGTAAATAAGTTTTATAGCATTGGGCAGACGATAGATTTTACTTTTGAAATTGAAACTAATAACGTATTAACATTCTTAGATATTATGCTAAATCGAACCAATGAAGGCTTCGAAATAAAGGAAATCTACCAACAAGAATGACCTCTTAAACTGATATTATCACTACTGTAACCGAATAAAATCAGAATATTATGAATCTGAATTCCCGAATATTTCTATGAAGAAATATATATTGAAAATACTTTTTAAAACGTCCAATATACTTATGATTTCATACTCAACGCTAAAGGAGAAGAATACAAAATCTACAATAACAAAAAGATAATAATATTAGTTTGGTGCAAAAATAATGTCGTTTTTTTGACGTTCAACTTTATGTGAGAAAACGACATTATTTTGCACCAACCCAATAATAAAGGTGATAGCAATAAATTTGATAAAAATAAACATATAATATCACTTACTAATATCTTACCATTTATTATTCAAAATAGTATATCGAATGTTAATAATATCAAAATATTACAACATCCATAACTATGTGCAGTCAACAAAATCAAAAAACAAACACGGATACGCGAAATTCAAAATATAAAATAGCGACAATTTACCCATCACACCATATATATATATATATATATATATATATATATATATATATATATATATATATATATATAGTATGGGAGACAGACAGAGAGAAAGACAGAGAGAGACAGAGAGAGAGAGAGAGAGAGAGAGAGAGAGAGAGTGCGATGGGTAAATTGTCGCCATTTTGCCCATTGCACCCCGTACACACAAACACACACACACATATATGTGTGTGTGTGTGTGTGTGTGTGTTTGTGTTTGTGGTTTAAACGTCGGCGTAAAGAGCGGGCTGGGGATACGCAGAGTACACTTTACTTAAAACCCTTCCAAGTGCAGGTTGACAATAATGAACCACTGTCCCACATTGGTCTCGTGGTTGCTTCTCTTGAACCTTGATTCGACAAACGAAGCAATCAATACCAGTCGATATCATAGGATGAAGACATGTCTGTTTCTTTCTATCGATTCGTATCTGCTCACATCTAACTGAAATGTATAAGATCTATTCTTAGAGATGACAGGAATGTCTTTTTTTTTTTTAACTTGACGCATTATATTCCTTTGATATTGATACAGTAATAATGTCAACATCACTAGTAGAACGTACGATTCATGTGTGCGACATTGTTTTGTCAAACTTCGAACAACAATAGATTTATGTTTCTTATAAAACGATACAAAAGAGACAAATAAACTTCAGACAGTATGTAACAAATACGTTTATTAATGAAGCTTGCCGTGAAACAATAGTTACCAAGCTAGTATATATATATATATATATATATATATATATATATATATACGACACACACCGACACACGTAGATACACACCGACACACGTAGATACACACACAGACACACACACGCATGTATATATGTAAATGTGTGCACTGAGGTAAACATCTAAGGTGACAGTCTATTTTATTCTTAAACGCAATTTTCCGGCTATGTGTGTTGCGTGTAGTGTGTTGATATATGGTGCTTCATGGTGCATTATGAGTAGAAATGTCTACGCTACCCATAATGCACCACTGATCAGATTGAGCATTCCTAAATTAAAAAAAAAATTCTGAAAACAATTTAAAATTCTGAAAAGTTGACGACATAATAATTCTGATTATAAATAAAATCCTTACATTTGCGTTGATAAAGTTCATCGAAGGACAAAACGCTTCAGCTAAATTTTCCTTTTGTTTATATATATATATATATATATATATATATATATATCTCGTCACATATATATATATATATGTATGTGTGTGTGTGCATCCCCTAGATAGGATAAAACAATATTGAGTAACTTATAAATAAGACTGTATCTTTTATTCAAGGGTCAACCGTCCAAATAATCTTTACGAGCCCTTAATTAAAAAAAAAATTAGGCTGGCGCAAAACAATCTTTTTACCCCCGCAAAAGCGTTCTAAATTTTATTTTTCGTTGAAAAAGACACGGATTTTTAACATTTTCATCTTTCGTTTTTATTAACTTAATCTTTTTATTTATTTGTTTGTTTATTTTATTTTTATTTGTATTTTAGGGATTGATTATATTATTTGATTAATTTCAAGTATCGGCTTTCTCTAAAATCTATTTTGTTATCTACATTTTATACAGGGTGATTGAAAAGTAATTCTCCATTTTAAAATACACATTAACATTTATTTCTTAAAAGTAATGGTTATGAGAGGAAAGAATTTTGCATGAATTTTTATTTAAAATTCAATATAAGCACCAGATTTCGATACCAGCTTCTTGAGCCGCCCAGGATTCACGTCAACTGATTTAACCGGGAACTCTTGTGGTATGGAAGACGTAACTTCTTGTATTCGCCTTTCAAGTTGTTCCTGTGTATTGGTTTGGTATAGCAGACTTGCTCCTTTAACCGACCCCAAAGAAAAAAAGTCATAGGGTGTTAAGTCAGGACTATTGGTTGGCCACTCATACATAGAGTAGGGAGTTACTTTTCAATCACCCTTTAGTTTTTAGAGGAGTTTCTAATGCAGGCTTATCATCTCTCAGTTGCGTCCCTGTCTTTGGACAGAGTGCACTCAGGGGCTTCTCTGCCAAAGGACAGAGGGGCTACTGAGGAAATAATACTGAAAGGTTTCCAGCCCCAGAATTCGTTGGATAATTGCGCTCAAATTTCGCATTTATTTATATGGATTCCGTAATATACGTTTTATTCAATTAGGTATTATGTTTCTCTATATCTTCAAATGTTGAATGTATAAGCAATTCTATTTTCCCATCTTTACACTATATTAATTTTATCTTATAAATTGTCCCCTGTTCTGTCACCCATGATAAAAATAATTGTTTATACGGAAAATAAAGATCTACGTACATCAAATGGTCTTTAAATTAAGTGCCGTTAGAAGAATTATCGTTGAACTTTTAAAAGCTAAACTTAAACATTAATTCAGTACTTAAATGCAGCGACCAGTTTTGTGTTCTGTAGTTTATTGATGCCTATCGCATCTTCTTGGGCCAAGAGTCCTCCATAGGAGATAGCTTAAATGCCGCCAGATAGGATGGCTTTTAACTTAGTTTATAATAAAAAGTGCGCTGCAATTTTAAATACAAAAGGAAAATAAGAGTTACTCCCTTGAACCATGAAAGCAACGATAATGGCTATTATAATATATTAAGATATATATTTAATCTGGCATAATCTGGCAACCCTGAATTTGTGCTCAATGAAAATCGTTCCGTGCGCCTAACTTTCCTAGGGCTTTTGAATGGGCTATGAATCAGTGAAATCGAACCAGTAGGAGCAGAGCAGTTGCTTGGACACACACATGCACGAACACAGACATACATATACTCTACTTTATATATAAGACATCTATGTTGGCCTGAGAACGTGGTTATAGCTATTTCCCACTCCTTATTTACTATTACAATTTTTGGTGTAGTATGTTTGCTGTTTTTAATTTCCCATACATATTGAGAAATGGCCGTGCTATTTACATATCTATTATTAGTAAAGTCTATTTGGACTGCGTAGTTTTTCTCTTTTCAGGTTCCTTCAGTTATACCTGCTGTTTTCACAGTGACTTTGTATATGATATTGTTTGGTAAGCAATTGCCGTTTTAATGAAATTAGTGTTTTATATACGTCTGATCCCTTCTTTATTGAATGGGAATATGATCTGAGATTATGCTACTGATCTGTTACCGCGACCTGACCACTCTGGGTGCGATCATTAAGGATTTAGCCACGATGGGCAGTAATGCCTTTCATTGGCTATTCTTGACAACGTACGTGTGTGTCACCGTAGATCGAGTGATATCAGCTGCGACTATAATTGCATAGTGCGTGCCAGGTCAGACAGATAGAATATCCCATTTGACCCCTGTCGCCTCTTGCTGGAAATGCTCACGTTGATTCACCAGATGTCTGTGTAAAAGCGATAGAAGACTGGCCATTTCCATGACGTCAAGTTACTGTGGCGTAATTTTGGCCTGCAAATATATATATATATATATATATATATATATATATATATATATATATATATATATATATATAAAGTGTGTTTCATTAAGACGGATCAATGTCAGCAGTAAATAAATCAGTGCTATTAGTGAAAATTTATTTATTTCTCTATTGGATCATGTTATTTAAGTCATGGCAATTATGTGTGAAAAACAATATCGCCCAAATGTCCGCCAAGGTTTCGATGGCGCACCTCCACTCAATGGTCAAAATGTTTGATGACGTCTCTGCATAGTTGCTTCTCGATCTCACCAATTTACCTTATATCATCCTTCAGCTGTTGAAGTGCTGTTGGCTTGTTGTCATAGACCTTACTTTTGAGATGATCCCAAAGGAAGAAATCTAAAGGCTTCACGTCGCACGATTGTGGTGGCCAATTGACTTCGCTTGTTCGAGAGATGATGCGACCTGGGAACTTCTCATTGCATTTCTTTTTGAACGTCCATTTTCGTAAAAAGACCCGATAACTTTAACAAGTTGTTTGATTGTTAATCTTTCCATGGTTGGAATTGCCAAAGACTTAATTTGTTAAATCTGAAAGAAAAAGAAAAAAATTAGATGCTTAAACTTAACATTTAAAATCGGTCCAAGTTATTGGAACAGCATTTATATATACTAAAGATATTTACTTAGCTAATGTGAATAAATGTTGTTCTTGGACTGTTCCCGGATCTCTCTTTTGTTATGCTCCATGTCGAGATTTTCAGTCTCCCTAATTTGTTTGTGTTCTCTTTTTTTATCTCGACTTGGTCAGCCTTTAACTTTTCCCACTAACGTCGTTAGTGAGTGTGGTCCTTGATTCTATTCAAAGGACCAATACAGCGGCCACTCTTATTATTTTTGGGGGTGGTTGGGTCCTACTAACATCTGCTTCATTTTCATTTTGAATGCTTTGTTTTCTTTAGATTTTCGTTTTCTGGGTTCATACCCCACTCCCAACTCATTTTGTGAGCACATATACAGTGTAACCCGGATATAAGAGACCCGGATATAATAGACCCGGATATAAGATAAACCCGGATATAAGAGAGATTTTATCTAGTCCCAAATTAGAGCCTGCGTTAATGTATATATAATAGACCAAACCCGGATATAAGATAAACCCGGATATAAGATACTTCTTCTCCGGTCCCGACAACTCTCTTATCCGGGTTACACTGTATTTATATATTTCGTAAGAAAAAAAACAAACAACAAAAACAACAAAAAATTGATACATTTGAACTATTTGTAAAT
>OZ010589.1:41641394-41671394 GCA_963932145.1 Acanthosepion lycidas
TTAATTACATTTTATCGACCTAAATAATCAAGAAATCAGTTCCGCATAGATGCAGGTTCGAGTCCTAACGAAGGACGTATATTTTCTGTGAGATTTCTCGAATATTCAGCTAAAATGTACTTAATACTGACAAATTAAAAAAAAGCGTGGGTTTAGTCAAATAAGCGGTATCCAAAAATATAACATATAAACAGAAAACATATTAATATATATATATATATATATATATATATAGAGAGAGAGAGAGAGAGATTAATTTTATCCTTGATCTTACGTTATTTGCATTATTCGGACGGGTATCCTCATCTTAACTGTCATATTCACAGCGTTTTGGCCGTTGTACGCTCCGGCCTTCTTCAGGTGATTGCAATTTCGAACCGAACCCTTTATTTCCTCCACCGGGATAGACTGTTCTAATTCCACGTGTCATGCCTGTTCTGGGTGTCTCAGTTATTTCCCTTTAACTCAACTAGTTTTTGGTTCACCACTGTTGTAATCTGGTATTGAACTCACAACTCTTTGGGTGTAGTCATTCGATCAAACCAATGTCATTAACCACTGGGCCATGTGTCCTTCAACGCAAAAAAAAGAAAAAAAAGAAACTCATTTAGGAGAGATAACAAAATGGCAGCATTTATTTACACGACCTTTCGACTAAGGCAGAGTGTTAATAAATGAGGTATTTATGTTGCCGCCTCCCTAAGGCAGGTTGTGATACAAGATCGGTTTATGTGGGGGAGCCATATACAAAAATTGTACATTTCCTGGTGCCTCTATGGTGTCAATTTTGCTGGTAGTCTTTATATATATATATATATATATATATATATATATATATATATATATATATATATATATATATATACACTGAGAATCGGGTAGTGGATGCGCGCTGCTGATGAGTCCCAGATAGGACGAAACGACCATTCAGTATTTTCTGCATTCTGTTGAGGATTATTCTAGGGTCGACAAATTACTATATGATTACCCTAAATCCCCAAAATAATCACTTGTATATCCTCGCTAGGCCCAGCCATTACTCTGTGATGGATCGGCTAAAGGGAAAACGAAGTCGTGGGTCTTGGGGCACTATTACCTGAATACATGGATGAGTATCGCTGTGGAACAGAGTGAGTAACGTCGCTATATTGAATTTAGTTTGTGCCTTCTTCGTCACCGAGGCCCGTGATGCAATTGGTATGACGCTTGTGTCGTATTGAAACGGTCCGGGTTCGATTTTCGATAGTGGATGCGCACTGTTGATGAGCCCCAGATAAGACGAAACGACCATTCAGTGCTCTCTGCATTCTGTTGAGAATTATTCTAGGCTCCACGAATTACTGTATAATTAGCCTAAATGCCCAAAAGAATCCTTTATATATATATATATATATATATATATATATATATATATATATATTAGGTTGGTGCAAAAATAATGACGTAATAATGTCGTTTTTTGACGTATTTTTAACGTGAAAAAAGACATTATTACGTCATTATTTTTGCATAATATATATATATATATATATATATATATATATATATATATATATATATATATATATATATATTAGGTTGGTGCAAAAATAATGACGTAATAATGTCGTTTTTTGACGTATTTTTAACGTGAAAAAAGACATTATTACGTCATTATTTTTGCATAATATATATATATATATATATATATATATATATATATATATATATATATATATATATATCATTGTTTTGTATTTCTGATGACGAATCTTTCTCCGGTAAGAATGCCCGATTGTCAATATACCGAGTTAATGAAATTGGACATTTTGAATTGTGATTTTCTGGGGCTTGGCTAGGTAAAGTGAAGTAATTAATCATTTATATGGAAAAGAGTTCCTTTTTCAAGCGAGTGTGCATTTCGATTAGGGTTTATATATATATATATATATATATATATATATATATATATGCACACACACACATATATATATATATATATATATATATATACACACACACACATATATATATATATATATATATATATATATATATATGTGTGTGTGTGTGTGTGTGTATATATATATATATATATAGATAGATAGATAAACCTAGTGAGCCAGACAAACCTACCCAGGTTTCACCTAAGCGGATTGTCTCGATTAGGGGAGAGAATTAGAGTACGTGATTGTTCCGTACGGGTGATTTGTGACTAAGCTCTAGCACCTGCTTACCCCAGGGTTACGCTTTATTAGTTTTTCTTATATATATACGCAACAGACACATGGAGAGGGGCTCACTTTTTATTGTTGATTGGATGGTTAATATGAATGGAACCAAGAAGAAAATCAGTAGCATCGGTTTCATGTGTCTATTTGCGCGCACGCGCGCGCCCGTGTGTGTGTATCCTAGTGAGGGGAAACAAACATCGTTACGTACCACTTTAAGCGTGTCCTAATATTCCTTACAAGATCGAAACCGATATATATATATATATATATATATATATATATATATATATATATATATATATATATATAAAAGTGAACATACAAGTCAAGACTTAGAGGCGACAGTCTGTTTCATGCTAAATGCAATCGTCAGGCCACGAATGCTGTTATTTTTCACGGCTATATATATATATATATATATATATATATATATATATATATATATATACGGGTCAGTGGTGCATTGTGGGTAGTCTATTTTTGCTGTTATTTTACCGGAAATCGTTTATTTATTGATTTGGGTTAAATTATTTTGCTTGTTTTTATTTATTTATTTATTTTTTTTATCTTTATTTCTTATCTTATATATTTATTTTTTAGTTTTTAATCGGTGTTTTTATTAACGTAGTAAAAATTTGTTTATTTCGCTTATTTAATAAGTTTGGTTTGGTTTGAGAAGATAATTAAAGCAATTTATTCCATTTGGGGGTTGATTGCTGTAATTTATTCTAATTATTATTTTGGCGAGAACAGTTTTTTATTTGTTTATTACTTCATGTATTATATATATATATATATATATATATATATATATATATATATATATATAGCTACTAATTTTGCTGTACTACGCTTCTTTAAGGAGTCGTCCTTTTCACTTAGGCTTTGCGAGAAAGCTATTGCAGGAAAGGTATGGTACTAAAGAAAACATAATTTATTACATAGTAAGATGATTTTCAATGCTTAGGTTATCATGTATATGACGATAAACTACATCCGGTAGGAAGAACTCTGTTGAAGGGGTTTTGAGAAGCATGGAACCACCTCTCCATTGCAGTTGTTCCCAGATTTACCCTGACCCGGGGTGGTATCACCTGTTAGTGCCCCATCTATGGGCAAATAGTTAACCCCCAAACTGGGATCAAACACACTATGAAAGTGTAAAAATTAGGGTTTTATAATAAAAATACCAGGAATAAATTTTTGAAAAAAATTATACCAGCAATACTTTTTTGAAAAAAAAAAAATAACGAGTAATACACGGTATTTTTAACAAAGTATTACCAGCAATACATTTAACTCTCAACAAAAATCCTCTTTACAAAAACACGTCATTGAAACCTGATCTACAAACTGATTTCCTACAAAGAATATATATTCTATTTATTGGGACCTATCCTAAAAAAAAAAAAAAATGTCGCTATTAAATAAGCCATTGACGTTGATATGCCGTAAAACAAAATCAATGTTTAGGGTTAATGTTTCGAAGGGTTGTTTTCTAAAAATATTTTATAATTACAAAAGAAAATGACTGCAATCCCAACACCAACCCTGGGAAATCATATTTCTTAGGCATGTTTTTCTTATGAACATCTGTTTCTATTTATAGTAGATTATTTCAAACACATTTCCACTCTGCTTTCAGCTTTTTGGAGGAACAAATATTCGATATTTAATTTTTTTTCTAATAAACAAGTTCTTGAAACACAATCAACTCATTAAAGGTTCATATATGGTATCGATTTTTAATTAAGAATAAAAGGTAATTAGGCTGTAGACTAAAAAAAAAGATTCCTCTGCATAATTACATCAGGAGTCGTGTCAAAGATATATAGAACGTGTCAGTGGAAGCGGCAGACATATGACATTAATGTCAAGGCCGCAAGTCTCACCGAGGGATTGCCCTAAAATCCAGTGGCTTGTGTATCTAACCAACTGGTGATCAGCTAGTTACTATACTCCTTAGTGAATATCTATACGGGTGATGATACAACAGTTTCTGGGTGCACCTCATCGTCTCTCCTCTGACTTTGTCCAGTTGACTCAATTGGTTTGTTACATTCAGTACGTCTAAAACCAAATTAATAACGTTCCACTACTACCGAGAAGACCGTTAATTTTCACCTGCCAAGATAGATTGGTCTCGTCTCAACGGAAGCCCTTGCCTTGAACGTCTATTGATACTCAAGCTCTATCCAGACCTCAGTTTGGATAAATATACAAGATCTATTGCTATAGATGCTGGAAAAATGGCCGGTTCATTGTTCCGCTCCAGTAAGTATCTGACCCCTGCCTCCTATACTCTATCTTTACAGGAGCTGGAAATGCAGTATTGGTGCCATATCTGGACTGGAGCTGCCCGACTTGATAGAGTCCAAAGGCATCTACCCGGCCTTGTGTTTGATTAACTATTTACCAACCTCCAGTCCCTTTTCTTACAGATGGAACGTTCCGAGCCTCTCGCTACTCTATTTTCATGGCATGTATTCTGACGTGGTACGTTCCTTTGCAATTGGGACTCGCCATGCCCCATACACAAGGAAGAATCATACACATTCCATTTGTATTCAATTTGTAAGAATTAAGTTCCAGTTGGACAGCTTCTTCCTTTCCCAATCATTAAAATCTTAACCTCTTCTAGGCAAGGGTTAACCGTTACTTTTCCTGCATTATCCCATAAACCTCACTTCTTGCCTTACGCTCATGCGACTCCACACAGTAACCCTCTGCCTTGAGTAGCTTTTGAGCCTTGTATTGGATATTCATATAAAAAAAAATCATCGATATCTGTTTATATTTCTGAGATGAGGTATCGTAATTATTTGCACTATTTACATTGTTCGGACTGTTGTTCTTATCCTTTTTGCCATATTCACGACGTTTCGGCCGTTGTATGCTGCGGCCTTCTTCAGGCACTTGGCTCAGTGGATAAAGACGTTGGTTACATCCAGTGACTATACCCAACGAGTTGTGAGTTCAATACCAGGCCACAGCAGTGGTGAACCAAAAAAAATTGAAGAGTTGAGTTAAAGGGAAATAACTGAGACGTCCGGAAGAGGCATGACACATGGAACTAGAACAATCTACCCCGGTGGATGAAATAAAGGATTCGGTTCGAAATTCCAATCACCTGAAGAAGGCTGGAGTGTATAACGTCCGAAACGTCGTGTATCTCTATCTATAAAATGCAGGATGTGTGTGTGTGTGTGTGTGTGTAACGAATGCAAGGCCGCAATTTTCGACGGATTTGCACCAAAATTTACATGCACATACTCCAAGTTAGCGAGTAGGCCAAGACCGATTTTGCATTTCCCAACTCCCATCGATAGTGGAAATAATCGATTTTTTCATGCTTCTACGGCAGTTTTCATGTAGTTTGCGGCCATTTCCTACTGGCCACAGTGAGCGCCTATAGCTGGCTGTCACGAATAGGCAGGAAGATTCTACTGGCCAGCGTGTGAGCCAACAGCTGACTGACATGAATGTTAACTAGCATGCAAAAAAATCGATAGCCGCATTCGTCACATGTGGGAAAAATTTAAATCTGCATGGCACTTTACTCCAATTAAAACTTAAACTCAACGTTGATTCTGATTCCACAGAACTGGGTTGGGTGTGAAAAAGTATTTGTTGTTAACATTCTTTTTTCATTCGGTTTTTCCAGTTACGAGTCCTTTTTTAAAGCTGATCGTTTTGTGTTCATTTTGTTTAGTTCGTTTTTCGTAACAGATTTAATGTTTAGTATAGAGCTTAGAAAAAAATGGCAAGAAGTAAGACACGTAGCAATATCAGCACGGCAAAAGGCACACCTTTAAAGGCAAGGAAGGGTAAAAATATTTTAAGTCAAGTGATAGCGCTTGCTGTATGAGTCGTACGATTTTTGAATCAAGCACGGGCAACGCCGGTCCATGCTGCTAGTATGTCAATAAAGATAAGGAGAACAGTCAGAATAATGTAAATAGTGCCAATTAAAAAAAAACAAAAACCAAAAATAATCGGTTCAGTGGAACAGACAAATAAAATACATTAATTTTAAGGATCAAAGTTTTACCCACGTGTGGTCTTAAATTTAAATGGTCTAGATGTTAAGTGTATTTACTTACTAGGCGGTCGTAGGTTCAATGTGGGGATGAAATAGTCCCCAAAATTATATAATCCAGTTTAATTTATAGTTACATGGCTTCAGTACACGTCTTTATTCGGTGATTAAGGAATAGGAATATTTTGATCAGTAGACATTATTCAGGCAGAGAAACATTTACAAATAGAAAAAAACTAACGGCGGAAGGGGGGACAACCCAGACGCTTCGATCCAGTCTCTTTAATCTTTCAGCCTCTTTAAGAATCGTGGGAGGGGACACGACGGCGGACACTTGGTTGAAATAAGAAAACCTTTTGTGTGACATCTCATCCTCTCGATATACATGCAAATAAAGCAAGAATTAAAAAGAGAGAGAGAACCAACTAACCTATGTTATTCTACAAGACGGGAATTGACTAGTCGTCTGATGAAATATCATATTTGATACCGTGGGAATTCCTTTCCGAATCTAAGATATTCGATTGTCATATATAATTGTCTACATTTCGACGCTTGGATCAGAAAAATCATTATAAGATTCGCGTATTGCCAGACATCAGTTTTTGACAGAAATGAAAGAAAAATTACTAATCCTCTTAAAAGAATCTTTCAGGAAAATTCTATGCACGTCCTGTAAACTGACAATCTGTAAATGTGAGTTGCCGTTCAATAAAGACGGACTTTTTATCTACCGTGTCCATTCAATGCGCGTGTGTTCATATCTCTCCACAACGTCCTATCCTTTCAAGATCTAAGTAATATTTGTTTCCTTAGTATCCTTCACAGTTCTGACATCCAAGTTCGTTAGGTATGTTACTTAATGTTTCCCTCTCTACCGCTGGCCTTCAGTGTGTCCCGCGTGTCTCAAATTCAACAAGCCTTATGTCTTTATTACATGTTCGAGAAATTTTAATTCCTTCTTTCTGATTCAAAACACATCAGTTTTCCTTCTTCCGACTTTTTCCTTAAATCTTGCCCGTTAAACACATGGTATTCTTAGCAGCCTTCTGTAAAACTGCGTCTCTATTGCCTCAAATCTCCTCTTCCTCTGTGAGGAAATTGTCCCGCATTCACCGCCATACAGTATGATTGATATTACATAGCAGTTAAGCACTCTTTTCTTCATATTCTCAACATCCTTCTATAGAACCACGTCTCTGTAGCCTCAAGTCTCCTCTTCATCAGTGAGATCGTCCAGCATTCACTGTCATATATGAGGATTGATATTACATAGCAGTTAAGTACTCTTTTCTTTAAATTCTCAACATCCTTCTATAGAACCACATCACTGTAGCCACAAGTCTCCTCTTCGTATGTGAGGAGATCGTCCAGCATTCACTGTCATATATGAGGATTGATATTACATAGCAGTTAAGCACACTTTTCTTTGTATTCTCAACATCCTTCTATAGAACCAGATCTCTGTAGCCTCAAGTCTTCTCTGCATCTGCGAGATCATCCAGCATTCACTGCCATATAGGCGGACTGATATTATATAACAGTTCAGTACCCTTTTCTTTATTTCTCTTGCTTCAAGTCTCTTCTTCATCTGTGAGGAAATTGTCACACATTTACTGCATTATGGGAGGATTGATATTACAGAGCGGTTCAACTGTGTTTTCTTTGTTTCTAAAGAAGTTGTCCTGTTCCTGAATAGTTTTATAGCTTCGCGAAGAGGAGTTGGGGCTCTTTCGCTATTGCAGTACGCCTTCTTATTTCTGTGTCACGAATTCTGGCGTCTGTTTCGATAAAGCGTTATCGTTATGTTCAAACTATTAAACTTAAAATAGGTTTGATTCCATCTAATCTTTGCAGTTCAAATAGTAAAAGACATAATAATCTTTTAAGTTGTGTGACTTTCCTAGATGAAGCATTGCCATTATCTTTTAAACTTTTCATGTTGAACTTAAGATGTTGGTTAACGAAATAGTTATGGACGCGGAAAATAGAACCGGCGCGCCGACTTCAAGTTCAGTCCTCGACTGCTGTGTTCACTTCGAACAAAAGGGAAATGGTTAATTTTTTTTTCATCCCTCAGTTATAGGTTAAACAGAACGGTAGATAATCTATAATCTCAGATTGCAGCCACTCTCGAAAGGGAACAACTCTGAATTCAAACGGAATTGAAATTTAAAAAAAACAAAAAAAACAAGAGAGTCATGATCATATACGTCTTTAATGGACACAGCGTAGAAAAAGCGAAGTAAACTCTCGGATGACATGTACGCCATTTCCCAGAAGGACGCATCACTAAAAAGCGAAGGAAGCTGTAGAGAGTCACGATTACCTACATCTTGAAAGGTCACAGCATAGAAAAAAAGTGAAAGAAACTGTGGTGAGTCATGTTCATCTACGTTTCAAAAGGAAACATTATTGAAAAAGGCAAGGAAGCCGCGGAGTCTTTATCGTCTTCGGTTTGGGGATATCGTAATTCTTAAGCCATTACCTTATTTCTTTGTACTTTTTCCAGTCACCCATTAATCAAGACTAATTTGTTGTCCCACGGAGGGTAAGCTAAAATGTTCCTCGGCTGGCTATGAAGAAATGATGTTCCTTTTGAAGTCTTCTTTAAACAGTCAGATGTCAGTCTGCCTGGAACAAAACAATGCAGTTATCAATAAGAACAGTTGAAATTAATGCAAGCAAGATTTCTCAGCTCTAGTAACACTCCTTCATAGCCAGCCTCTAAACCTTTTAGCCTACCCTCGGAGTAGCTGCTTTTTGTTTGTTCAGTATGTCCTGTGATTGTTAAATTATCTAGACCCTTTTCCAACATTACATGTCCCAGAAACTTGAACTGTCTTTTGCTGGCTGTAAATATGTCTTTTTTTTTCCAGTTCCTGTTTCCCTTAGAGTCCAGTTCGAATTCCAGTCGGATCCATTAATTTCACTTAAGAGTTAATACCGTTGGGAAACATATGAATCCTCTTCTTCAACCCCACACTGAATATTGATAAATAACAGGACATACTGTGTTCTGTAGCCTTGGGTGGTAACCGGTCTAGGAGAATATAACTCTGAATTCAAAAACTGGACTGGAGAGGGTTAGGCTCCGCCAGGCTCTCTTGTCCAAGAAACACCACTTCTACTGCGGCTTCAGTACATTTGGTGCCCCTAAGAACACAGATGGATCATGGGATTCGCGATGGCACGATTTTCCTTAAAACTTTTTTTGTTGCTTCCATAGCATGTCCAGCTTTCTTGGGTTTAGTAACACTTCTTCATAGTCAGCCTATAAACTTTTCAGCCTACCCTCGGAGTAGCTGCTTTTTGTTTGCTTTCAGTATGTCCTGTGATCGATTCGCAATAGCACGATTTTCCTTAAATCTTTTTTCTTTGCTTCCATAGCATGCCCAACATTCGCCATTAGAAACACTTCTGTAAATTTCTTTGGAAGAATTAACCAGCTTTCCCTGTCATATAGGAGATTAGAGATGAGGAGTTAAGATATTGGGAGTTCAGCAGATTTTGTTTCTAACGAAATTTTATACTTTACTAAGTAAAGTATTAAATTTCGTTAGAAACAAAAATTCGTTTGTAACGAAATTTAATATTAAATTTCGTTAGAAACAAAATCTGCTGAACTCCCAATATGGAAGATTATCCATTTTAATTTGCCACATTGCAGAATTTTTAGATCTCTCGACTTAAACGTAACGGCGGTGATAAAGCAAACCTATTCTTCCTCGATACACACAATGACTTTATTTTTCCATTTATTAGCTATTCATCCTGCTGGTCGACCCGCCTCCATTTGAACACAAATGCGCACACGTGGTGACGAGCGGGTTGACGAAATGTTACTCGTTACTAGCCTGCATTGATCACTTCCGATTTGCCGTTGGATACGTCAGTGAAAATGCAAAGATTTCGCTCACTTAAAAGAAAACCAAATCCTTGCATTGTCCTCGTTTGCTTTTCTCTGCGCACAGGAGGCGTTTCTTAATTGTCGAATATTCGAACGTCTAACAGGTTAGCGATTTTGAGAAATGAATCAACATATAATTCGTTCTCTGTTTCACGACACATCTGAAAAATATATTAGGAATTATCGCAATTAAATCCTTACCGGGTTTTAACGCATTACATAGTCTGATACAAGTTGCTTACATTTGTAAGATTACCTCACCCCTTCTGACATTGCAGACAGTGGTATATAAAAGTATCTTTCTTTTTCGTTCTTTTTTTTTGCTCTTATCCGTAGGATAAGGAGCGTAAGAGAAGAATGTATCTTCTAACCAGGCTTATAAAATATTAATAGTGAAGCTTCCATGAGAGAATTAGATGTCCTGCTAAGTTTATTATTGACAACTAGGATCTCCACAAAATTAGATACTAGCAGCATGGACCGGCGTTGCCCTTGCTTGATTCAAAAATCGTGCTTCATTAAAAAATTGTACGACTCATACAGCAATCGCTATCACTTGACTTAAAATATCTTTGCCCTTCCTTGCCTTTAAAGGAGTGCCCTTTGCCGTGCTGATGTTGCTACATGCCTTACTTCTTAATGATCTGACACTGCGAATTTTTTCTAAGCTCTATACTAAACATTAAATCTCTTACGAAAAAAGAACTAAACAAGATGAACACAAAACGATGAGCTTTAAAAAAGGACTCGTAACTGGAAAAACCGAATGAAAAAAGAATGTTAACAACAAATGATTTTTCACACCCAACCCAGTTCTGAGGAATCAGAATCAACGTTGAGTTTAAGCAAGCGAATGAGCCAATTGGAGTAAAGTGCCATGCAGATTTAAATTTTTCCCACTTGTGACGAATGCAGCTATTGATTTTTTTGCATGCTAGCATACTAGTTAACATTCGTGTTAGTCATCTGTTGGTTCTCACGCTGGCCAATAGAATCTGCCTGCCTATTCGTGGCAGCCAGCTATAGGTTCTCACTCTGGCCAGTAGAAAATGACCGCAAACTACATGAAAACTGCCGTAGAAGCATGAAAAAATGGATTATTTCCACTATCGATGGGAGTTGGGAAATGCAAAGTCGGTCTTGGCCTACCCGCTAACTTGGAGCATGTGCATGTAAATTTTGGTGCAAATCAGTCCAAATTTGCGGCCGTGCATTCGTCACACACACACACACACACACACACACACACACACACACATCCGGCCTTTTATAGATAGAGATGCAGATGATACAGTGTTGATAGCAAATATAGAACAAAAAATTCTCATAGAAATTATTAAAGGAAAGCAAGAGGAACAGATTACCACGAATTGTAATAAGACATAATGCATAGATATAGAATGAAGAAATAGCGCTTGGAAAATTTGACACACACAGGGCCTATTAAAGTCAAGAGGGATAGAGGAATGCAGCAAATAAACTAAATAACGAGCTAGATGACAGCACGATGGTTAGATCAGTGATGTTTATACATTTTTTTCAAAAAGGGACAGATTTGATGACGTGAATATGCATGAGGGACAACTCTTCTGCTTGTTATTCTTTAAACCATTAAAATTAAATGCTAATAAACTATCTAATGAAAATTTTATTGCATATGGCATATTTCTTCACGTGGTTGACAAATAAATTTAAATCGGTCTTACTCAGGCTGACATATCTGAAACCCATATAAGATGAAGTAAAATATGTCTGAAAAAAAAGGACTTTCAGGAAGCTGTAATATATCTCAGGTTAATCTTAAACATTACATATTATTGGTAATTAATGCTGTCTGTCAATTTTTAAGTTAAAAACATATGACTAGGAACATAACACTAACACTCATCTTATTAAGAAATCCAAAACATGATGTTACACAAGTCCAAGTGTCCAAATATGACCCAAACAAATAACTTGCCTGCACTAATACTGAGATCTGGATTTCAGTATGTAGGCCAGGTCTGGTTAAAAAAAAAGTGATTTTAGACATTGGCTGCGAAAGGACAAGATCAGGGTCACAGCGTCAGAGGGTGACAAAAGAATTCCCAAAACTTTTACACCGTAAGATCGAATGCAAGAAAATGAACGTAAGAAGACTGTGTTGGGCCAAATTTCTGTTTTGATTAGTAGATGTAGAAATTCTTGATTTTTCTAGACAGGCGAATATTCTATTCCCGTTCGTCCCCCAAAAAAGTCTCTCCCAGCGAAAAAAATCTATCCCACTTAACGAATTTGAGTGACTGCATGTCAGAACAACGACGAATATTGATGGTAGTGTAAAAAAGTTATTAGAAAACATACTTAGAAAAGATAGGAACATTTGAAAGGCTATGAGCGTCCATCTATGGACGGATATGACGAAAGAATATGTTAAAAGCTCCATTAAGTTACCTTAAATGACAAGGGGAAAATATAATACGGTTATTCATCAGAATCAGGCGATTTAAAGACTCATACCGGGGACATATTTGGGAAAGCCGGCGCTGTTGTACCATTCATGAGAAGCTACACTTCTTAAACATCATCCTGTGACCAAAAAGAATAATAAAAAAAAGAAGCTAGACTCACCTGCAGATGAATCGGTTTAGTTGAAAGTTTGTTTCTGACGACAAGCGTTCACAGTACGGTAGAGGTAATCTGATGCTCATGCGGAATTTCTAAGAGAATCTTAGATGTGGCACAAGAGCGAAAGTATAGGACATCCGGTGAGAATCGCACTCACTATTCAATCGTAATGAATCTATTGAGACAAGCTTGCTAGCCATTGCACCATGTTATTTTTTTCTTTTTTCTATTGCTTACCCAATACAAGGGTCAAGAATGTACTGAGGGGAAGCGGGGGTGAATATTATGAAGATATTCCGATCCACGCAAACAGCTTTTTACTAAGAACCGCTACTTTTCTGGAGGAAACTCCCAAGAGGATGCTTTCCCAACCACTACAATCTTAACATCTTCATCTCTAGGGATAATCTTTATCTTTCCTACATAGCTTAATAAACTTCACTTCTTAATTTCTACTTTCAAACTCAAAAAGAAACTCTACCTTGTGTGGCTCTTAGGGCTATGTATTGTCGGAATATTAGTAAAACAATGTTAGAGCCAAAAAAACTAATAAGAAGAAGAGAAAAACGGGACACAGTACTGAAAAGCAAAGGAAGCTGTGGAGAGTCATGATCGTCTACGGCCTGAAGGGACATAGTAATTCTTAAGCGTTTACCACACTTCCTTGTACTCAATGCCGTCATCCATTGACAGAAATTAATTTGTTGCATTATTACTATGATCTTTATATATTGTACTTCTTAATTCCTCATCTCAAACTGAAGCAGGAGCTTTACCTTGTGTGATTCTTAGATCTATGTATTAGCCGAACGATATGAAAAACAATGGAAGACGAGGCTGGAAACATTTAAGATGGAATAATGCAATAAATCAATCAAATCCTGCCGTTGTATATGTGAAGCAGAATTTGAAGCCATGGTCTAGACACCTCTTAAGCTTACAGTTATAACAAGTTGAATACATCGGGTTTTCTCCGATCACCGAAGTCAAGCAGCCTCGAGCATGCCCAGTACATAGATGGGAGACCGCTTGGTAATATCAGCTGCTGCAAGACTTAATCAAAGAGACAGAGCTCGTTAACCTGAGAGAACTGTCCGTTTAAAAGAAGGAAAAACTGATATAAAATATCTACTGGCTTCAGGTGTAAATCCAGACTCGGAGACTTTAGGGCAGTTTATAACTCTATTTAGCAACGTTCTAGTAATTCTTGCAATGGCACCAGAATCGATGGAATTTGACACTCACAGAATGTATGGAAGGCAAAGGAATAGAAAGAAACAGATGACAGAGCAGAGACATTTTTAATAGTCTTGTAAATATAAAATTAATATTTTATCAGTTTAAACACTATTTTAGTGGATACTCATATTTGAGTAGACAACCCGTTTAGTTGTCAAACATTATATATATATATATATATATATATATGAAGAAAAATATACGGAAAAAACAAACAAAAATCCTTATATGCAATTAGGCTGTTTTAATGTTAATATAATGTCAACGTCGGACGTTTCGGTCTAATAAACCATCTTCAGGACATATTCATAAAACATAATTAACATTAGACCATATTCAATTCAACATGAAAAAGACGATGGACATAAGAGCAAGACCAATCCAAGCAGATAACTGAAATCTTTTATAAGATCAGCGTTCCGTTTAAATATGATCACGTAGTCGTCACGTGGGCGATGTTGTGAAAACGTATTCCTAAAATTTGAGTGTTTTGAATGAAAAACGAAAAGAATTTTATTTTGATCTAAAACTTATATGTACGTTTGTCGAGTTAATTATGTTTTATGAATATGTCCTGAAGATGGTCTATTAGACCGAAACGTCCGACGTTGACATTATATTAACATTAAAACACCATAATTGCATATTAGGATTTTTGTTTGTTTTTTCCGTATATTTTTCTTCATACTGTCGGATCTATATCCATATATTTGCTTACACACACACACACACACACACACACACACACACACACACACATATATATATATATATATATATATATATATATATATATATATATATATATATATAATTTTTATTATAAGAGGTTACAATAAAAACATTTTTAAATCGCTATACAAAATATTTCATGTTTCGATAGTATAATTGTACTTCCTCAGGCGATGGTAGGTAATTGGTTATAAAATGATTTCTTAGGGAATTTTTAAAGTTAAAGGGTGGGGAATAAGGTTAGACATTAAAAAATAGACTTGTGGGTGTGTCTGTATTAACCAATTAAATGTCAGATCTACGCTAAATAGAAAAATAAGGTCAGAGGGTGGGTTGGGTGAGTTATTTTTTCATGTCACGATAAACCGTCATGTAGACATGGCACCATTGACGATTATGCTGCTGTCATATTCTCCACGATTATAGTTTCCTTAATACAGTGTTTGATAAATAAACGGACCGTCTACTCAAATATGAGTAGCGGCTAAAAATAACGCTTAAAGTGAGAATATATATATATATATATATATATATATATATTAAATAATAAGAAACCACTTTAAGGTTCCATGTAATAAATTATTTCACCACAGCCCTTTTAAAGCACTGCGGATCATCAGCCTTTACTTCCAAACAAAAAATGAAAATCAAATTTACACATTTTTGACGGGCCGTATTAAACATATGTAAATTAACGAAGTGAGGAAGTGAGCGGTGAGAGAGAAGACATGAGTGGGTTAGCAGACATTGGCACATTTAAACAGTTAACTTCACGGAAGTTATTAGGTTGGTGCAAAAATAATGTTTTCTCACATATGTTACTTTTATATATGATTTTTGAATTAATTCATTGATATATATATAGCCATGTTATATATCATTTTGAAGCGCGTTTTTCGCTCTTATTCATTACCGTTCTCAATTTCTTCATTCATTTTTTGCAGGCTTTTCGACAGCATGGACAAAATTCAAATCCGCACGATTTTCTTGTTCCAGTTCAAACTAGGCCGAAAAGCTGCCGAGACATCACGTGATATCAATGATGCGTTTGGCCCAGGTACCACTAACGAACGTGTGGGACAACGGTGGTTCAAGAAATTTCGCAATGGTGACGAGAGCCTCGAAGATGAAGACGGTCGCGGCCGGCCGACTGCGGTTGATAACGAACATTTGAAAGCCTTAATTGAAGCCGATCCTCGCAAAACCACACGAGAAGTTGCTGTTGAACTCGAGGTCGACCACTCAACAGTCGTTCGCCATTTACAGAAAATAGGGAAGTCAAAAAAGTTGGATAAATGGGTGCCGCATGAATTGAACGTTATTAAAAAAAATCGTCGTTTTGAGGTGTCTTCTACGCTCCTTCTGCGCAACAAAAACGACCCATTTCTCGAGCGGATTGTGACGTGTGATGAGAAGTGAATCCTCTACGACAACCGGCGATGTTCGGCACAGTGGTTTGATGCCGGAAAAGCTCCACAACAGTTCCCAAAGCCGAAATCGCACCCAAAAAAGGTTATGGTGACTGTTTGGTGGTCTGCGGCCGGTCTCAGCCATCACAGCTTCTTGAATCCGGGCGAAACGATTACGGCGGAGAAATACTGCCGACAAATTGACGAAATGCACCAGAAGCTCCAACGTATGTGCCCGAGATTGGTCAATATGAAGGGACCAATTCTTCTCCATGACAACGTTCGCCCGCATGTTGCTCAACTGACCCTGCAGAAGCTGAACGAATTGGGCTACGAGACTCTGCCTCATCCGCCATATTAACCGGAGCTCTCGCCCACCGATTATCACTTTTTCAAGCATCTCGACAACTCCCTGCGCGAAAAATGCTTCAAAAGCCGAGATGATGCCGAATCGGCCTTCAATGACTTCATCGCTTCCAGAACTCCGGATTTCTATGCCAATGGGATACATAAACGTGTTTCTCGTTGGCAAAAATGTGTCGATTCTAATGGTTCTTATTTCGATTAATAAAATTTATTATGAAAGGAGTTATGATGTTTTGAAGTTGAACGTCAAAAAACGACATTATTTTTGCACCAACCTAATATATATTGATATCGGAGGAGTAGAGGAGAAAAAACCCATAGAGAGAAAAGTCTGATGATCCGCAGTCCTTTAAAAGAGCTGTGGTGAAATAATTTATTACATGGAACCTTAAAGTGGTCTGTTGTTATTTAAATTATTTGCCCTGGATTTACATTGAGCTCTCAGGATTTTATCGTCCTTAGGTTTACCCATACGGATTACCTAGTTTTTCATAAACTAACTAACTAACTAACTAACTATATATATATATATATATATATATATATATATATATATATATATATATATATATATATATATATATATATGTATGTATTGTCTGTGGCCAGTAATTCCTCTTTTATAAATGTTTCTTTAGAGAAGACTTTCAAGGTACTTCGTTTAAGCCATTTATTTAATCTTTCTTGTGCTTGTACAATTGATTTCTTTTCTGAACATAAACTGTGGAAAAACTGTACAATACATCTGCATATCCAAGCGCTTTCGGCTATTTTTTTACACATTATCAAGGATGATTTTTGTTTTTTATTTCTCAACTGAATGTGTGGTTTTTATCTATGCGTTTAAAATTGTAAGAATGTTTTATTTTCCAAACATGGTCAGCACACTGATTCCGTGTTCGCAGTTTATGTTATATAGAGTTTGGACAGTTTTTATACACTTATAGATAGATTTCAATGCTTAGACATCTAAATTTCTATCAAGCATTGAAATCTATGCTTTACATAAATTGTTAAAACCCAATTACAGCCTCTTTCGATTTACTTCCCTCTCGCTCTCTCTCCTTGCTGTAACACTCATTTGTATATATCTGTATTACTGTTTTCTGTCTCCTCTTTCTTTTTCCTTTTTCTTTTCTCCCTACTCCCCTCCAATTTCTATATATCATTCCCGTTAAGTTAACCATCTAAATAGGTCATGGTCTGGTCACTCCTCCTGCCCCAATATAAAGTACACTTGAGAGTGAAATGAAATTAACCCCTCCCTATATTCTACGATGTCTCTTTAACTATCCCTCTCACGCCTTCTGTTAAATTAAAAAAACTTACACTACCCATCAATTTTAATCTCATTTTTCGTTTCATTTCGTCGTTGGAAGTGCTATTTGATGATACGGCATCCTTTTAAAAGGACACTGGTGAAATAAATTATTATAATGGTACCTTAAAGTGGTCTGTTTTTCTTTTATTTATATATATATATATATATATATATATATATATATATATATATATATATATATATATACATAAATAGATAGATAGATAGATAATATTAGTGGTATATATACACATACATATGAAAAATATATACATATATACATACATACATACACATACATATATATTTTTTTGAATAAAAAAAAATCCAAGAGGAGAGAATCCAGGTAGAACTCAATGTCCAGGACAGAGTAAGGATATAATAAAAAGGCTTAAAATTAGTGTTTAAGCCTCTTTATTTTATATATATATATATATATATATATATATATATATATATATATATATATATATATATATATGAAGAAATATAGTTTTAGGCTGTGCTATATGTATGGGATAAAGTGCTCAATATCGGAGATAGAGCTTTTGTAATTAAATATAAAAGTCAATAGTGAAATCAACACTGAGAGACGACAGGCTGTTTCATGCTGCTTGACGATTGCGTCCAGCATGAAACAGCCTGCTGCCTCTGAGTGTTGACTTCAATGTTCACTTACATATATATATATATATATATATATATATATATATATATATATATATATATATATATATATAATTATTTATTGAAAAATTATAACATAAATATGTTATAAAATCAAATTAATTAACCACCCCACGTAAGGGGAAACGCTGTTACACGAGCCGAAATGACCAATCAAAATACAAGTATACATATATTCGCTCTATTCTGTATTGAGCACTCTTTTAAGAATAGTAATTGTTGGTTATTGGAATTTATTCCATATACACCAATCATATACTTGTATATATATATATATATATATATATATATATATATATATATATATATATATAGATAGATAGATAGATAATATTAGTGGTAAATATACACATACATATGCAAAATATATAAATATATATATATACATACATGCATACACATACATATATTTTTGAATAAAAAAATTCCAAGAGGCTAGATTCCAGGTAGAACTCAATGTCTAGGACAGATTAAGGATATAATAAAAAGGCTTAAACACTAATATTCCATGTTCATATATACATATATGCATATATATACATATATACATATATATATATATATATATATATGTACGTGTGTGTGTTAGGCGTTTTATATTTATCTACACGTCAGGTTGAATATTAATATATTAATTTGAAGAACTGAATAAGGACAAAGATTCATCATAGAATTTGAAACAATCTCAGGACATGTTAGCACCGTTTAAAATGGAGAATCAAAACAAAAATGATCAGGATATTAGTTTGAATAGTTCGTGGAATATGATACTGTTTCAACTTAGAATTGTTAATGAAATAAAACACATTAGTTTCCATAGATTGTGACTCGGAAAAAATTTAAAAATTACAAACAAATGACGTTTTCTAGATGACTTAAGTTGGAGTCGATGTCGGACATCATTTGCATTCTTTTACAAATCACAGTGTCAGTGCATTCTCTGGCCGGAGATGAAGAATGGGAAATATTTAAAATCTTTCTGAAAAAAAAAAAAAAATAAAAATAATAATCAAAGAGAAATAAAGGGAAAAAGAATTACTTATGCATTAAAAATAAAATCATGTCCAAAGTTTCCATTAGGATAAAAGCAGCTGGCTAAAAGAAGAAAACAAAAAAGAATGGCGTACAGTTTCATTTTAAATCTTTAAGCGCAACACCTTCCGCTCTCAAAGTGAGACGCATATGAACATACAGCATAGAAAACTGAGAGAGAAGCAAACACACACGCACACATCCATTTAAATCTCGGGTTTTCTCGCGGAAACACAGCGGAGGCTTTAAAATAGTGAGCAAAACCAAACAAAGATGAAATTATTTATTCTCGAAAGTGAAAAATGCTTTTATAAAATGAAGTACCAAAAATTAAATACATCAATATAATGGATAGTTTTATCTCCCCCGCCTTCAAAAATGGACTCAACCGGATGTTGGACGGGTGACGTAGATAGGTTGTGCAATTGTGGCATAATATTAGGTTGGTGCAAAAATAATGTCGTTTTCTCACATATTTTACTATGTGAGAAAACGACATTATTTTTGCACCAGCCTAATAGCTATGGGAAGCGAAGATGATTTAATATCGTTTTACCACAGAATAATTGATGCGACACACTATATTCGTGGTGCTAATAACTATTATGGTAGAATAAAAATACGTGGATACCGAACAAATATCAGCGGAAATAAAAAGCTGTCGTACCCGACAGGTGATGCAAGAAAAGAAATGAAATTTCCGCTCAGGTTGATTTTTCCCAATAGCAGACTTCCCTAAACACTAAAATCTTATGCTCTTCAAGTTAAATGTCAACCATTATTTATCCCCCTCCTCATAATTACTTTCAGCGACTCCTCTTTTCTTTATTTCACACATTTGATCTATCAAATATTTTAACCTTTCTTGAGTGGCTTATAGTGATTTCCCAAGCATAGCTTAGAGGCCGAAATTATGAAGTACCCAGTAAGGATCGAAGTCACTAACAGGCGTTCACAAGTTTGCTAACCATTACACTACTTCGAGCTGCCCCCTTATTGTGGCTTATATTGGGTAAACCTTTGTGTAAAACACCTAACGAATAGCTGCACTGAATCAGACTATATGTCCTTTCAATGCTGGTGCTGGCTCAATTCATCTGTCAAGACAATTTGTATTGTAGATTAACCCATAGAATAAATCAAGTGTAACCACATATGGAGAGAAAAGGAAGATGGCCGCCCTATGTGGGATCAGGTTGAATTCATAGATAAAGAACATCATTGGAAAATTCGTAAACTTAAGGAATCATTACATATGCGAGGCCACAAAAATCTCCTGAGCCGACCAAGCATAGAAATGAATACAATATAGGAACCAGTAATACAGAATACCAGAGAAAAGCGATAATAACAACGAAAATTGCAATATGAGCTCTGGTAAAAACCTGCAATGATAACAGCAAAAAATGCAATATGAGCACTGTTAAAAAAGTGATATTCTGATTTGGATCATTGGGCAGTTTCGGGTCTTTCAAACATTATACTACCCTTACCAAGTCGACCAAATCAGAGCTGATCAGTCTCTGATGATCCCCGATCTAAATTAACAGCCTGCAGACACTGACTTATATAAGGCAAACCATCTATCACCCATTTGATTGGAAGTTAATCAACAGCCAATCACAATGGTGTGAGCTCTATTTAAGTTGTTTACGGGTTGATTTTTTACTTTTTTTTTCATGTGGATAATCATCGGATACTCGGAAGGTAGGATTTTCGACATAGTTCTTAAACGTGTATCCACCGAGGCCTTTGAAAGTAACTTAAGTATCTCGCTGATGCCTGAGTCGAAGTCGTGTCAAACTTTTTTGTCGAGAGCCGCAGGCCATTTGATCTTTTCTCGAAATGTCTCAGACCGTAATTCGGGGGACACTTGTGCCTCTGCTTGGAAGAACTGGGCTCTGTGGTGAGCTTCCCGACCCTGTATTTCCCGCGTCTCACCAGGAGAATTCCCTGTGCGCTGCATCTGGTTAGTTTCCATTTGACATTTCATTTTGGCTTGATGGATTTTTATGCCGCGTATATTATTGCAATTTTTCCCGCATGAGCAAGTCATAATCATTGTCCGTTTAATTTAAAATGAAAATACTTCCGACCTTCACAACGATCTTATTACTTTGAATGTACGCTCTTTAGCTCTAGATGGCGTCGTCAGTGATGTTCTGAATTTGGTCATTGGGCAGTTTCGGGTCTTTAAAACATTATACTCCCCTTCACCAAGTCGACTCCATCAGAGCTGACCAATCTCTGATGCGCTCCCATGCTAAATTAACAGCTTGCAGACACTGACTTATATTAGTCAAACCATAACCCGCTATCACGCATTTGATTGGACGTTGACCAACAGCCAATCACAATGGTGAGCTCTATTTAAGTTGTTTTCAGGGGATTTTTTTCTTTTTATATTTTGTGGATACCCTATCAACGGATACTCGGAAGGTAATTATATTTTTCCTTTTTCCTCTCCTTCCTTTTTTTTTATATCCCCCATCAAGTTTCATCTCGCTAGCTAATAATTACTGTTATTAATATAAAAAATTCCAACTATAAAATAATGACAATTATACATTCTTTTACGATTAAAATAACTAAATTACGACTTATGCATCGTGTTAAAACGAAAATAAATATGTAAATAAATGTCTAAAAATAGTTGAACGAGTAAACTTGAAAATTCTTTTAAATCTATCGATTAACGTGGTAAATTAAAGTATGAGATTAACAATTAAATTTAAATTTACGGTTTTTTTGATCGTCACTTATGCATCTTAGAAAAAGGAATCACATCTGGCATCTCGTCTACAGTCACTTTCGCACAGACGCGACGTCGCCTCTCTCTGTCTGTTTTACAAATACTTTCATGGCAATTGCTCCGAGAAGCTGCATTCACTGGTTCCCAGACTTCATGAATTCAAGCGTCCTACGAGGCTGGCATCTCGCACCCCCCCTTCACTGTCGAAACGCCTAAATGTAGCCGTCTCTTCTACTCCAATAGCTTCATGTCTCGCACCTCTCGCCTGTGGAACTCCCTTCTCTATTCCAGTTTCCCTGAGAGCTATAATCTCCAGCTATTCAAGTGTAATGTCAATCGACATCTCCAGTTGCTTTGATCTATCCACTACCCTTCTCCTCATCCTTTCTTCTATCACTCCTATCTGATCTTGCTCCAAATTGTCTGTAACCCCTTGCGTCTTAGTGTCTTCCCGCCTTACTTGGGGTGAAACGCTTAAAAAAAACAAACAAACAAACAAACAAAAAACATATAAAAGCAATTAAAAAAGTATAATAGAATTGATGGAGAAGCTAGAGCTATAAAATCCTCTATAGTTGTACGACTAAACACAAAACAGCGAGGTGAAATTAGTCTTAGATTCACTGAGCTGTAATAAATAAATAATAATAATAATAAAAATAAGGTCGAGAACAATCCACCCATATAAATGGAAGGATCCTTATTGAAATTTGTTTCACGTTTCCTTTCATAAGATGTTTGTCGACCAGGAATTACGAACAGTACCCTTTCGTCAATGTACGGGTGCATAGGCTCGCATACAATTGTCGCTGTCTTCGTTAAGTGTTCCGTTATTTTCACTGAGACTTGGTGTATCCTTACTACCCGGAGTGGGGATTGAACTCACAGATATTACGTCACCAAAGACACTAACTAGACCAGCAGTAAAAGCTGTGATCCTAACAACAAAGATGAGGACATCAGTCCGATTGCAAAGAGCATAAAAATGATTATCTTGTTTTTGGTTCCAGTACGATAAGCGAAGTTAAGCAACGTCGAACCTGGTAGGTTAATAGATGGGTGACCGCTTTGAAATACAAGATTCTGTAAGGTTAAATGTGTTTGATGTTTGATGGATAATGGCTCGGAATTGTTAATCGGAGTGCTGAGTTCCAATTCCAATCGAGTTCGTTATATTCACTTACGCGTAAATACACTTGAGAAAGGTATAAATCTACCTCTTCGCCCCACAGCTATGGGTTAATTAGTAAGAATTGTATCACTAAACAATTATTATCTCAAGCAATTTCTTACAATCTAAAAATATTTTCTCGCCTTAAATAATCATCTAAGGGCTAATATTTTATGGTTTTAAATCAACTGCTAATGGTAGAAAGTGAATGAATCAATTATTTTGTTTATCGTAGTAGCATTAGATATAATAGTAATGACATTTGCTTTCTCGGATTAATGGTAAAACATTAGCTCCGAACGTGTAAAATGTGTAGGCCATATCGTGGACGATCTTTCATCGAGACTCGTAGATTGGAAGTAAAGGACCACAAAAAAGAACTCTACCAGATAACGGAAGACACATCACTTGAGGACTTTCAACAGCAGCAACAACTAAAATGGATAGTGCATGCAATTTGAAGAGATAATAACCGCATAAGCAAGATGCTGTTTACATCGATATTTGCAAGAGCGTTTATTGTGATTCTTAGCGAACTATACCTCCCCACCCTGTTTCTTGTTTGTATCTGTCTGGAGTGATATACAGCGTGGTTTTCTAATGCTGTAGACTATCTACTTCGTTTCGACTTGTTGTACGCTCATAGATGCTTTCTGTATAACCCTGTTCAACTTTTTGTAAACCATAATTTTTAACGGCGAGGTTAAAATACATTACTTACCTGAGGACTATTATCCTCACCTTTCTTGTTATCACAACGTTTCGGTCATTGTGACCTCAGGCCTTCATCAGTGTTGCTATAACTCTCACGCAATATTTGTAAGAGCATTTCCTGAAAAATTGTTTTAAGAGAACGATTTTATAAAATGAATTCGACAGCAAGTCTAAATAATCGGCCATTGAATATCGAATGTTTCTTTAACATTAGCATTGGTTACCATGACTTCCAAAATAATGAGTAATATAATGAATTCTATATTCACTGATGTCCTTAGATTTGCGATCTTAGGCCAAATATATGCTTTATTTAAAACTTATAAAAATTTTAAACACTAAGTGTAACCATTGGAACATTAGTACGATTGCAAATAATGTAAAATTATGAGTTATTATTTCGTTTAGAAATATAACATTAGGTATAGTAGTTATATAATTTCGTATATGAAGGATTTCCAATAATCAATAGCTGCATCTACCGCAAGGAAATTTGGGTTGCTGTTTCATTCTAGAAAATTTTCCTCGTTGGAGTCCATCTTGTACATTTACAAATCTACCATTCGCCTGCGTATTGAATACTGCTGCCATATCTCGTCTGTTAGCCTGCTATTCATCTCGAGTTTCTTGATAAAATTCAAGGAAGGATCTACAATACAATCGATCCCGGCTTGGCATCTCAGCTTAAGTTACTTAAGTTACTTTCTCAACAATGTCATGTGAATTCCCTACAAATATTTTCATGGCAATTGCTCTGATGAGCTTTTATTTTCTCTTGGTGTACCGACTAAATGAATTTAAACGTGCTACTTGGCATATAGGTCTCACCTGTTTACTGTTGAAATAGTTAAATACAACTGCCACTTCTACTCCAACAGTTTATTTTCTCGCACTTCCCGCCTGCGGAACTTCATTCCGCTTCCTTGCTTCCCTGATAGCTACAACCTTCAAACATTTAAATGCATCGTCAATCGCCATCTTTTATCTTCTTGAATCGTGTTCCTCATTTGTTCTTTCCTGAATACTTCCGTCTTTTCTCTCACTTTAAATTTCTGTACCTTCTCGCTTACTAGTGGCATTTCCGTTATTATTGTTAAAGGCTTTATCGTTATGTAAATTAGATTTTAACTCATGATTTTTGGTGATTTTTGCTATGACGTTTTTTACGATAGTATTTATAACAAACCCAACTGGAATTAGAAACTTGGTTCTCTGATTTAAAATCACGAGCCATTACACTACTTGCATATACAAGCTTACGGCATTTGGCATTCCATATCAGTCACCCATGTAGGTACTGCCCACGGTCGACGTTGCTTAAATTCGGTGATCGTACCGAACCGCTGTTTCAATGTGATATGGCCGTAAGCCTCAAGAAGTAGACAAGATTCGTCACACTATATCTTGCAATATTGCAAGTCATCGGACGATCTGAAAAAAGAAACATTATTCTATTTTCACTTTTCTCTATTAACCGATTTTGCGTCTAAATAAAGCGGAGAGCTTTAAAGAAAGGAAACGTAAAGCGTCTTTGTTTCTTCTTCAGACATTATTATAAATAATCGCTTGTACAATGTTAGTAACGTCTAATAAGAATACGGGATTAACTTTTCCATACGTAAAAGAACTGTTTATTCATTTTTAGCTTCCATCAAAATATCCGCGGTCGAATCGAAGGTATTTGGTTTCGGGATATTCTTCGAATGTTCGATCTTTTTTCGCAGGTGTGACGGATTCTCGTAAGTTGTTCATCAACATAACTTAATTTTATCTGGTTCACTTCGTTATTTACGTTGGTGCATCCAGCGACATCCTTCGAGGTCCGATTCCGCACTTGCTTGGTTTCAGGTTTTTGGTAGGTTATCCATGAGGTTAGTATGTCTTTTGTCATTCAGATATGAATACAAAACTTATTTTGCTATCTCTGTACGTGAACACAGTATATACTGGAATCACCACAGATTAATTTCTTTTAAATCAAATGTTCCTGATCAACATTCGCTTTGATTAAGACATCGGGTATTTTCCGTCGTGAATCACATAATACACTCGCCATTGCAGAAGATTATTCTTACGATTTACCAAAACATTGTCGTAATAAGATCATCAACTGAAAGGCCTCCCACAATTTTCTGTCCTTTATAGCGCTTAATAACCTTTTGCTTTTTGCCGTCTCACCCAAGCACTGTTTCGCCATCCATTCAGTTAAGCTAGTCAGGTAGTTTGTATTCGAAACACTTATTGCAAGGGTAAGGCTTGTTGTCAACATGATAGACACGACCGTCTAAGTTGATTCTTATCTTTGGCGTCTGTTGAAGGAATGTCTCGCGTAATCGAAAAGAAGTAATTAAAAAAAGAGCATTTCGCAGAGGCTTTTGGTTGGGTCGATAAAACGTCTTGCGAACACGTAATCATTTCAAGTCTAACGTTTGCATATTGATCGGATAATTTTCATGTTATTTTAAAAAATGTCAAATGAAAAACTATTCTCGAAGGAGTCTTTCAAAGATTGGCACAGAAACAAAAAGCAATATCACACACACTCACACACACAGACACACACACACACACATATATATATATATATATATATATATATAGAGAGAGAGAGAGAGAGAGAGAGAGAGAGAGGGAGAGAGAGAGGGGGAGGAGGCATGGTGGGATAGCGACTTGGATTGAGGAATCGGAGAGCCGAGTTCGAATTCCAGTCGAATCCATTACATTCACTTACGTGCTAATACCCTTGGGAAAGGTGTGAATCCTCTTCTTCACCCTCCAGCTATGGTTAAATAGCAGGACAGACAGGGTTCTATAGCCTTGGATGGCAACTGGTCTACAAGACGGACAACTCTGAATTCAAACCCTGCGGAAGGTCGTTTGGGGACCTTATGGCACTTAGTGCACCAGGTCTCTGAATTCGTCCCTTCAAAAAGTGTGGATAGTCCTGCACGAGGCCTTCACCACTATAATCAAATCTCATGTGCTGTTGTCGGGCTGTCGGTTTCCTAGGAACTGATCTGCTTGACCCTTATACGTCGAATTCGACGGGAGAGTCGAGTAGTGTATATATATATATATATATATATATATATATATATATATATATATATATATATGTGTGTGTGTGTGTGTGTGTGTGTGTGTGTGTGTGAAAAATTTGAGATTGTCATATATATCTGTAAAAGGACAATCTGAATAGACAAAAAGTAAACTTTTTTAGCCAATGCGTTTGGTGGAGTTTATCAAAGCAAATATCAACATCTGCATTGATAAAGTTCCTCAAAGGACGAGTTTTCCTTTTGGATTCGTTAATATATATATATATATATATATATATATGTGTGTGTGTGTGTGTACAATCACATTATTTCCATTTTAATTACATATATTATAGATTAATCATGTCAGATGTTTCTTTGTCTCTGTGACGTGTCCCTTCAGGACGTTGGTGATTATGGCACTCCACAATTTCTCTCCTTTGTAACTCTTCTAAGCCCTGCTCCGAAATCTATTCACTCAAGCTCGCCAGGTAGTTTATGCGTTGCTTTCCAATGTCTCTTACCTTCAGTCTGTCCTGTGAATATCAAAATAACCAAGTCTTCTTTCCTCATAATATACCCCAGTTTACAACTGTCTCTTCCTGATTTTAATTAAAACTGTCTTTTTTCTCGCCATTGTCTCTGTTAAGAAGCCCCACAGTTTTGCTGCTAAAAGTCTCTTCTTCATCTGTGAGGGGATTGTCCGGCATTCGCTGACATATAGGCGGACAGATCTAACATAACAGTTCAGTCCTCTTTTCTTGATTTCTAACGATATTTTTTCTGTTTCTTAATACTTTGCTTAGCTTTTGGAAGGCATCTTTCGCTATTCCCAATGCGCCTTGGTATTTCGGTGTCGCGCTTTTCGTCCTCTGTGATCAGGATGTTGGCGATCATGGCCCTATACCATGTTCTGTCCTTTGTAGAGCTTAATAACTTTATTTCTTTTTGCCATCTCTCCTAAACCCTGTTTACCCATCCATTCCCTCAAGCTTATCCGGTAGCTTGTGTGTCGTTTTCCTCTGTCTATTACCTTCCATATGGACTTGTGACTATCAGATTTTCCAAGCCCTCTTTCCTTATTATGTGCCCTAGAAATTTCGACTGCCTTTTTCTGATGTTAAGTATGTGACCTTTTTTTTTCAATTTTCTCTAGAACTTCATCGCTGCTCACATGTTCGGCCCATGGTATTCTCAGAATTTTTCTGTAGAACCAGGTTTCTGTTGATTGAAGTCTCTTCTTCATCTGTGAAGTGCTTGTCCTCCATTCACTGCAGAATCACAACGAACTCTACCAGATGACAGAAACAACATCACTTGAGGACTTCCAGCAGCGGCAATAACTAAAATGGATATAATATATAATGACAGAATTAAGATGTTGACGTTTTACACTACTTCAAAGAATAGGTTAGGAATGAGGTCTACATCAGTACTGGAGAAGAGCGAAAGCAGTTACTGGACTTGGGAAAGGTATTTTCCTGAAACGTTATTTTAATAGAAGTAGTACTGAATCATTTATCAATGAATGGCAAATATTTTCTTGTAAGGTAATAGCTAATATAAAACAAACACAAACACACACACACACACACACACACACAAAGATATATGTATATATATATATATATATATATATATATATATATATTACAATGAATCATTCATACAAAAAGTAGATTAGTTAAGTTAATGATATAAAATGGCGAAATCCCTTGGCAAACAAAATTTTGTCTACCCAATTTCACTCGCAAGGCTTAGGTCAACCCGTAGTATGGTTTTCAGCCACTTTCCAAAGTTGCGCACGCTGGGATCGACCCCTCTCGTCCGATAACATACGAAATCTCCTTTCTGACAAATCGACCATGGTGAGATTCGAACCCGGATCTCATAGTCACAAACGTTCTAACCACTGGGCCACGTGCCCAGTTTAAACGTATATTGTTAAATATAACAAACAATGAATGTCTATTATGTCTGATTATGAGCCGTTCTAATGTTCGTATATTTGCTTTAATTTCGGGTGAAAATAAAGACAAAAATTGTCCAAACTTTGGATACTTTTTATTAAGTTGCTCCTTGATCTAATCTTTCGGCTCACATGAGCCATCTTCAGAGTTGTTATACGGACAAACAAAGATATTCACAATCGAAGATAGTATTTCGTTATGTTGACATAGAAGATTGCTATGCGACGATAACGGTCGCGGAATAGCAGACTCATGTCGTAAGTTCAAGATGCTGTTCTATGATATTATACCACGAGTCCGAAATATTAACAACAGAACCATATGTCTAGATGCAATGTAATGTGTTGTGACTAGTTTGAAATGTAATTTTGTTGAGTGTGGTTTGCCTATATCTGAAGGTTCTTTTTACTGTGTGTATGTGTGAGTATTAGTGTGTTATCAACTAATACCTGTCTAATATTATGTACATGGCTATGTTTTTTCTAAGAAATGTTGTTTAATAGAACTAAGATCAGAAAAGTGACAGGTAAGTCTACGAGAGAGCGTGGTTGTAATAAAACCAATATATATAGTGGGCTTATTATTAGTATCACAGGTACAATCTCTGAACGGGCATGTAAACTGAGACAGTATATATATTTTTTTTGTAGAGGATTTAGTTATTTAGTTATTAGAGACTATGTGGTCAATTGTTTTAAATTTTTAATAATATATGATGAGCTTAACATGTTTATTATTATTAACGGGTTTAACATTTCTGCCTATTATGTTTTTGAGTGTTGTTTCATCATGTTTGTAAT
>OZ010589.1:41676394-41716394 GCA_963932145.1 Acanthosepion lycidas
CTTATATTGGGAATGGAAGCTTCGATGTGAATCACGGAATCTGATCCTGTAACCACTTTCCCTCAAGATTCTGTTGGTCTCAAATTGTGAATGGAAACTTTGATATATATCAAGGAATATGATATTCTAACCACTTTCCTTCAAGACTCTGTTGGTCTTAAATTGGGAATGGAAGCTTCGATATGCGTCAAGGAAGTCGGTACTCTAACCACTCTCCCTCAAGACTCTGTTGGTCTTAAATTGGGAATGAAACTTCGATATGCATCAAGGAATCCGATACTCTAACCACTTAGCTACACTGGCTGAGGCCAGTAAGAAATGTACGGGTTGATTCAATTTGTCTCATTATTTTGACCTTTTCGAAAAAAGAAATATGCTTAATCTCTGAATGTTTCATGTTTATCAAGAATTAAAGCGGATTATGAAGTAGGTTGTTTTTTTTTTCGTCGGTTTTATGCATGTTCGTCTGCCTCTGAAATGCACGCATGCGTAAAATAGTCGTTCAGTTTGTCCTGCGTTTAGTTCGAAAACAATGAAAGACGATAAAAAAATGAAAGTCAGAAAGATGGCTTCTTTTTGTTGGTTATCTATTTAAGCCTCTTTCGAACAGTACTTCATTAAAATATAAGATGAACATTTTTTATCAAATCTTAATCAATAAATTGTATTTTCTATGCTCTATGGCAAAGGAAAAAAGAGAGAAAAAAAGAGGGAGAAAAAGAAAGTAAAAAAGAAAGAATAGAAAACGTAAAGGTTAATTAATAAATTATATTTTTCTATGCTTTATGCCAAAAGAAAGAAAGAAAGAAAGAAAGAAAGAAAGAAAGAAAGAAAGAAAGAACATAAAAGCGAAACAGAAAAAAGAAGTAAAAGAGAAAGGAAAGGAAAAACAGAAAAGAAAGAAATAAAACCGAAGGGAAAGGAAAACAGAAATGAAAGAAAGAAAGAAAGAAAGAAAGAAAGAAAGAAAGAAAGAAAGAAAGAAAGAAAGAACAGAAAACTCTCTCACTTTCGTTGGATCACTAGCTGAAAAGCATAAAATTAATTTTGTATTCTTCCCCTTGGGATTTCAACCTTAATTTCTCCCCATTTTGAAATGTCATCGAGTAATCTCATCACTGTCATCCTATCAGAGAATATTGCTGCCATATATAGTCCATTGCCTCTTCTGTTTATCTGGAGCTCCTAGATCAGATCCAAAGAAGAATTAGCAATATTATTGGTCCTGATCTGGTGGCTCGGCGTCAGTCATTTGCCCACCGCCATAAGGTTGCCTCTCTGTACCCTTTTTATAAATACTTTCATGGTAATTGTTCGGATGAGCTCTTCGCTATGGTACCTAGATTGTATGAATTTAAGCGCAATACTAGACCGGCGGCGAGATCGCATCAATTTACAGTTGAGCTAGCTAGCTAGATGTTATAGTGAAACACACCTATTCTATTGTTAATAGACTCTCCCACCTATAATAAGTAGGAGCAGTAAGAGTAGTAGTAGCAGGTCGGCAGAGAGTTGGTCAGTCAGTCGATGTCGGATGACCGTTAGTCGGATATTAAAGTATCAGCCACCACAACTAGATTGCTGTGTCATTACCTATTATATCAAGTTCCTAACGTTTTGTACGTCGAACTTATTTTAGGACCGACTTAGTACAAATACAAGCCTCCACTGTAAAACCACTGCATAACACTAGACGTAGGCACAACTTCAATGCTGACATATTCCAATCTCGCACCGCTCGTCTATGGAACTCCCTTCCGGCTCCATGCTTTCCAGCCAACTTTAATCTGCAAAAGTTTAAACGCAATGTCAATCGCTATCTACTGACCTCCTGAATGTTCTTTTCTCTTTGTACTCATTACTATTGTCTCTACTCCTCTACACCTTGTAACCTCGTGCTTGTTATTGGATGTACTCCATTACTTGGGGTTATACCGATTAAAAAAATATGACAGTCTATTTTTGAGCGGATGTCTCCTCAGGACTTGAGCGATCACGGCTCTCTACAACTTTCAGTGTCTTGTTTCTGTTTTTTTTCTTGCTTTACCACTCGTCTCTTCGCACTTGTTTTGATATCCATTACACGCAAATTCCTGAAGTAGTTTACTCGCTGTTTCCCCTGCTTTTAGAGCCTTTAATAATTCCTGTTAGTGATAAATTCTCGTGACACTCTTTCTTTATTATCTTTCCGAGAAATGTCAACTGTCCCTTTCTGATGACTTATATATTGTAAACAATTATAAATAAAATAGACAAAGTCCGTCAATTATTTTAAAACATTTTTATGTTTATACATTCTTTTTATAGATACAAATATTTAAGCAAATGCTCTGTTTATAATGAACAATATTAACCGGTCTGAATGTCCGAGAAATTTTAATAGAAAATATGCATCCTCCGACAGGGATCGAACCTGTATCCTATTACGGAACCGTCATATAGCCTGATGTACCGTTTAACCGATTTCGCCACAGAGGGGCGTTTCGTTTAGCACGGCCGATTTTACTGCTTTTGTGGTTAGAATATCGGTAAAAGCACGTCAGGCTATATGACGATTCTGTAAAGGATACAGGTTCGATTCCCGTCGGAGGAAGCATATTTTCTGTGAAAATTTCTCGGACATTCAGGTCGGTAAATGTTGTTTAATACTGTTTATTATAAACAGAGCATTTACTTATATATTTGTATCTATAAAAAAGAATGTATAAACATAAAAATGTCTTACAATTATAAATGTAAACAATTATAATTGTAAATAAATTGTAAACAAATATAATTGTAAACAAGTCATCCTTGCTTGGAGTTCATTCATTCATTACAGGGTGACTTCTTTCTTGCTGAACTGCTATGCGACATCAATCCTCTTGTATGGCAAGCGTTGCTGGACATGGTCATCAGAGATGAAGAGGAGACTGGAGACAGATTTGTAAAATATTGTTTAGGAAAACGGTAATATCAGTCGTAAAAATAATTATTCATCCCGTCCTGCAACTCTTTTTCTATGTGCTGTGTCACTTAAAAATGTGAGCGGTGACTGCTCTCCACAACCCCCTATCCCATGTAGCTCTCAGTAACATTTGTCCCTTTAGTAAGCTCCCCTTCATTTCACTATCTATTCACATAAGCTCGTCAGGGAGATGTCACTTTACCTTTCCCTGTCTTCTGGCCTTCCATGTCTTCTGTGAGTGTCAAATTCTCCAAACCTTCTTTCTTCATTATGTGAAACAGAGATTTTAGCTGTCTGATACTGAGTATAATTGCTCTTATTTATTTTTATTTTCTTTAACACGTCTTGTTCCGTCTATTGTATTCTCAGCATCCTTCTGTAGAAGCCTATTTCTGTTTCCTCAAGTCTCTTCTTTATCTGTGATGAGATTGTCCAGCATTCATTACGATATAGTTTTTTCTTCATCTGTGAGGTTGTCTAGCGTTCACTGCTATACAATAGGATTGGTATTACATCAAGTTTCAGCACTCTTTTTTTTTTTTTGACGTCATTTCCGCTTTTTAGTATTTTCTTTAGCATTTGGAAGGCATTCTTTTGCTATTCAAATGCGCGTTCGAATGCGACATCAAAATAAGAACGTTCTGTAACAAACAATACAAATGAGTTCTTTCTAAGTTTTGAATTATTCATTTTTTTAAACTGAAGAAAGAACTTTGGAAATAGAATGGAAGTTCTTTGTCATTTAACAGAGAACGCATTCGTTTATAAAACAGCTACAGAAAAAAAAATATGCAAGGACGTTCGGAATCCGGTCAGGAAGTGAGTTAATGAATTTAGTCTGCTAGTAATTGTTCAAATAACTTTACTTACTATTTCGAGAAAGTTCTCAGCCTTAAATACGATACCCGGTTAAATGTAATTAAGATCATTAAATCTCCTTTCAGTTACTCGATTAATTTGTGAGATTTGATCATATCTAAATAATTGAATGAATTCTCAACACTAACAAATTTGATTAATGACAATAAATTTTATTTGTTGACAGCATATGTACGTGTTTTGAAAGATACAGTGTAACCCGGATATAAGAGAGTTGTCGGGACCGGAGAAGAAGTCTCTTATATCCGGGTTTGGTCTATTTTATATACATTAACATAGGCTCTAATTTGGGACCAGAGAAAATCTCTCTTATATCCGGATTTCTCTTATATCAGGGTCTCTTATATCCGGGTTAAACTGTATTATGTTTTACCAAAATGTATATAAAACCAGATGTAATTTAAGTTTATTTTAATACTAGCTTAAAAGTTCGCATGAAGTGCGAATTTTCAAACTACTCCTGCGGAGGGATAATTTGGGCCTCCGCCTCAAAACTAAAGGGAATTCGGGTCCAGCTTAAAACACAGCAATGATAATTTTGAAGAAATACTTTTGAAATCCTCAAATTCACTTAATGGAAATTCAAAACCCCACGTTAACTTTGATTCGGGCTATAAGACCAGTTGCATACAAAAGATTGATTTTTGGTCGAAATTTCAATTCAGGCCGAAAATTGTGTTCTTCAAATTACAAAATCCGTGGAACTTTAACTGGGTTGAATTCTTCAAATCAGGAATTGTTCGATACTTCAAACCCTCACGTCACGAAACCTCTTTAATTCCGATTCCTTGGCATTTTAAAAAAAATAAAATTGATTTCTTCATTTAACAAAATTTTGGAGATATTTTAAATTTAATTTAAAACAAAATTTTATAAATTCATGCATAAAGTTTTTGCGTTACTTTAAACTCAATGTAAATTGAACACATTTAAAATCACTATTGTTTCAATAATTTTTAAGTTTTGAATTTTTAACTATCCCCTCCTCATACGCGTACTAATCCCAATGCTGGATGTTCAAGCACCAGATGAAGGCAAGGTTTTCAATCCCGGAATCCTCCCGATTGCCAAAAAGCATAATATGTAGAGCACGTGTAGCCCGATTCAGATGGATTTCAGACACATGGACGCACAGACAGAAGTTGCCGTTAATTTTTTTAGATTGTTCATAAAATATATTCACCTTCATTTTCAAAAATTGAAGAATAAAAGGAAAGCAACTCTTAGAGTTTTCCCAGGTTCTTTTCGGTATTTCAATGTTCTGCCATTTATGAAACAAATGAGAATCTGCGGGTTCCAAAACAAGTGGTATGGAAGATGTCGAAGAACTTCCCATCGAGACGATCTGACTGGTAGCCAGTCAAATGTCATTCATTTTTCAATAAGACACATTTTAACGAAAAGAGGACACTTTCAACGCATTGCATCGTTTAACCGATCAAGTTGTAGGCAATAAACGCATATCCAGTGGCGATTCTTCCGTATTCCAATAGCTTGTAACTAACGACGCATTTCATAATCCGTGAAACACAAAGCAGGGACTTCTGTGATCGGAGTCCGGCTTTCGTTGTTGGCACTGGTTCCTTCCTCGTTTCGTGAAATCCACTGTCTTTCTCGATTTTTGCTGACATGCAAAACCCATTTTTCATAATCGGTAACAATACAATGCAAAAATGAAAAGCTGGCATTTCTGATGAAATGACAGCTGTAGATACACATAAACAGAGAAATCAAAGCTTATCGCCCAGATATTGTGATCAAAAACCAGAAGAACGGAATATACTTCTTATTGACATGGCAGTCTCTGCAGATTATAATGTACGTTTGAAGATCTTCAAAAAACTATCAAAACGCAAGGATCTTCAAGTGGATATCCAAAAAATGTGGCACGTGAGCTCATCAGTAATTCCAACAGTAGCCTTAGAATTGATTGGAAAATGTTCCGATTGACTCATTGAACAGATTCCTGATAGCCAAAATCTTAAAGAAATAGAATAATTTTGTACTCACGAGTACAGATCACACATTACAAAGAGCTTTATATATGTAAAATGGTCGTGATGTTAGATATTTTTATTTATTTATTTTATTTTTATTTTTTGCAGTGGAAAATGACATGAAGCCTATTCAATCCTTAGGTCTCTGGTTGGGACCCGGAAAGAAATATGTATATAACGGAAACCCAACGAAATAATAATAATAATAATAATAATAATAATAATAATAATAATTGTTATGCGCGACTTATAAAAAAGGTATGTCCTCCGCGTAGTTAGTTGGTTTCCTCGTCGCCACTGTTATGGTCCGGTACCTTGTACCACGGTGATAGTCCAAGGTAGAACCAATAAAGAAGAATTCGAACACGGATATGGAATAACAAAGATATATTACAAATATGAATATATACAGAGAAGTAGAAAGTGTTAGTACGAACAATCAGGTTTAGTAGTAATTGTCTGAACGCGACTCTGTTTCGGTCTGCCTCTAACTCGACTGACTGACTCGCTAGCTCTGACTAACAGACTCCTGACGGACCACACTCCAGACTTCAGACTGATCGGTATTTAGTCACCCCCACCCACCACGAGGGCATCATGTGGTACAAGGCCGGTTTAACATGGGGTTTCCGAGCCCGTGGGCTCTGGCAAAAATATGCCCTTTGAACCCGTATAAACGGGTTCAGGGTCGGCGTAGCCTTCTTCGGGTTCCTCCCCGCCCGAAGGTGAGAGTTCAACCGATCAGCCGTCAGCCGGTCGCCCGACTTCCGGCTGAACTCCCTGCTTCCTCTTGAGGCGCAGTATTTATTACGTATGGAATAGTCCATTATGTTATTATGGGTAAGGTCCCATAACAATAATAATAATAATAATAATAATAATAATAATAATAATAAAGGTAGAAGGAGCTAAAAAGCAATTACTTATAGTGTAGAATTTTGTTTACTAGCGTTAGAAAAATAGATATAAGCAATTTCTAAATTTCGTCATTACAGACGAATAATTTGACGTGTCTGTCATTACCGATTGTCGAAGCCGTCATGATTTCTGTCTCAGTGATCAGTTTATGGTCTGATGTACAAGTAGGCGATAAAATAGGAAGCACACTTTCTTATCTCGGTTGTGTCACTGACGCTCGAATGGAAATTGTTTGAAGCAGCCGAGAATGAATTAATTGGTACCAAATTACTGGCGGGAGTATATCTCTATAATGAATTGGATTTTGATCTTTCGGTTGTGAATAAGAATCTATTTCATTTGACGTGTTTCTTCAGAAGAAACAAGAAACCACATCAGGTAAAGATTAGACAATATGACAGATAAATTACCATTTGATAAAAGGACAAAATTCACGGAAAATTGGGCTGTAAAGAATGTGACAGCTCTAAACGGGTTAAGATAGATAGATAGATAGATAGATAGATAGATAGATAGATAGATAGATAGAAGCAGAATGACATAGATAGATACACACGATCACGCGAGATCGCACACATACATACACACAAAGACACAAACACACGCACACACACACACACACATATATATATATATATATAAAGCCTTTGAAAAAACAAGCTTAGATAAACAAACAAGATTATATATATATATGCTATGGGTAAATAGCAGGACAGACTGAGTTCTATAGCTTTGGATGGCAACATGGTCTAGGAGAAGGACAACACTGAATTCAAAACCTGCGGAGGGTCGTTTAGGGACCTTGTGGCACGTAGTGCACCAGGTCTCTGTAATCGGCCCTTCAAAAAGTGTGGATGATCCTGCACGAAACCTTCACCACTATAATCTAATCTCATGTGCTGTTGTCGAGCTGTCGGTTTTCTAGGAACTGATCTACTTGACCCTCGTACGTCGGATTCGACGGAAGAGTCGAGTCGAGCCTAGAATATATATATATATATATATATATATATATATATATATATATATATATATATATATATATATATATATTTCTAGGTAATGTTCCAAGTGCTACTGGAATTAGTTCTTCTGTCATATTCCATTGTTTTTTCAGGTCTTTAGGCACACTAGCATTTTTCTATCTTTTTTTCTTTTCTTTTTTTCTGGCAATCCACGCTTTGATCATATGGAACATTAAATTAAATAATTTGAGGCGTACTATTCTCCTGATCTATAACAATGAAGTCGGGTCTTCTTGCTTCAATGAAATGGCCTGTCTGAACCGGGAAATCAACTATCGTGTGAATGTCATTTTCTACCACTGCCTCAAGCTGATATTCATACGATTTCTGTTCCATATTGAAATTTACGGCGTATTGATTCTCTTAGCAAACCATTATTATTATTATTGTTATTATTATTATTAATATTATTATTATTATTATTATTATTATTATTATTATCTGTGCTTTTTTGCTATAAAACCCAGGTTCTAATGTCGCCATAGACTATCATGGAGGTGACTTTTTATGGACATGGAGAGGATATCTTTATTTTTCTAATCATTTCACCCAAAGCCAAGAGATGAAGCCACTAAGATACAAGAGGGGGTTTCTCTTATTATGGTGTTTCTATTATTATTATTATTATTATTATTTCCTTTGATTTCTGGTGTGTACGCATTACTTTCCGGGTCCTGCTTTCCGGGTCCTGCGCAGGGACCTAAGGTTAGAAATTGCATCATCAGTGTGAAATAAAATGAGACATTTTTATTGAGGAGAAAGGAACATTAAATTTAATAATTTGAGACGTGCTATTCTCCTTCTCTATAACAATGAGGTCGGATCCTCGGTGAAATGGCCTGTTTGGACCGGGAAATGAGTTATCTTGTGAATGTCATTTTATATCACTGCCTCTGGCTGATATTCATACACATTGAAATTTATGGCATTTTTTATCCATTTATGTAGCATGAGAAAGAGACAGTTTGAAATTTCTCAGGCGCATAATGAGGAAAGTGGGCTTGGAAAGTTTGGCACTCACGGGAAATACTGAAGGCAAGATTGACAAGGACAACGCGGCGCGTAACCTATTGTCGGAGTGACTTTGTAAATCACAGTTACAACAATAATAACGCCTTCGTCACGTGATCTAATTATTTGACGATGACGTCGACTGTGCTTGCTCTATGGCGATCCGTGTTCAAACTCAAGTGTCGGTAGCGACACTTTATTCCTATATGAAACCTACCTAAGGAGTTTGTGTAAGTGGTTGGCAGAACAGTGATCAGGAGTGATAACAAAAAGTTTAAATTTAATTAGAGCTAGAAAAAAACAGGAAATTGTGGAGGGCCATAATCGTTTACGAACTGAACGCACACGCCACAGAGGAGGACTTTGATTGAGAGTGTTTTTTTTTTTTAAGTATGTGAGAAATCAGATAAAGATAGATATCCCGAGTTTTTCATAATATCTGCGTCCGCTCTTTTCTCCTGGAAAAATGGCCGTTTTTAAATGCCAAATCCTTCTAATTTCTACTTACAATTCCTGTTATTTATGGAGATTATCAAATATGAAGTCCTGGAATGTTTTTATCAGCCAGTGTGTAATCATATCTATAAGATAGCATTTATGCACTTTGACGGCTTTTATGAGTGCATACGATCTTTTATCTTGTATAGTTGAGCTGCTATATCTGTTAAAATCCAAAGGAAAGTTATACAGTGTAACCCGGATATAAGAGAGTTGTCCGGACCGGAGAATAAGTCTCTTATATCCGGATTTCTCTTATATCCGGGTTTGGTCTATTTTGTTTAGGTAAGTATGGCTCTAATTTGGGACCAGAGACAATCTCTCTTATATCCGGGTTTCTCTTATATCCGGGTTACACTGTACTATCAACTGCTAATAATGGTGAACAATATTGCTGACATCATTACCTGTATCAACTATTATTATTATTATTATTATTATTATTATTATTATTGTTGTTGTGTAAGAGAACAGAACGCCAAGAAATTGACGCCGGTGTAATAATGTTCAAAGCCCAATATACTCATCATGACAGCAGTTCTGATAAGGGTATAATAGGTACATGCCTTATAGCCAAATGTACGCAATAAGATGGCTGGTTTTGATAAAAAGTAACCCATATGCCCAGTTAGAAATATCCTCAGGTAAGGTAACTCGGTCCTCTCAAATGGGCGTCAAGTGTACTCAAGTATTTAAATATGAACGTAATGTTTACCTTACTGATTTATTCTTTAGACTAAAAACAAACTAAAATAATCGTCCCCAGCCATAATGCTGCCCAAATACTCCTATTTGTGCACGGAGATACACAGTGCCGCAGTCACTACTAGTCATGCCCCTTTGATTATGGTGAGTTAACGTACAAGCAACCTGTTGTAGTAGACATGATATTTACTGTAGTCCATCGTAATTAATTGTTGTGACCAAGTAAATGGTTAAGTAATAACAAAAGCCAAGTTTGAAGATATATCGTATATTAAACAGTAAGTGCACCAGAAGAGTATTACACGACTAGTGAAGGTGTATCGAATGAACAAGCGCTCAATCTATTCACTGTTATATTTAACAGCCCCACCACGAGGGATGTATGTGGCACAAGGCCGGTTTATTGTGGGTACTCCGAGCCCGTAGACTCAGCCAAAAATATTCCCTTTGAACCCGCCTAAACGGGTTCAGGGACTGTCTGCCTCCCCGGACGAAACTTTGCTCTGCGACAAAGCTTCGTCCGGGTTCCTCTTTGCCGAGACAGAGAGTTCGACAGCAATGAACAATCTATTCCCGGTTCCCCGAAGTCTTGTGTCCTACTAAGCTTATAGTTGGCGGAAGAGTCTAACATAGACTCTTTAGAGGGAGGACACCACAGCATTAATAAAGAGAACATTAACAACTTCAATCAAATCAAGATCAAAAGCCATGAGAAACATGCTTGTTGTAAGATTAGGTTGGAGGGTTTATTTTTTTGTTGTATAGCGGCATATCAACCTTTATAGGTTATTTAATGCCGAAATCTAAGTATTTTGTACGCAGTTTTGCTTTTGCGATAATAATGTTTTTTAGTGAAAAAAGTCTTACTAATTAACCCATAGCTGGGGAGAAGAAGTGGATTCATACATTTCCCAAGTGAATATAAGGAACCTAACTAGAACTGGACCTCGACTCTCCGATTAACAATTCAGAGCCATTATCCATTTCACCACTCGTAAACACATTCTTACAGCTCCTGGTATTCTCAAGCGGTCACCCATCCAAGTACTGACCAGACTCGATGTTGCTTAACTCTGATGATTATATGAGATCATACGGGAAAGGGTGTTTCAACGTGAAGTGGCCGTAAGACGTAGAATTAGGACCTTTATTTCTTAGTAGTATTCGTTGAGTAGGAATCCGAGAGCCGAGTTCGAATTCCATTCAAATCCATTGCATTCACTTACGTCCTAATACCCTGGGGAAAGGTCTTAATCTTCTTCTTCTCCCCCCCCCAGTTATGGGGAAAGATCGGGTTCTATAGCCTTGGATTGCAACTGATCTACCACAGAAAGAAACGACAACCTATTGCGAGAAAAAATCTACCTTGTCAGTCATGTATTGAAAGATACATGATCGCCTAAGCGCGTATCACGCATGGCACATAACTGAATGATTATATAAATTTCCTTTTTTTATCATCTTTAATCTTCAAAAAATGAAATTATATTTTATTAATTTATAATTACTCTAGTGTTCTCTTCTTTTTGTTTAAATTCTCTGTAGTTGGCGACCACGCTGACGAAGAGGAGAACGTGACCAAGAACTGTGTCCAATTCCATTCTTTGCAGCCGTGGCAAAGAATACAAAGGAGTAAAGCTGGAGGAATATTGAGACAATGAAATCTGGCATGGCTGATCATGTATACAGGGAAAAGGGTAGGCGAAATATAGTGATAACAGCAACAAAGTTGAGGATATTAGTGCGAAGGCAAATAATCTAAATAATGATAATTTTGAAATAATTGATCATTTCATCATTATTTGCAATGACAAATTGCAACTTATCAGGCAGCTTCTTGAATGCCTTTCGAGTAAAACTTTAGCAGGGAAAAATCTTCTGACAAAAATCTTGAATCTGGTTTTTATTCGGGAAAGTTATCGCCATCAAAGCGCTTTGCAGCGATCGAAAATCGGTTAATATGATGTTAGGTTAATATGGCGGGTGGAGTAGAACAGAGAAACTGCAATCAACTTAGTGTGCTCCTATTGCAGGATCCGTTTCGAGTGATCTGTAGTGCAACTGGGTGTGCTCAAAGTTGTGATCTGTTTTGAGCGACCCATTCTCAGAAAAAATAAGAAAATGCACACATATCTGAGCGGGAAAGGTGACCACCTGAGAACTGTGCAAACGACTTGGAAGTGTTCGCGCAAACCATATCTATATGCAGAAAAGTGCACAACTCAAACGGATTAACCAAACGAATCACTCAAACTGATAACCAGATCGGACCATACAAAATGGATGGCCCAAACGGATGACGCAAAATGGATGACTGAAAACGGATCACCCAATCAAAAGACGTAAAATTGATCACCCGAAATCACCCAATCAGATAAGAGAACGTCGCTAACTTGAAATGAATAATAGAATCCAATGACATAAAATTGATCAACCAATAAAAAAAAACCCTCAAAACTATCACTCAATCGGATGGCACAAAATTGAACACTCGAAACAGGTGACCTAATGAGATGATACAAATTGGATCACTCTAGCCGATCACCTGAAAGAGATGACCGTTAAAAGCGCAAGAAAAAACAAAACTCATTTATTAGAATTGGCGAGATAGTCGACAACAATGCTGACAGATCTGAAAAGACTTGCTGTCAATTGATTCCCAGCATAAATCAATCTATACGTTCCTAGTAATAGACAATATTCTGAATGCGGAATTTCAAGGCAGCTAGCCCAAATCCACGTGGAAGTTTGATTGGCACAATGTTTGACCATGTGGTCTACTAAGTAATATAGATCACTAATAGATGTAATTATCTTCTTTGGTGTTTTCTGTCACTTCATGTCTGTGTCTGTCATGGCTGACGACAAGATCCCTTTTCAAACTTATGTTCTTACCCAGTAAATGTTCTGCCATACTTTTCACTCAAGATTGTAAAGTAGCTTAGTCAACGTTTCCCTTCGTCTTAAACAATAGCATTTATGTCACTTTTTCTTTCCACTCTATCTAGTGATATTAAGTGCATCTCGAGATGGTGTAATGGTTAGCAAGCTTGTCTCGCTAGAACAATTACGAATGAGTAGTGAGTTCGATCCTCACTAGGTGCCTCTTACTTTCGACCTTGTGCCACATCCAAATGCTACATCTTATGAGTCCATGGTACCGTTTTCCTTTGGGAATATATCTTTCCAGGATATTTTCTAAAATAACTCTAAGTGGCAGTCCTCAATTTGAGAAAGCCAAAGATTCGCCGTTTCCTGTTCGATCCTCACTGGGTGCCCCTTACTTTCGGTCTTGTGCCACATCCAAGCTACGCTTGGAAAATCCCTATCTAGTGGTATTAATCGAATATTAATGATGATATTAAGAATAATAATAGGGTTTTTACCTTAAGAAACAGACAAAAAGAAAAGAGCACTGACCTGTTATGCAATATCAGTCCTCCATATATGGCAGTGAATGCTTTACTATCTCCTCACAGATAAAGGAGAGACTTGAATCAACAGAACTGTCGGTCTACAGAAGGATACTGAGAATACCATGGACTGAACATTTAAGGTCACTTATGCATAACACTAGAAAGACACAGTTGAACTTTGTGTTACATAATGAGAAAAGCGGGCTTAGAAAATTTGATACTCACAGGGCAGATTGAATGCAAGACGGACAGAGGAAAGCAACGTATAACCTACGTAGCTAGTTTGTGTGAAGCAGAGTTTATGAGAGAGAGTAAAAAGTCAAAATTTGCAGAACAGGATTTAGAACAGGTAACAAAAAGCAAAATTTATTAAGAACTGCAAAGGGCAGGAAATTGTGGAGAGCCATGATCGCCAACGTCCTAAAAGAACATGGTACATAAAAGAAGTGCGATAATAGCAAAACGATATTCTGTACTAAGAACAGCAAGGAATAAGAAGTTGTGGAGATCCATGATAGCTTACGCTTTGAAGGGTCACGGCACATAGAAGCAGCGCAATAATGACCACGATACATTTGAAAAATTCTCTAATTTGTTTGATCCTGACAAAGAGCTCCCTTTGTGTACCGTTGTATAATACTAAGTTAACCCGAGTAATTCTCGTATGAGCTAAATTACAACCCTTTCCTTTAATATTTGGCATGAATACATTCGACTCATACACGAAAATATATGGAAAACAGAGGAGACAATTATAGCCCATCAAAGATTTACGGATATGTTGATACTTGTGATAAAAGGTCTTAGAGCGTTTTGTTAGTTATCTCTGGACGAATTATCTGTAGACAATTTCAAGAATTAATTTCGTACGTGAATTTCTTTAAGGTCAATGATTCACGGTGATTACCTTAAAATCTGACCCAATTCATAGCGAATATATGTGTGGAAAGCGTTCAAAACTTCGCTTGTGTATGTGGACTCATTTAATTTTAAAAAGAAAAGAAAAAAAAGCTCAATTCTTTTAAATAAATAAACTGGCTAATTATACAATCTTATCTAGAAAAGAAAGAAGTAGCCTCCAGACACGATCACGTTTAAAATATATCCGCGTTTCTAATAAGCAATTAGAATAGAATTTCTCCTCTCATCGGATATTGATTGACGGCGCCAATCTTGTAAAAATGTCGGAAAAGTAACAATGATATTTTTACATCACGCACACAGATAAAAATAAACATGTACCTAAAAACAAATATAAATAAATATGCCAAAATACAAGCACGCATCACAGACAACTACTACATATATATATATATATATATATATATATATATATATATGTCTTTCATTAATAATGTAAGAATACGTTATTAAACGTCTGATAAATATACGAAACTAAATCTTTAAAACCTAAAATAAATGTTTATTTCCTCTTGGAATTCGTCAAAATAACATCACTCGTGAAGGGTTTTTCATCGAGCATTCACTCTTCTCGTGATGATGTGAGGAACTTTGCCTCACACTCACGGTTGGGCGTTTATATAATTTGCTGTCATGCGGTTGTCTCGTATGATTTAATCTTCCGTTAAAATGGGTTGACTTTCTGCCGATGTCGGCAAACACAACGGGATCATTTTAGGCCCGATTCTGCACTTGGTGGCTATGTGGATACCTTCTAGATCAACTATCTCAGGCTTCTAGCTTTTTTTTGGACTTTCTGATGTGACAGTGAATACAAAGTTTACTTTGGTACCTCATAAGGTGAACACATTTCATATTAGGGTCATTACAGATAAATTCCTATTAGTTTTCATGATTTCTGATGGATATTAAATTCGATCAAACCTCAGGTGCTTCCCGATATCAATCACATAGTACGATAAATGAAATCTCTTACTGCCTGTGGTCGCCAAAAGTAAAAACTGAAAATGAGAAATTAATAATTACAGGTTAGTAACAAACATAACATAACATATTCCGTCAGTAATTCAATGTCATCAGAAAATTATTCCACATTCTATAAGGATCGCCCGAAATTAGAAGTTTTTTTTATTGCTTCTTATTAAAATCTAATCGCTCAAGCAATAGGGTTAAAGTTAAAATCAAGCGTTCTGACGCGAATCGAGTTTCGTTTCGTTAATATATATCATGTCTGTTTTTAGGGATATGACTAAAAAAAGGAATGGTTGATACGAAAAGAATTACTAAAATCAGAAAATGGTTGGTTGGTTGGGTTTTATGGCATATCAACCACTGTGAGTTATTTAATGCCAAATCCAGTTTATATATATATGCCAAATATATCAATTTTAAATGCCTATTTTGTATGGAACATTTTTAGCAAGCTAGAGCTTAATTGCTTGTACACTGCAAAATAATCCTAGGTATTTTTGTTTAAGTCAAGAATTTCCATTTGATAAGGACAATTTATTTGCAAAATGGTAAAAGGTAGGATATGTTGTTTATACATCAGTCTACATCTTTGATAAGAGACCAATTCTTTTTAGAAAATCCAATATATTTTTTGGTTCAGTTTTTGCAAATAATTTCTTCATGTCCTTCGTGTTATAGAAATTTCTACGGATGTGTGTGAGGTTTGTACATTCTATTAGTATATGTTTTACAGTGTATTGTTTTCCACAGGAACATTTAGGAGAAGGTTCTTGTTTTAGTACGAAAGAGTGAGTCAGTCTTGTGTGTCCAATGCGTAGTCGGGCAATGGTGGTTTGTTCTTTTCTTGTTTTAAGATTCAGTTGCCTTTCCTTTAGAATTGGTGCTATTTGATAGAGTTTATTGTTGGTATTTTTGTCCCATAGTTGTTGCCATTTTAGTGTTATTGTTGTCTTGATTTTATGTTTTCGGTCAGTGTATGGGATTTTGATGTTTTGGTCGGATGTCATGTTGAGAGCAGCTTTGCCTAAGGAATCGGCTTTCTCATTTCCCTGGATTCCAGTATGGCTTGGGATCCAGCAAAATATCACCTTTTTGCTATGTGTTAAGGTGTTCAGTTTGTTCAACAGTTTAACAATAAGAGGGTTATTCTGTTGTGTATTTTTTATGGATTGTAGGACAGAGATTGAGTCAGAATGAATAATGAATTTTCTTATGTTGCTGGAGTCAACAATCTGAAGAGCCAAATTTATTGCACAGATTTCGTCGGTGAATATGGAAGCTTCATTTGGGAGACATTTTTCCATTGTTCTCTTATCAAGAATTACTCCGCATCCAGTTCTATTGCCGTTTTTGAAACCATCAGTGTAAATGTGCGAGTAATTTGGGTACTTTTCATGAATGTTGTAGAGTTTTTTTTTTTGATAAGTTAATGGGTGTGTTTTATTTTTGGGGGGATTGTTGAGATCAAGGTTGACCACAGTTTTTTTAAGTTGCCACGGAGGGGAGCTTAGTTGAACGGTTTCGTGGATGTTTGTAATTGAGATGTTGTTGTCTTCCACTGTATGTTTCATTCGGAGACCAAAAGGTTTTATGGCCTTTTCTTTTTGATCAAATATGGCTTGGTATTTGGATTTAAAAATGCAATTTATAGGCTGGATTGGTGGGTTGAGATTTTATTTTAGTGTAGTATTGCAGACATAATTTTGTGAATCTAAGTTTTAGTGGTGGTTTGTACGCTTCAAAATAAAGACTCTCCACAGGGGATATTCTAAATGCCCCCAAGACGAGTCTCAATCCTTCATGGTAGATTGTATTGAGAGTTTTTAGATAAGATTTTCTGGCTGCTCCATATGTGTAGCAGCCATAATCCAGTTTTGACCGGGTTAATGTTCGATATAATTTAATGAGAGTTTGTTGATCTGCACCCCAGTCTTTGTGGGCCACAACACGGAGTAGTTTTAGACCTTTGCTGTATTTTTCTTTTAGGTATTGTATGTGGGGGATGAAGTTCAGTTTTTTGTCGAATATAACTCCTAGAAATTTATATTGCTCGACTACCGGAATTTCTGTTTTATCTAATTTTAGTGTTGGGTTATTATGCATTTTCCCAATAAATCTGGGGAAGTCTGCTGCTTCACACTCAGGGTCTGATTCGGATAGGTGACGTTTTGTTTTTTTATTTAAAGATGCCATGTCTGGGTTTTTATATTCATTGGCCCTGTGCTCCACCACCCACCACGAAGTCCAACTTGAGAAGGGAATGAACCAAGGGGGTAACCCATTCGCCTTGGCTGAGACGGGGATATACGATCAGTATACTCATATTGGGAGCGAAGTTCTGAGCCTCTGCCAAACTCTGGTTTAGTGCCGAAAAATTCAACAGCGGTCAAAAAGTCTTTTGCTCTCAACATAATTGACCCTCAGCCCCCGCCTTCTAGCACATATATGATAAAGGGTTGGGAAATGTTCCACTAAAGTAGATTCAATAGTACAGTCAGGAGAAAAATAAATATATATGTGCTAGGGCATGTCGGAACCAGCCGATTGATCGGATCGGGCCCAATCCGACCGCCCGTCAGACCAAGTAAGGGCCAAAGTGGTGTGTTGCAAGCCATTGACCACTCTGTTGCCTGATCAATGGCTGCTCACCCACCAGGATTCCGTCCTAGCGCCTTACGGGTCGCCACCCACGGCCAACAGGTGGCCTCATTGGGGGGGGGGGTCTAACCACTCTACAGAAGTGCAGTCGGCGTATTCTACAGCCCTAACGAACAGGGCCAGCTGGATGTAGTTTAACGTCTTATCCAGGACGTGTATATATATATATATATATATATATATATATATATATATATATATACATACACACATACACCTATACATATATTAAATATACAGTACTATTAAACATATAGCTGGCAACATTATTTTTTCAAAAGCGCATAGCTGGCAACATTATTCTTTCCAAAAAAACGTATAGCTGGCAACATTATTCTTTCCAAAAAACGTATAGCTGGCAAGATTATTCTTTCCAAAAAACGTATAGCTGGCAAGATTATTCTTTCCAAAAAACGTATAGCTGGCAACATTATTCTTTCCAAAAAACGTATACCTGGCAACATTGTTTCAAAAACATATAGCTGGCAATAATTATTTTTCCAAAAATACGTATAGCTAGGAACATTATTTTTCCGAAAACATTATCTGAGGCCTTGTTGTTGGACGTAGTTTATCGTCATATCCAGGACGCGGATGTAGTTTATCGTCATACCCAGGACGCGGATGTAGTTTATCGTCATACCCAGGACGAAAATCAGAAAAGCTAAAATTGATCAATCGAAACAAATGATAGAATCGAATGTTATAAAATGAATTATCCAATAAGAAAAATTCAAGACTATCACCCAATCAGATAGCACAAAATTAAACACTCTAAAGGAATGTCCTAATGGATATACCACAAACTGGACCACTCAAAACAATACCCAAGCCTATCATACAAATCGTATGAAAGGTGTAGGGATACAGAAAGCAATTATATCGCGTTTGTGCAGATAATTTAAATAGGTCACGTGACGGCCGCTTAGTAACATCACTTCATACAGTGACGAAAGTGGCCATTCAGTCAGTAAGCTTATTGGTGTCAAGACACGTGTTTGTTATTTCAGTCCGGTCTTCCGCCCATGGCAGCCATCTGCCAAATGCTACGGCTTATGAGTCCATTGTGCCGTTTTCCTTTGCCAGTCCTCAATTTGAGAAAACCAAGGATTCGCCGTTTCCTGTTCGTGGAATAACTCCTTGTCCGGGACATAGTAAATGAATGCGGTTTGTTTGATTCTGGAATCCTAAACACGCTTTCTTCAGATACGGGAGTATCTCCATATTATTTTCAAAACTCGTCCCTTTTGCTTCTCATTACACTTTGCTTTGCTATATATATATATATATATATATATATATATATATATATATATATATTATCCGCGTGAGACAACAGTATATATCTATATATAGATTTCATGCATGTCTTAGTAGCATAAATGTCTCTCCGAGAACAAATCATTTTCCTTTTCTTTTCAGCCATTCCGTTCCATCCGTGGAATACGGTGTTATTATATCACTGATATAATAATGCCCCTAACGGTGGAAACGTAAATAGGGGAATAAATCTTTCTACTATAGCCCACTCCAGTTACAATGGGATTAGAATTAGAAGGGCAAAATTACACTAAAAGTAGATATGAGCATTGGTGAGACAGTCGAGGTCAATGTCGAATTATCTGTAAATAAATAATACAGTATGGAAAATAATACCATTGACATTTTTTCAGTGATTTACTCAGATTAGAATCGAGTTTCAGTTCGGTAACTGCTTATTTTTTGGTGGCGAGCGGGGTGGGTGGGTAGAATTATTAAAAAATAAACAGAAACAAAACAGGAACTATTAATTAGAAATTAGATAAAATTAGATCCTTAGGGCTAAATCACGTTAAAATACCGTTTCCCGTACGATCAGTTAAGCAACGTCGAGCCTGGTGAATACCTAGATCGGTGACCGTTTGGGAATGCCAGTTGCTGTAAGCTTGGATCTGCGGGATAACGGCTCGGAATTGGTAATCAGAGAGACGCGTTTCAATTACCGTTTGAGTTCGTCATAATCAATTACGCGCAAAGACACATGGGAAATTATGAATCCAACTCATCTCGACCAACTATGAGTTAATTAGTGAGACTATTATCACTAAACCATTATTATCTTCCAAAAGACTTCTTACAATCTAAAAATATTTTCGGGATTCAGATAACCGGAAAAAGGGTTGATAAGTCATAAATCCCGTGGAGTCAAAGTATATGAATTAATCCGTCTTTGACTATAAGTGATGTTTGAAATAGTCTTTGACCGTGGGATCATGTATAATAAAGAATCTGTCTTCGACCATAAATTTAAGGAAATATATATATATATATATATATATATATATATATATATATATATATACAGTTTTTTGTTAAATGTTTATGTATTTTGCAGACCAGGGCAAGATTAAAGGTAACAAAAGAGGTCATATTTCATTCACAATAAGGAAACAAAATCACTTAGACCATATATTTTAAAATGAAGTCCTCCGAATCATCTCTTGATTGGATCTCTACTACGAAGAAGCTAACACATACATTGTTTTTGCATCTATGTATCTATCTATCTACCTAACATTGCACCTCTCTCTCCATCCATCCATATATATATATATATATATATATATGACACTTTCCACTCCAATATTGTTCGTGATTATATATATATATATATATATATATATATATATATATATACAGGGTGCGATAGTTAAATTGTCGCAATTTTATATTTTTAATTTCGCGCATACGCGTTGTCTTTTATTTTGTCGCCTGAACAGTATAGTAGGGTCAGTTAGGCACCGTCTATGAGAAAAAGACCACCATGATGCAATTCAATCCGCCAGAAATTTGGAAACGGCATGCTGTATTGCTTGGCATTCGCGCAGGAAGCTGCAGTATGAACATTTCATAGTGTTTGGGTATCAATCTGAGGCAATAAGACTCTGTACAATGACAGACAAGTAGGAGAAGCCATTCATGGCTGTCAAACAATTTCTGCGAGCACATCACCTCTTACATCTGTCCACCTAAGTCCCCAGACTGAAAACCGCTTATCATGTGTGGACAGATAGAGGGTCGGTTGGTAGAGCTAGAGACCAACAAAACGCTTTGCAACACCAAAAATGAATTGAAGGCAAGGATTATGGCAGCATTCACTAACTCAAACGAGGAGATAGTCCAGATGAGATTAAGGAGATTCTGAAGTCTTCTGGAAACTGTAGTTGAAGTCTCTGGCAATTGTTTTGATTACATTTACTCTTTACTAATTTATATTTAGTAATTTAATATACTTTCACTATATATATGTTTTTATATCTTTAGTAATTTAACATATTTTTGTGCCGTTTTGGTAAATATGTCTGTTGAAATGAGATGTCAGTGTTGTTTTCATTTTTGCGTAATTTAGACGATAATTTATCCATCGCACCCTGTATATATATCTATGTTAGATATGTCTGTGTCAGTCTATTCACATCAGTCTATGCCATTCTATTTATATCTATTCTTGGTTATTTTTTAGTGTATTAAATTAAAACTAGAAGAAAAGGCTAAACATCAATTGCGAGAAGACAGGCTGTCCGCAAAAGTATCAATTCGACATTCAAATTACGAATAGGCGATACTAAAAGCAAGCAAGTATTAAAATGTAAATATCATGCAAGTACGACACCGACAATGCATTGGGATTGCGAGAGATACTTTCCAAACGCTAATATATATATATATATATATATATATATATATATATATATATATATATATATATATATATATATATATTAAAGACATTTTTATGTTTAATGTTCTTTTTATAGATACAAGTATTTAAGTAAATGCTCTGTTTATAATAAACAGTATTAAATAACATTTACCGGCCTGAATGTCCGAGAAATTTACCGTTAGGCACGTCAGCGTAAATGACAGTTCCGTATAGGATGCAGGTTCGAATCCTGTCAAAGAACGAATATTTTCTATGAAAAATTTCTCGGACATTCAGTCCGGTAAATGTTATTTAATACTGTTTATTATAAACAGAGCATTTACTTAAATGCTTGCATCTATAAAAAGAACGTTAAACATAAAAATGTCTTTAATAAATAAATTGTCGGACCTTGTCCACACACACATATATATATATATATATATATATATATATATATATATATATATATATATATATATATATATATATATATATATATATAAGGAAGCACGGTGGAGTAGTCGGAGAGCCGGGTTCTAATTCCAGCTGTATCTGTTCACGGCGAAGCAACTAGAAAATATCTTTAGAAACAAAGAAAAGTATATGGAACTCTTATCTAATATATATATATATAATCGACTCTCCCGTCGAGATTCGACGTATGAGGGTCAAGCAGATCAGTTTCCAGGAAACCGATATATATTTTTCATAATACCTGATGCGGCAAAAGGAACGTCCTTTTAATTAATTAATTGTTGTTGAAAAAAAAAAAAAATTACTGTAGTTTAAGAAAATTTATAAGTATTGTCGCATGAAAACAAACATGATTTGTTATGATTAACAAACTATTTAACATGTTCAAAACAATGTTGAACCATATCAGCAAGACTTCTGTAGGGAAAATGAAATAAAACCAATAAATAAAATAATAAATTAAAAATAAATTCATTTTCCCATCATGCATGTTATAAAGAAACCGGAAATAGTTTCTGGTCACATGTGCAATTTTATGACCCCATTTCCAGAAAGCGCAGAATCTTTCTTTTTCTCCTTTTGGCTTCAAGATGTCTTGTTTTACGGCATATCAACCTCAATGGGTTATTTAATGCTGATAAAATTTTTATTGCTGGTAATATTTTGTTTTGTCGAAAATATATTTCTGAATATTTTTTTCCCTTCAAAACTTATCAGAAGGCTTGAAGACACATCAGCCAAAACGTGATAATAACAACAAAGATTGGGATGTTAATCAGAGTAAATAATAGAAATAATAACCTACAAGTCATTGTTAATATTTCACTGATAGAGTAGTTCTCATACTGGGTCAGGTGGAGTAACTTGGTTCCTAGGGGAGGAATTTTAGTCTAGGTAAGTGTTAATTGATTTGTGGATTTAACAACCCATCAAGCCCTGTCAGATTATTTAATGTTAAAATATTTTTATCATATTAGTGTCAGTAGGTAAGACATAGATTGTTTATGATTGAGACTATACATTATATTTATACATGAGTTTATATGTTGTCCACATGAGAGTCTGCAAGCATCCACCAGGTAGGGATCTAGCTGTAACACCCTTTTTTATTTATTGAACAAAAAGAAATTACAGTAGTTTAAGAACATTTATATCTATTGTCACATCAAAACAAACATGATTTGTTATGATTAACAAACTAGTTAACTTGTTCAAAATGTTCCGCTTCATGTTCAATACAATGTTGAACCCTATCAGCAACACTTCTACAAACAATTCGACAAGCTTCTACATTAATTTCAAAAGACTTATCAGAAGTTCAAGAGTTATTTTCGCTTCGAGCCTATAAACAAGATCATCTAGTAGACACTCGTAAGAAAAAAAAAATCTTGTGGTGTGAGGTCTGGAGATCGTGATGGCTACTGTATTGCTCACCGCCGTCGCCCTATCTATTAGGTTGGTGCAAAAATAATGACGCAACAATGTCGTTTTTTAACGTATTTTTTAACGTCAAAAAACAACATGATTACGTCATTATTTTTTGCACCAACCTAATACCTCAGCTCGGAATTAACGTTTCACCAAAACGCATAGGCCATAGTTAATCTTAAGCCATCTTAAACTACTGTAATTTATTTTTGTACAGTAAAAGAGACGTGAAAAATTAATAATTAAATAAGTGAAAGAAAAATATCTAAAAAAAAGGAACAAGAAAAGGAAACAAGAATCTGAAAAAGAATAAGAAAAGATTTAAAAAAAAGCAATGCAAAAGAGAAGATGAAAAACGAATTAACGGAAAGAGAAAAAGAAAAAGATGGTTCAACTTCATGCGACCATAAGTCGAAGAAATAATAAGAAGGATATAAAGATATAAGAACAGCAAATAACAATAACATATATTAATAAGAAGAAATAATCAGAAATAATAATAAGAATTAATAATAATAATAATAGTAAGAAATAATAACAATAAGCAGAAACAATAATAAGAAATAATAATAATACGAAGAAATAATAACAATAAGAAATAATGATAATAGCAAGAAATAATAAGAATCATAAGATATATTAATAAGAAATAATATGAAATAATAATAATAAATAATATTAGGTTGGTGCAAAATAATGACGTAATAACAAGAAGAAGTGATAATGAGAAATAATAATAATAGTAAGAAAAATAAGAAGAAATAAGAAATCATAAGAAGAAAATTATATGAAGAATTCATAATAATAAATAATAATAAATAATAATGAGAAGAAATATATATTAATAATAAGAAATAATAATAATGAGAAATAATAAGAAAATAATAAGAACTAATAAGAATAAGAAATCCTAATGACAATAATAATGAGGAGAATAAATAATAATAATAATAATAATAATGATAATAATGACAAGAAGAAGAAGGAGAAAATTGATTGATTTGTTTTTTTACTGCTTATCAACCTTTTTGAAGCTTATTTAAATCGAGAAAATATTTTTAGATTGTAAGAATTTTTGGGAGATAATAATAATAATAATAATAATAATAATAATAACAATAATAATATAATTCGTCTAGAGAAAGTGTTACTGAAGTCTGGATGTCAGCTTCGGATTGATTCATTCTGACTGCAATGTATCTTTGAAGATATTCAAAAAGCTGTCAAAATACAAGGACCTTGAAATAGAAATCTCGAAAATGTGGCATATGGGAACATCGACAATCCCTGTTGTAGTTGGAGCCCTATGACTGGTTGGAAAAGATTGCAGTAGACTAGTTGAAGGGATTCCTGGAAGTCCATGCCTCAAAGAGGTACAAAAAATTGTTCTGACAAGTACAGCCCACACTTTACGGGCTTTATATATGTAATTTTTTTTTTTTTTTTTGTCAGTGGAAAGTGTCATGATGCCATTTCTAACCTTAGGTCCATGGGAGGGACCCGGAAAGAAATGTGTAAAGGCCAGGAATATATATATATATATATATATATATATATATATATATATATATATATATATATATATATATATATATATATATAAGAAGAAGAAGAATAAGAATAATAAGAAATAAGAATAATAAGAAATAAGAATAAGAAGAAATAGGAAATCATTTTATGAAAACTTGAAGAAATCGTATTTTTTTTCTTTTGAAAGAGTCTTTTCTTTGTAACGGCTCTATAGAAATGCAAAACTCAAACTTTGCCGTCTTTTCTAATTGCAAATTGTACTCCCGAGAGGAAGACATTAATTATGTCGCTGCGACTGCGTCAAATTTCAGATTTTTTTTGTTTTGTTTTTTTTGAAGCTATATAGTTAACTGGATACCCAAATCTTATAGACGACTCCATTTTGAATAATGCATGTACATTTTTGTCGTCTCGAGCTGCAACAGTCACGCTGGAGACTCGCAAATGCGAATAAATGCCATTTGTCTTTAATTACTAAACCAAATAGAATCCAAACAAAATACACTCTATTTTTTTATTCTGTTAAACAGAGAAAAAAAAAATGAAAGTTCTCAGCTGTTCAAAAATGAAAAAAGGAAGTCACTCCTCTAGGAGAGGAAGTTTTCCCCGCCGGTTACTTTGTTCTTAAAAGCTTTTTTTTTCCCCCCATCGCGAAAGCTTTTGCACTTTTACGTTTTACTTCGGATATCCTATGGAGTTCTTTAAGTTCCCTTTGGCGCTTGTTTAATTGATTAATGGAAAATAAGTTGTATTCAAACTAATTACCAAACGAGACGGTTCCGGTAAATCGAAGGACTTGTGTGCTTCCTGCCATTATCCGTACAAAGTAATTCCTTATCTGATCGAATCAGTTGTCTAGAAAGTGTATTAAATTAATATATTAGATTATATAAACACGATTAGGTTTGCTTGCGTCTGTTTGCTTCTAAATGTCTTGAGTATCTTCAGGAATGTGTACACATATTATCAGTAACATTTTCTTTGCAAAGAAAAACATAGATACTGCAGCAATATAAGCCTCCTCGTATTTTTTAGAGATAAATAATACAACATTATAAGAGCAGCTATGAAACACACACACATATATATATATATATACATATATATTATTCAATGGACGAAGTACGACAATTATTTTAATATATTTTCTGTTTACACTTTATTTTTTATAGATATAATTATTTAAGTAAATGCTTTGTTTACAATAAACAGTATTACTCAGATTTACCGGCCTGAATGATAGAGAAAATTCGTACTGGAAGCGAATCTGTGTTCTACACAGAACCTTCATTCTACGAGATTTCTCGGACATCCAGGTTTACTGGGTTTGCCTAAAGTCTGTTATATTATCCGAGTCGTATATCAGTTATGTGTCGTGCGTGATACATGCACAGGTGTTCATGTATCTTTCGATACATGACTGAAGAAGCAGATTTTTTCCCGCAGTAGGCTGCCATTTCTTTCTACGGTAGACCAGTTACCATCCAAGGCTATAGAACTCGGTCTGTTCTGCTATTTACCCATAGCTGGGGAGAGAAGAAGAGGATTCATACCTTTCCCAAGGGTATTAGCACGTAAGTGAATATAATGGATTCGACTGAAAAAAAAACAAAAAAACAGAGCATTTACTTAAATAAATTATACCTATAAAAATAACGTGTAAACGGAAAATATACCTTATTTTGTGGCAGGGGCCTGCGAATTAGGGAGGGAAATGCGAGATTACCATCCATTTTCCAGCACTCTGTCTATAGAATTCATAACGCAGTCAGTAGAACCTCACATCTCTCGGCTGAAGTCGTTGTTTCATTTGCGACGGTATTTTCTAGATCTCACAGAGCAGATACCAAATAGCAATTTAGCAATCTTTACTTCGTTTGTAATGTTGTTTTCGATACGTTTCCTACCGTCATCATTTTCTGAAAAATGTTCTTTTATACAGTTGTGTATAGCACTTTCGTAATCTGTGAGTATCTCACCCTAACGTTCCTTTCCATGATCCATTTAGATTTTCTATATTCCTTGTCTATTTTTGTATCAGTAACCGAGAATAATTCGTGGCATAATCACCATTGTAAGCTCGCATTATTGGTTTTGGGAGAATATGGCAATGTAAAATCTGGCGGGAGGAACAAACTATAATAATCAATATTGCATTTCAACAGCAACTATATTCCCCCTCCCACCCCCGCCGATATACACGGATAGGCTATCGGGTTTTATCAAAAGTTCCCACTGGATATATGTCTATTCCATTCCTTATCAATATAACTAAGTTCCCTTCAGGACTAACAAAATTTATAGCAATAGAATATTTTCTTGGCTATACACAGAATTTCGAAATTGTTTACTTAAAATTTCTTTGATAAGGTTTACGGATTAAATTTGTATTCTATGAAATAAAAATCTAGAATCACGGCCGATTTCGGGTTTTGTATCATATCGGCTCAAACAGCAACCTCAACCTGATTTCAGAAGGATCAGGCCGCCTCCTTGATAGCGTCGTGCTTCGCAACATGTCATTCCAAAGAAAAATTCAGATATGGCTACTGGCCGTTCTTATTGACATACGCCAGACAACGCGAGCCAATGAAATGAAGGCTTTTCACACTTACTTACTTTCTTTCTTTAAAAAAAAACAAAACAAAACAAAAACAACAACAAAACAAAACCAAACCAAACCAACAACAACAACAACAATACCAATAATAATAATAATAATAATAATAATAATGTAAAGAAAACATGTAAAAGAATTAATAGGATAAAGTAAAACTAGATATAAATAAGAGGGGAAGATTTTAATGAAAAAAGCAATTAATTAGACGGAGCAAAAATTGTTATTAAACGTTAATAGTAAAACTGCTAGAGCAAACATTCAACAATAATAAGATGAAATAAACCTAGTAATAAAATAGTAATCGTAAAAATGCTTCATTGAAAAAAGCAAAAATAATAAGATAGTATAAAAGTAGTAATAATAATACTGAAAATGCTCCCTTTAATAAAGGCAATAATAATAAGATAGCATAAAAGTAGTAATAATAATACTGAAAATGCTTCATTTAATAAAGGCAATAATAATAAGATAGCATAAAAGTAGTAATAATAATACTGAAAATGCTACATTTAATAAAGGCAATAATAATAAGATAGCATAAAAGTAGTAATAATAATACTGAAAATGCTTCATTTAATAAAGGCAATAATAATAAGATAGCATAAAAGTAGTAATAATAATACTGAAAATGCTTCATTTAATAAAGGCAATAATAATAAGATACTATAAAAGTAGTAATAATGATGATGAAAATGGTTCATCGGAAAAGACAATAATAATAAGATTGTGTAAAAGTAGTAATAATATTAATGAAAATGCTTCATTGAAAAAGATAATAATAATAATAAGATAGTATAAAAGTAGTAATAATAATAGTGAAAATGCTTCATCGGAAAAGGTAACAATAATAAGCTGTTTTGAAACTCGTAATAAAATAATTAGAGTAAAAGGCTTCTTTTTAAAAATACAATGATAAAATAGATTAAAACTAGTAATAAATGATAATAGTGAAAAGGTCTCATTGAAAAAAAAGGTTAGTCAATACTATTAAATGATGACAGTAATTTGATTTTTATTGGGCATCAGTAAATCTTGAGTAATAGACATATTTTGAGAGTTAATCTTCAGCGTGTGGAGGAAAGGAATACTTGAAAATTAACATTTGAAAACTTTGCATCACCTCGTTTTGAACACTTTACCTAACACCAGTAAATAAACCCCAACTATCTCAACGGTGAGGCTGTTTCAATCTAGCATTATTTTTTGTACTAAGTGAAATAATTACTGCTGTACATTTAACGAGTTATATGAAATAATCGTCGTCATTAAGATATCGAGTGATTGGCGCTGGCAATTAAGAAAAACCGTATGAAAATAATGAACTGGGCAGAAAGGTCCTTCGTGATTAAATATTACACGCATACAAATGATAGAAATCGAAAAATGAACTCATATTTCTGAAGAAGAGTCGAGCGTTTTTTTTTTTTTTTAAATACTCTGTTATTTAATCATTAATTTTGTTTTTTAGGACTTCCTCGGAGATATTTAATTTCCTGCAGACCTTTGTACACGGTATGGTTCGAGAGGCGTTGAGTTAAATGTTTCATCCATTTGCTACAATGAACAGGCGAGAAATTGCGTGTATATCATCGTAATTAATTATTCTTGATTAATAACGAATTAAAAAAAAAAGTGAAATTTTAAACCATAACAATTGTTGTTCACTTGAGCACTACGTGACTTGTACATTTTTATTCCGCACGTCGCTGGAAGCGAGAGCATTATCAACCTAAGAGCGTATGAAAAAAGACAAATGTCGGTCTCTGAGTGTATTTACTTTGTCCTTTTTAACTAATATTTTGATGAATTTTTTTTTTTGGTGAAAGTGTCATCGAATTATTTCTATTGAAATTATCGAAAAGCGGTACGACTCCCGCCATGATAACTGAATGTAGAAATATAAAGGTCCCAAATTGTTATATAGGAATAAAATGTCGCTGCCGACACTTGAGTTTGAACATTGATCACCAGAGAGGGAATACAGGCGATCCCATTATTGAATCAATTGGATCACGTGACCATAGAGGAAATGCATATATATATATATATATATATATATATATATATATATATATATATATATATATATATATATATATATATATATATATAGGAAGTAGCTGACGACGAACGATTCTTATTTCTACTCTATCCTCTATTACAATATGGATCGCTATTCTCTACCCTGTTCACTGTATTATTTCTTTATTCCGATCACTACACGGATTACTATTCGTGCGAGTAATATCGAGCAAGTACTATTAGTGCGAGTGTTATTCGAAGGCCTCTGACACCTCTATTGTTCAACGGCGTTACTATTGTTATATCTGCGATTACAAAGTCTCTACTACTACGAGCATTACAAAAGTGACAGCGAGTATTCGATGGTATTACAAAAGTCAAACGAGTGTTCGTTGAGTCCCAGAACAGATATATACCGCTGATATTCTGGCGTAGTGTTAAACATGTCTTACTGTCGACCAGTGGCTGTGAGTTCAATCCCTAGAACTGAGAATGAGACAGTAATTTGTCAGGAATGAACGAGAGGTGACATCACAATGATAAAATAACACAATAAACAACAGTCTTTCATTATTCGAACTATTGTCCTCATCTTTGTCGCTACATTTATTACGTTTCGGCCGTTGTACGCTCCAGCCTTCTGGAGGTGGTTGGAATGTCGAACTGAACCCTTTATTTCGCTCACTGGGGTAGACTGTTCTAGTTCCACGTGCCATGTTTTAATGGATGTCACTTATCTGTTAATTCATCTCTCCAAGTTCTCCACCGCCTTATTGAACTCACGCTCTTCGGGTCTTGTCACTGGATCTAACCAACGTCTTCATCCACTGTGCCATGTGTCCTTGAGAAATATAAACATATAATAAACAACAGGTATCCTGTTACAATTTTTGGATATATTAGTCTGGTGAGCCAACCCAAATGACTTGACTCACTTTATAGTCCATCAATAGAAGGTTAACCAGTCAGAAGACGTAGAATATTCAATCCGTCGTGTATAAAGGCGGCCATTTTGTTTACTCTATCCGAATGACCAGTGCCAGAGCTCTTAGGGTGTCCAAGCTTCCATTACATAGTTTATACGGATCATAGGCTTGTCCGGGTCCGTGTAAACTTAGATAAGCCTAAGGTTAGATTGGCTGGCTACTGGAAATTTAACTGTTCATTATTTAGTGAGCAGGGTTTCCGGGACCAGCTCTTACTAATGATACAAGGGGAATTGACGGGGCGGTTGTGGGAAACGTCTCGTGGGACAACTTAAAATCCAAAATTAGAACGTTTGCTGCCGATTTTAGTCGTCGACTCAATCTAGATAGATTAGCGGCGCAAATTTTAGAAAATAAAGTTGATCGGGCTGTGAAATCCCGTGTTAGTGGGGATATAGCATTAGCTAAGGCAGAGTTGTCCTCCTTGCTTATCAAGAAGGATCAAGCTCTGGTAGTTAGGGATAGGTTAAAAAGAATGTCTTCTGAGGTGACGAATATGGCCGCTGAACTGCGTGCAGAGGAAAATCGGAACGTGCCTAGGCGACATATCGCGTGCGTCACATTGCCAGATAAGCGGACCGTGACTACAAACGCGGTCATATGTGAGGTCTTTCGGGATTACTTTCAGGATCTTTTCACCAGGGAGCCCGGTCTGAACTCTGCTCAGTTCGACGCCCATTTAGCTGACTTTCCCTGCCTCGAGGCAGCTGAATTGGCTAGGTGCAAGGGTCCCATTACAGAGTTGGATATCTGGGAAGCGCTGAAGCAGGTTGGCCTGGATACGTCTCCGGGATTAGATGGTCTTCCCTACGCAGTGTACTTGAGGTTGTCGCACGTTTTTGTTCCTTTGCTGGAACTGATTTTCAACCACTGGATGAGGCAGCGGTCTTTACCTCAACGCTTCACCAGGGGTGTGATCAAGTTGTTGCGTAAGGACAAGAACGGTGGGGATGGGTTAGGGAACTTTCGCCCTTTAACCATGTTAAACACTGAGTTAAAGATTTTGGCGAAGATCTTAGCCAACCGTTTCCAGCTTGTCCTGTCTAGTCTGATTGGCCCTGAACAGACTTGTGCTGTGAAGGGTAGGACTATTCAGGATAACCTTCATATGGTACGCTTGATCTTAGAACAAGTCGACAGTGAAGCCGCGCTGATTAATTTAGATCCGTCCAAGGCCTTCGATAGGGTTGACTATCGCTTTCTGGAGGCTGTCCTTTCGGCGGCCGGTTTCAGAGCCGACTTTCGCTCCTGGATCCGACTTTTGTATGCGACCCCCGGTGCGCTGGTGGAAGTGAATGGGGTAAGATCGAAGCCTTTCGTATTGTCTCGCTCCATTCGTCAAGGTTGTCCGCTCTCGTCTTTGCTTTACGTTCTTGCGTTGGAACCATTCCTTCGCAAGTTAAAGGCGAATCCGGTCCTGCGAGGAATTTCCCTGCCTGGGGCTTCCACCTCAGCCAGGTATTTTGACTATGCTGACGACGTTTCGGTTCTTGTGTCGAGCAGAGCCGAGATTGACGAAGTCAGCAAAGAGATCAGTGGGTATGAGATGGTGACAGGAGCCAAGATCAACCGCGATAAGTCTGTGGGCTTGCGGTTGGGTGCGTGGAAGGGAGTTTCTCTTCCCGGACCTTTCCTCTGGACGGATGGGCCGATCAAGATACTCGGCGTCTGGTTCGGTCCTGATCTCCAGTTGGAAATGAACTGGTCGGAGGTACAAAGGAAGGCCGAGATCGCGGTTAATCTGTGGTCTCGGAGGAGACTTTCCCTGAAGGGAAGGGCGGAAGTATGTGTTTCACACATCTATCCGATTCTCCTGTACCGACTCTCTGTACTTCCACTCCCGTATGCCAGACTAATTTTATTAGTACGGACCTTGTTCTCTTTCTTGTGGAGAGACAAGGCCTCTATGGTATCTCGCGAGATATGTTGCCTTCATCCCTCTGAGGGCGGTTTGGGTATGCCTAGCATTGAGATTCGTCAACATATGCTTCGCATTACCTTTCTAGACCGAATGTGCCGCGGTTTGGATGAGGTCGGCACCTTTTGGAAAGAAGACGTCCGAAAACATTTCCCATCCCTGAGAAGTGTGCCCTCGTGCGAGGAGGAGGCCGGCCGTACACCCCGAGCCGAATGCTCCTTCTACCGCGAATGTCGTCGTGCTCTGAAACTCCTCTTACGGACGTCGGATGGCCTCTCCGACGCCCAGGCGTTGTCTCGTAAGGCATTGTATCGTCTGTTAGTTAGGGGGGCTGTTCAAGATTATCTGATTGACCAGCTCGGTCTTACGAAGCAGGAGGCTCGCTCGATATGGTCTCGGGCGCCTGGGTTGAAATGTATCAATAATGATGAGGCATCACTCACTTGGCTGATGATTCGTGGGGCCCTCTGGGTCGGCAAGAGACTTTGTTCAGCAGGCTTGGAGAAATATCCAAACTGTCGTCGCTGTACTGGGGAAGTCGAGACCGTTGGTCACGCCTTTTTTCAGTGCAAGACGGTAGTGCCGTTGTGCGGGTTTGTTGAAGGCCTCATGGTTCGCATGCTGCAGGGAAAGTTTTTTGTCCTTGAAGCCAGTTCTGTTTGTAGCAATGTGATGCCGCAATTGTCGAAGGTTGAACACTATGTGTTCTGTTGCTTACTAGGGGTCATGAGAGTCGTGATTTGGACGACGCGTCAGAAGGAATTCTATGATGGCGAGAAGTTCACCTCTTCCCAACTGATCTTGTTCTTTAAGCATCAGCTTAAAGTCAAGATTAGGACAGAAAGGCGGCGGCTCCCTTCATCAGAATTTGGCAAAAGGTGGGTAAATCTTGCGCGAATGTGTAGAGTGAAAAGGGATGACTTAGAGCTGCATTTGGATATCGGTGAGGCTCAGGATTTTGTCCTATCAGGGTTGAACAAAGGCAACCCACCCCGATATTAGGTTAGTTTAGGTTTTTTATTTTGAATCTTTAGTTTCGCGTTTTCTGGTTAACTTTGCTAGGGTATGCATGCTCATTGTCCCCCTTTTATTTCTGTCCCTATTTTTCTTTTGTTTAATTCCCCATCCCCTCCCTCGTTAGGTAGTCAGTGATGTCAGTTCTCTGATAGATGCGGGGCGCCTTTCGTTTCGTGTGTGTGATTTTTCGTATTTGTTGTTGTGTATGAATGTGTGTGTGCCTGTGTGAATGCCTTGGAGGAATGAATGTTTTTCTTATTTTTCATAGTCCCGCATTGATTTTGTCCAGTGAACTGATGTTTCTGCCACATTTAGGGATTGTGGGATGTTTTTATTACTAATCCTATTTTGTTTTGTTTTATGTAAATAAGTTTAAATCATATTGTAAATAATCATTGGGGTTTTTTAAATTGTTGTCCCCCCCCAACACACACACAGACTTTGAAATGTACATATGGGGACTAGTTAGGATTTCATAGAGAATTTGAGGTATTATGGTGGACGCAGTAAGAAAGGTAGAAGTGAATGTGCTGTTTTGGTGATAGGAATATTGTTGGTATGTTTGGGTCCGTGTCTGTGACTAGCTAAGTTTAGAATTAAGACAGAAGAAGACCGTCCTTCCCCAACCCCCTTTTAGGCCTCGTGCCACATTTTGTACATTTGTGCAAATAAATATTGAATGTCCAGTGCCAACTTGTTAGGCGAAAGAACAGAAGGAAGAAGTACGCTCTGCTACTTTTACCGGGATATCCACTGCTAACCTGAACTACGCTTCCCTACCGTCTTCGAAATATTCACTGCTAACTTCTAGATTCTATACTCAAAGACGACCGTCATCATGAACAACATATCTCATATCAGACAAAACAAAACACCTGATAATGGCCGGAGTGTGATTTGCCGAAACGTTCTTTTTTTTTTTTTTTTTTTTCTTTTATGTATATCTTTTTCAGATTTTATGCATCTGGACGAAAAGCACGACCTTTGTCCTGGTAATTATAACACGTAAATTAAATAAATGAAAACAGTTACAAGTTACGTGTGAAAGGCAAAAAAAAAGACACTGTAAAAATGAATCAAACCGGACTTTTAATTGTCATACATTTTATACAAAAGCGAACAAGCGGCTAAATCGAAAGTCTTACGTGATTTGATGAAAGAAAAAAAAATCCAAGAAGATCAAAAAGTATGCAATCGGTTTGAGGATGTTGCTTTGCAGTGGAACACAACAATTTGTATTCCATGGCGAGGGCTTTGCTGCTCGTCGCAGATACATAAATCGATAATTAATCGATATCGATTGGGTCGACATAAAGCAGGGGGGTGATATTGAAAAGCCGTAAAACCCTAATAATGATGCGAATCAATCAATGTAAACGATGTATTTTAAGACGAAAAACCTTTTTTGGTTATTGTATTTAACATTCTTTTGATCTGTTATCATAATGTAATCACTTATAATAGTATATATTTAATTCAGTTGTCACCCGGGAACTAGTATGCCAAAAAAGACAGTTTTTAAATATTTTTAACACTAGACTATTTTTGCTTCGTTCAATTTCGCAATTTTTACGCACCCGACTAAAACGAACTGTACCTTGTACCCTCTTACCTGTTTGAACTTCTCCCCAAAATTTGGTTCCGATTAGTCAATGGATGCCTAGTTTAGATGGTGTGACAAACTGACGTACGGACTAACGGAATTCACAGATTTTTATATATAAATAAAAGATTATGTTAATTTGTAATCATGTTAATCAGTTAAAATCGTATATATTTAATTCTATTATCATCCGGGCACCAGTTTGTTGAACAGGAGATTTATTTAATTTTATAACATTATCGTGGTTTGCAATAAATTATTTAACCATTTATAATAATATGTATTTTATTCTATGGTCACCTGATGTCTAGTGTGTCAAACAGGATTAAAAAAAAATTCTAGCATTATTTTGATTTGCAATCATAAGATAATCCTTTATAATCATATATATTTAATTCTCAGGTCATTAGGGGACGACATCCTGGGTATGACGATAAACTACATCCGGCAACAAGGCCTCTAATCTGTAGGTTTTGTGTAACCTCTAAATTTCTGTTGTTACCAGATCCGGCCTAATTCAGGTTTGGTAGCAGCTATGTGCAAATAGTTAACCCTCAAGCTAATTTCAAAACACTGTGAAAGTATAAAAATACATTTTTATAATAAAAAGACCAACAATACATCTTTGAAAAAATATTGCCAGCAGAAGTTTTAACAGCAATCCATTTCTAAAAAAATATTACCAACATATTAACAATATTATTTGAAAAAAGAAAATATTACCAGCAATACATTTAAAAAAATTGCCAGCAGTGCATTTTAAAAATATTAAAGGCAATACATTTTTTTTTATATTTAAAAAAAAAAAAAATTAACAGCAATAAATTTTTGAGGAAAGGAATATTATCAGCAATACATTTTTGAAAAAAGAAAATATTGCCAGCGATATATTTTTGAAAAAGAAATTACCAACAATTTATTTAATATATATATATATATATATATATATATATATATATATATATATATATATATATATAACCAGCAATACATTTGTCTCTCGACAAAAAACCTCTTTATTATTGAAAAATACGTCAATGGCAATTTACAAACTGATTCTTTACAAAGAATGCATATTTTATTCATACGAAGCTATCCTATATCCGGTTGATATCCCGTAAAACAAAATAAACCCAAACCCAATTAGGGGACGATTGAGTTAAAGATGGAGCGTTTAGGTATGCATCAAACCTATATCCAGCCATTAAAGTATAAGAAATAGTGTGATTTTGGTGATTGATGAAGTGTTATTTATATATAGTATTGGTATAATCCAGGCTTGGCTTAATCCATGGATCCAAAATCTGTGGATTCGAAAGACTGGAGGAAATTCTCAACATCGAAAAGAAATCTTTATTTAATCAGGGTTTTTCATACTTTAACGATGATATTAGTTTAATAGATAATAATGACTCGTACAAGTCACCGTAGTATTCAGCTGACTATAATTGGTTGATCGATGCCCTTGTATTTGACTGAGTGGCTTATCATTAGAAATCAATCATTGCTAATGAAGGTAATGTATCGACCTGTTGGTGCTTGTTTATTTGTAAAACTCAAAAGCTGCTGCCGATCTACTTTTTTTTCTTAGTTTTTTTTTTACCTTTAGTTTTGTATGATTCCTTCGTGAAAATTTGGTTACTTTGATCCTTGCCAGAACATAAACTATTGTTTGTATAGCTCTCCAGGTTATAGGAGCACACAAAACTCTCGAGTGCGTCATGGAAAATCAATAAATAAATATAGAGTAGAATAATCTGCAATGTTATTGGTCCTGACATGGCATCGTGGCTTCGCTAATTTTCTCCCCGCCGTAAAGTAGCTTCGCAGTACCTTTTTTTTAATATAAAATACTTTTGTGGTGATTGTTTTGATGAGATTTCTTCTATGGTACTTAGACTTTATGAATTCAAACACAGTAGCAGATTGGCGACGAGATCTCATCCTTTTAAAATTGAAATGGTTAGATGTAACCGTAAGTTCTATGCTAGCAGTTTCTTCTCTTGTATTTCTCGTTTGTGGAACTCTCCTCCAATTTCTTGCTTTCCAGTCAACTTTGATTTTCAAAAATTTAAAGACAATGCAACCATTAACTACTGTCTTTTCCCCCCTCTTCTTTTACTTTTCTCGCTCCTTAATAATGTTCCTATTTTCTTATTTTTTTCACACTCAGTAATCCTTTGGTTCTACTGCCTTGTTTGCAATGAAATGATAAAAAATGATCTCGGCCAAAGAATAGGCCACGATACCTTTCTTCTTAATTCTTGTTTTTTTTTTTGTTCTCTTTTCGTAATAATATTTTTCGCATATTCTCTAACAATCAGAAATCCCTTGCGTCTTAGTGGCTTTATTGCCTAGTTTGGGGTGAAATGTTTTTAAAAAATTTGGAACTATTATAAATGAAATAAGTGCAGTTAAATAATAAAACATTAGCTAAAAAGAGTTTGTATCAAATAATTATTCAAGGTTCCCAGGGTTTCCACCAAATATAAAGAAACTATATTATCATCGTCAATCCCACGACTGTGTATGATCGTAGGGTGCCTGTGCAGCTGACCACCTGATATGATCAATCTTCATATTTGGGTTGAAAGCCGAAGAGCTATTAATTCATGCGTTGCGTGTCATATATATATATATATATATATATATATATATATATATATCGTGACGTCACACATGACCACGCGAGAATGAAAACGAGAAGTATTAGGGTATATATATATATATATATATATATATATTTATGAATAAAAATGACAATAGGAAAACTGGTAATTGCTGACGCGTTTCGTCCAATGTGGACTTTATCAAAACAAAATACGAAAATGAAATTAAATGAACAAAGTAACTAATAAAAACAAAAACAGAATGTACCTAGCAACTGGAATGTAGAGAAACGCTATTTTCATATTTTTAACTGAAAAATAACGTCAGTAATTGTCACGTGTGGAGAATATTGTCATTATAACTGTGTTGATGTATTCAACCATTTTCTTTTGATTTTATGAATCTGTTGTGTATATTTGTTTGTAAGAGCATTAATTTTGTCAAGAAAGGTGAAATAGGGAGAAACCTGGGCGTAGATTAATATTTGGGTAGTTTACTATTATTTCATAATAATATGAAATTGTATAAAAATTGTTTACTACTAAGACAAACGCTTTATTATTGTGATGTGCAATAACGCGTCGGGAGGTCGAAATAGTAACAAGGAGAGTGTTCATCTTGAATTCATCTTCGTAAACGTAGCTAATTTCTTTCGTGACTCAAATTCCCTTCATAATTTCCTTGCCTCAAAATAATTTCTAATGTCAGAGTCAGAATGACAAAGATCACTCAAATATTAGCAATATGTAAAGTTAAAAATATAGAATGAACTTTTGTTCTTTGGATTCGTGAAATGTTCGAAGGCGAAAGGTGGTGAGAGTACTTTCAAAAATATATTCAGCCATAATTTTCTTAAAGGGCAACAAAGACATTCTCCATTTTAAGCGAGCTATTCTTAAATATTCTGTACGCAAAATCAACAAAGACACTGGATCACTTCTAGGATTCCGTTACGTTAATGAAAACGATGTTTGAAATATTTGCGTTTAAGTAATGTCGATATATACCCAAATGCAGGATTCTCTGTCGCAAACCTTCCTATCTTAATGTCACTGTCCTGGGTATGACGATAAACTACATCCGACATCAGAAGGTTTTGAGGAGCGTTGAACCACCTGTTAATTGCTGGTGTTCCCAGGTACACCCTGACCCGGCATGGTAGCACCTGTTAGGGTCCCAACTATGGGCAAATAGTTAACCCCAGAATTGGGGTCAAAACACTATGAGAATTTAAAAATAGGTTTTAGTACTAGCAATACATTTTTGTAAAAAAAATTATTACCAACAATTTGAAGGAAAAAATTATTACCAACAATTTGAAGGAAAAAATTATTACCAACAATTTGAAGGAAAAAATATTACCAGCAAGACATTATTATCAGCAATACATTTTTGAAAAAAAAAAAACACAATATTACCAGCAATATATTTTTGAAAAAAATATTACCAGCAATAAAAAAAATCGTCGGCATTAAATAACCCATTGAGGTTGATATGCCATAAAACAAAACAAAGCAAACCAAGCCTTAATGTTACTACACGCCCCTACTTTTCTAACCCGTAAATTTTGGAGGGGCACCACATGTACTGCTATAGAAGGAGGGGTGTGTTAAAACCCCAACATATCAAACGATTTACAGAAGGCAGATATTAGGTTGGTGCAAAAATGATGTCGTTTTCTCGATATTATTTTTGCACCAACCTAATAGTTTAACGCGTAGTCCTGTGGAGGCAGACGGTGTTTAGTGTTCAGAGCTAGTTGAATATTAGGGTAACTGCTAGTCTTTCTTTGGAGGTACTAACCGATAAACCAAATAAATACATAGAATTAAGATTATTTTAATCATTTTTAATTATATCTTATAGTATATAATTGACATGAAATAGATTTACAGAAAGTAGATTGATTAAAGCGTTGTCCGCGGGATTAGTGTCGTTGTCCACCGGTGATTAGTGTTCACAGGTAATGGAATATTAGGACAACTGCTGGGCTTTGTTTGGGGTCATAATAGATAGACTAAATAAATACACCGAATTTAGATTATTTTAATACCATTTAATTATATACAATACTATATGATTTAAACGAAATAGATTTGTAGAAGGCAGGCAGATTAATGCATAGACGCGTGAGGACAGGCATTGTCAGGCAGTTTTTTT
>OZ010589.1:41723894-41728894 GCA_963932145.1 Acanthosepion lycidas
TATATATATATATTATTTGATAATTGGTAGGGATAATTCCAAATAGGGTATTATTTCAAAGAGGATATAAATCCAAAGAATAGCGCAATTTCTTAGAAATCCATTGGTAATAATTTATTTCGTGGGATCAGACGCCCAACTCTTCAGATCAAAATAATTTTTGCTCTGAAGAGGTGCGCATCTGATTCAACGAAATAAATTATTACCAGTGGATTTCTAAGGACTGCACTTTCATTATATATAATGAATAATGGCTTTGCAAAAAAGGAAGAAAAGTTTTTATGACTGATACACATACACAGACGCGCACACACACACACACACATTTATATGTGTGTGTGAAACAGTCGTAGAAGCTGTTCTTTGTTGAATATTAGCTAGTTTGCCAGAGGTTTAGCACACAAGTAGGCAAATGTAGCCAAAGCCAAAACTGACTTGAGTCATTTATGGAGAAATATATAGCTGAACAAAGACCCCTCATGCAAATGTATTGGGAAGGTCCATTCTAGCAAAATGGACCAACCCAACTGGTGTATTAGGCGCTCTCCTATAAAATAAGGTAAAATCAGCTTTTACAAGGAAATAGGAGGCAGCCATGTTGGCAGGTAAGTCACTTGACTTCTATATCTCCCTCCTCTCCCCATTGCGGAAGCATATTGGCCGTTGGGGAGGAATTAATTCCCTATTGCCTGGCTGATTGTACGAGAGTAGTCGGGATAGCGCCCTGGGAATCCTCGTTCTTGATGGCTGTGATTGAGTAGGGCCCTGGGACGCTGGTTTATTTTGTAATGTAATGTCACCATTTTCCAAGTCTTTGGCAGATTGATGTGGTCTGCATGTATCCGTAATTGTCGGCTCAGGTGACACAGGCATGGCACTTGGTATGGGGGTCTTGATTATGGGTGCTTCAAGTTTCCTTAGAAACCTACGGTTCCGCAGGGTTATTCTGCCTGATCCTGCAACTCTAATTCTATATTGACGGTTGGGAAGTGTCTCTACTATTCGCCCAGCTATGTCCCATCGACGGCTATTTGGGTTTTGAATGGAGACTGTGTCACCTTTATAAAGTGGGGATAGTGCATGTGCAGTACGGTTGTACTTCTCGATGAGGTCTGCATTGCGTTTGGATAATCTCTGTTCTCGTTTTTGTGCTGCGGCTATCCATTCAGGGTGTGGTTTATATAACTGTGGGTGCGATGGGATAAAATCTCGAAGACGTCTATGAAGCAGGAGTTGCGCTGGTGATAAGCCAATGCCTTGGATAGGGGTGTTTCTATATTGCAAGATTGCTTGTGCTGCCATGTTATTGTCCAAGGAACCCTGGTGTCCTGTGCAGTCTTTTATGAGTCTTTTTGCAGTCTTGACTGCCAATTCTGCACGTCCGTTAGACTGGGGATAGGCCACTGATGAAATTCTTTGCTTAACAGCCCAGGTTTTTAGGAACTGTTGGAATGAGTAAGCTGAGAATGGCGGTCCACCATCTGTACTAAGTTCCTCAGGTGCACCATATGTTTGGAATATTTCTCTGCAGATGGAAATCAACCTGGAAGCAACCGCTTGCCCTGGCTTGATGCGGTACAGAATGAGCCATCCAGTGAGCCTGTCTGCACAAGCAAGATATGTGAAGGATTTAACATAGAACAAATCCATTACAATCTGTTGAAATGGCCATTCAGGTGTAGGTGTCATTTGGATTGGTTCATGTGGTAGACTTGGGGCATTCCTTGAACATGTAATGCAATTATACCTGTAATTGCGAATTGAGGCATTCATTCCAGGCCAGTAAACTGAGTCATTGGCACGCGCTTTCATGCCAACTACTCCTTGATGAGCCGAATGTAGGCATTTTAATATGTTCTTGCGCTGGGAGGTTGGTATCACTACTCTCCTGTCAAGTAGTATTAGACCATTTTCATTGCTTAGGCGGTTACGAACTTCCCAGTATTCCCGGATTGTAGGTGGTGTTGCTTGACGACTGTTTGGAAAACCATTGTCTATGGTTTTCCGTAATAGGGTGTATTGTGTGTCTTCTTGACCAGCAAAACGAATGTGGTCAGGGGAAGTTATGGCAGGATTATCATCTAATTGAGATATTGATGTGAGGGCTGTCAATCTCATTGTTGCACAAGTCTCATCTGATTCATCAATTTCTATAAGGGAGGGTTCTATGGAGAATGTATCAAGTAGGCTTTGTACTGTAGTGACTGGATTGCGGGAAATAGCATCAGAGGCTCTGTGCCATTTTCCAGGGCAGTGTTGCATGGTGAAACGATATCTCAAGCTTTTCTCTTTGAGTCGGAATAGGCGAGGGTTGTGAATTTTGCTGAGATCTCGATCACCAAAAAGTCCTTTGAGTGGTTCATGGTCGGTCACGACTATAACGTTTGGGCAACCTAGTATGAACATGCGGCACTTTTCAAGTGCCCAGCTGATAGCTGCTGCTTCACCTTCTATGGGTGCATATCTTTGCTCAGCCTCAGTACAGAATCTGCTTCCAGCAAACACAAGATGCCAGCCTTCAGGGCAACAGACAGGGGCTCGTTCGATTGCACATGTGCAGTGTTTCTGAAGAAGTAAAAATCCCATGCCGTCTTTACTCCAGTCAGGAGCTAAGCAGGTAATTCTGTTGATGTCAAATGTTGAGACGCCCCGCTTTACTAGTTCAACAATGACCCGCTTTGATTCCTGAAATGCTTTCTCAAGGGTCTGGTTCCAGGTGAATTTTGAGTTTTTTTTTACAAGGTCCCGAAAAGGTAGCATAATGGGACTTAATGAATATGCCCAGGCAAGTTGGTTTACCAGTCCAAACCAAGACCTTGCATCGGTGATGGTTTTCGGAACAGGGAAATTTAAAATAGCATTAAGCATTGATTCAGAGGGAGATACACCCGATGAAGTTATTTGAAGGCCACCAAACTGAACAGTGTCCTTACAAAACTGGAATTTGTCTTTGCTGAGTACAATCCCATTTTGTGCACATCTCATTAGAAAATCAAAGGTATGATAGAATGCCTCTTTGATGCCGGTGTCGTAGAGCAAAGTATCATCAACCAATTTGATTTTCCTGGGAATATCTTTTATGACTTCATCATATCTACGGGTGTATGCATCACCAGATGCTAAGTAGCCTTGAGGCATCCTAAGGTACATAAACCTTCCCCACTCTGTGATAAAAGTTGTGAGCGGTTGGGACTCCTCATCTAATATAATAGAGTGGTAGCCATCGACAGCATCCAGTACTGTTTTCTTGGTATTGGGTGGCACTTGCATTGCCAGCTGGAAAGGTGAGGCAGTGTGGTGGGTTTCTCGCTTGCATTGCGAATTTAAATATTGATAATCAATGGTACGCCTCGGTCGACCATCCTTTTTTGTTGTAATGACCATCGTGCTACACCAATCTGTTGGAGTACCAATGGGCACTTGTTCTAATATGCCTCTTTCTATATCTTGCATAAGGGCTTGCCTCACTGGTTCTTTTAAATGGTATGGCACTGGTATTGGTCTGTGTCTTGCCTTAGGGATTGCCCCCTCCTTCAGGTGGATATGTGCTGGTTTACCAGACATGGCTGGGAATTGCCCATCAGTATTAAATGCTGAATCAGCAAATTGTTTCAGCAACCATTTTTTGAGGTTCTCCACATTTCCTTCGTTTGCTGGAAAGGGGATTTCTTCAGGGCGATCTGGTAGCTGAAATCTTCTGAGTTGCTTTTGCTCGACAGCTGCTGTGTGATCGTTGGTTGTCCAATCTAATTTGCTGTGGGTTGTCATAGTCATAGGCGTGGGGAAGTGAGGAGACAGTATGCCAACATCAATACAGGCGGCCTTGCTAAAATATATCTTATCGATGTTATTGCAGATGTACAATGCTTGCTTTGTCGACATTTCTCCAACACTAAATTGAATAGGCAACCATCCCTGGCTTATAAGGGTTGAGCCACCCACAGCACGAATAACTTTCTTTGATGGGATCAAGTTACTTTCCTTGAGACCCATGCTATGTAGGCGCTTGGGTCCTCCAAGGCAGATGGTGGCCCCACTATCTGGGAAGATTTTCAAACGAGTGCTTTGATTACCTGGAATATCTTCAGGATTTCTGGGGTCTGGCCTTGGAGAGAATGGGACCAGTGTTGCTTCTATCTGAACAACACTATTTTTGTTAGAGGACACATATGAGCCTGTCTCCTGGTCAAACTCTACATGTGCAATCAAACTGTCCATGTTAGCTTCATCGTCTTGGAAGCCTCTCACTTGACTAAAGCGATTTCTTGATCGGCAAACTTTTGAAAAATGACCTTGGATGCTACACAAGTCACAGGTCTGATTCCAGGCAGGACATGCCTGTTGGCGGGTGCTGGTTCCTGGGATGCCATGCTTGTGGCTACCACATCCACTACAGCGGAACTTGTTTTGTTTTATAATCAGTTTTTTGGGGCTTCTGGATTGAGGGGGATTTTTTTCCACTTGTGTTGTTTTTTCTTTGCGATAGGTTGATGCACGCAATGCTGACATTTCAGTTGTCCCTGCCATTCGTGCTTGGTCACGCAGTGCTGCCTCGAATGCCTCAGCATGGTTGATGTTTTGGTCAAGGGTCTTCAATGAGCTGGCCTTTGCTAGTAAATCTGCTTGGAGAGCATCATTTGCTGTACCTCTGACCAGCTGGTCTTTGATATAGATGTCAGATAGGTCATGACTGCAAATGGGACATGTGAAGTCACAATCCTGTGCTGTACCCTTAAGGCGGACAACAAATTGCTGGATTGATTCGCCTGGTCCCTGGGAAATCGAAGCGAAAGACAATCTATGAACCATAGGGTTCGATTTTTGGGTAACTAATGCCTCCAACATGTTCAGGAGTCTGTTTGGCTTTTCCGAGAAAAATTTGGGGTATGTATTGATGATCGACGTTTGCACAGTCTCATCAGCACAGTTGTATAAATGGATGTTGGTCTGTGTAGGGGGCATGTTTGTCATTTGCACAAATACCTCCCAATCAATTCTGA
>OZ010589.1:41731394-41783894 GCA_963932145.1 Acanthosepion lycidas
GGTGGCCGAATAACGAAACTTATTAAGAGCCACAAAGAATAGGGAAAAGTGGAGAGCCATGATCGCCTACGTATTGAAAGAACACGGGACATAAAAAGAAAGAATGAATTCGGTGGACATTGAGCAGAAACAAAATCTATCTATCTATCTATCTATCTATCTATCTATCTATCTATCTATCTATCTATCTATCTATCTATCTATCTATCTATCTATCTATCTATCTATCTATCTATCTGGTGCGTGACGTAAGAGTTATCAAATTAGAAAAAGATATGGCACACTGATATGAAATATAAATTAAGGCTACTAGTTTTTCTTTTCTTCCACTGTCCTCAAACATGAGCCGCTGCTCTCTGGAACCAACTCCCAAGAGGGTGCTTCCCCGATCACTAGAGCCATAACCTGTTCAAATCTAAGTTTGGCCGTTAGCTTCTTCACATATCCGCATAAACTGTGCCTCCTACTATACCCAGCTGGCTCTCGGGCCTTGTAGAAGATGAACACCATTATAAAAAATAGCTCTTAGTCTAATTTCTCTGTATTCTTTCTCATCAACAGTTTTATTGACGAAATATCTGAGAAGTATTTGAAGAGAGATGGAAAATGCGATACCGAAATCCGAATGTGCATTGGAATAGTGAAAGACGCCTTCGTAAAGCTAAGCAAAGTATTAGGAAACAAGAAAAAATTCTTGAGAAACAAGGAAAAGAATACTAAACCCATTAAATCCTCTTATATCGGAAACTGGAAGAAAGTGTAATGTATTTATACTGAAGGATACTGAAAATACAATGGACGAGGCGTGTAACGAAGGTTGAAAAGGACACTTGTACCCAAAATGTGAAAAAGACAGTTTAGATTTCTAAAGAGGGCTTGGAAAATTTGACCGCAAGATGGACTGCGGGATGCCAGCTTTCTAACGAACTTGTGTGAATGGATGAAGGAACGGTGGGTAGCTAGAAGTTTGGCAAAGGACAAACTGATTAGGGCGACAAGAGATAGGAGATTGTGGAGAACCACGAAAGAACACGGTACAGAGAAGAAAAATCCCGTCATGCGAACGTTACATGAAGATGAGTGATAATTTGTAAATTAATATTTAACAAAATTATATATTTTAGAGAAAAACTGACCACTTTAAGGTTCCATTATAATAATTTATTTCACCAGAGCCCTATTAAAGAACGCCGGATCATCAGATAGCACTTCCAAAAGATGAAACGAAAAATGAAATGAAAATTGATGGGTTGCGTAAATTTTTGTAATTTAACAGAGAGTGTAATAAGGAGTAGTTAGAGAGACATGGTAGAGTTTACGGAGGGTTTAATTTAATATTTCTCTCAATCATACTTAGTATTGGGGGAGTTGGAGTGACAAGACCATGACCTATTTAAACGGTTAACTTAACGGAAGTGATATATTGAAATGAGAGGGGAGAAGAGAAAAAAAAAAGAAAGAAGAGGGAGAGGGAAGTAAAGAGAAAGAGGCTGTAAATGGGTTTTACATATAAAGGAGAGGGGAGGTAAGTTTTAGCAATTTATGTAAAAAATAGAATTTGATGTTATATATATATATATATATATATATATATATATATATATATGCCCTGTCAGTGGAAACTAATATATAACAGAATAATAGAGAATAATTTTGCAGTATTGTTATATACCTTACCTATGAATAGTATTGTGTATGTCCCAATCCTCATAAACAAATTGGCCACTATTGTACGTGGGGGTAATATGCTGTCTACCACTAGCAGTGGTTTACCTATTCACGCCGCTGGCGAGTATTGTATTTTGTTGATGTTATAAAGATTACCATTTCATTTCAACCTCTGTTTTGGTTATTCATCATTCAGTAACCTTTCCTAGGTTACAAGTATATTATTCGGACGAGCATTATTACTAGCCGCAGTTTAATGAACGTTTTCTCAAGGAAATCGCGTGCACTTTCTTTCTTTCTTTCCTTCTTTCTTTCTTTCCTTCTTTCTTTCTTTCTCGGATTATTCTTTGTTTCTTTCTTTGTTTCTTTCTTTGTTTCTTTCTTTCTTTCCCGGATTATTCTTTGTTTCTTTCTTTCTTTCTTTCTCGGATTATTCTTTCTTTCATTCTTTCTTTCTCGGATTATTCTTTCTTTCTTTCTTTCTTTCTTTCTTTCTCGGATTATTCTTTCTTTCTATCTTTCTCGGATTATTCTTTCTATCTTTCTCGGATTATTCTTTCTTTCTTTCTCGGATTATTCTTTCTTTCTTTCTTTCTCGGATTATTCTTTCTTTCTTTCTTTCTCGGATTATTCTTTCTTTCTTTCTTTCTCGGATTATTCTTTCTTTCTTTCTTTCTCGGATTATTCTTTCTTTCTTTCTTTCTCGGATTATTCTTTCTTTCTATCTTTCTCGGATTATTCTTTCTTTCTATCTTTCTCGGATTATTCTTTCTTTCTATCTTTCTCGGATTATTCTTTCTATCTTTCTCGGATTATTCTTTCTATCTTTCTCGGATTATTCTTTCTATCTTTCTCGGATTATTCTTTCTATCTTTCTCGGATTATTCTTTCTATCTTTCTCGGATTATTCTTTCTATCTTTCTCGGATTATTCTTTCTATCTTTCTCGGATTATTCTTTCTTTCTTTCTCGGATTATTCTTTCCTTCTTTCTTTCTTTCTTTCTTTCTCGGATTATTCTTTCTTTCTATCTTTCTCGGATTATTCTTTCTATCTTTCTCGGATTATTCTTTCTATCTTTCTCGGATTATTCTTTCTATCTTTCTCGGATTATTCTTTCTATCTTTCTCGGATTATTCTTTCTATCTTTCTCGGATTATTCTTTCTATCTTTCTCGGATTATTCTTTCTATCTTTCTCGGATTATTCTTTCTATCTTTCTCGGATTATTCTTTCTATCTTTCTCGGATTATTCTTTCCTTCTTTCTTTCTTTCTTTCTTTCTCGGATTATTCTTTCTTTCTTTCTTGGATTATTCTTTCTTTCTTTCCTCCTTTCTTTCTTTCTTTCTTTCTTTCTCCTCACTCTCTTTGCATCTTTCTTTATTTGCCATCTTCTCCCTATATTTCTATCTTCCGTTCTCTATGTTTCTTTCTTTAGAAACCTATTCCCATATTTCCATCTTTCTTTCTTTCTTTCTTTCTTTCTTTCTTTAAGTATACCCATCTTTCTATCTTTCTTTTTTCTTACTTGCTACTTTCTATCTTTCTATCTTTCTTTTCTTACTTCTTACTTCCCAGCTTGCTTTCTTTCTCAATCTCTTTCTATAATTCTTTCTTTCTGTCATTTTAACCTGCAACACGTTCTTTCTTTCTTTCTTTCTTTCTTTCTTCTTCCATCTTTTATCTTTCTCACCTCTTCCCATCTTTCTTTCTTTCTTTCTTTCTTTCTTTCTTTGTTTTTCCCACTCGTTTCCCAGCTTGCTTTCGTTCTCACTCTCTTTATTTAGTTATTTCATTTTCACCTGCATCTCGGTGTTTCTTTCTTTCTTTCTTTCTTTCTTTCTTTCTTGGATTATTCTTTCTTTCTTGCTCGGATTATTCTATCTTTCTTTCTTGCTCGGATTATTCTATCTTTCTTTCTTTCTCGGATTATTCTTTCTTTCTTTCTTTCTTTCTCGGATTATTCTTTCTTTCTTTCTTTCTTTCTCGGATTATTCTTTCTTTCTTTCTTTCTTTCTCGGATTATTCTTTCTTTCTTTCTTTCTTTCTCGGATTATTCTTTCTTTCTTTCTTTCTTTCTCGGATTATTCTTTCTTTCTTTCTTTCTTTCTCGGATTATTCTTTCTTTCTTTCTTTCTTTCTCGGATTACTCTTTCTTTTTTTCTTTCTCGTCCATTTTTTTGTTTCTTTCTTTTCTAATACTTTTGTTTTTTCTATCAGCTATTTTCTAGTATATTTTCTTTCTTTCCTCTCATTCCGTCTTTGATTTCTCTTTCTTTTTTCTCGCCCATTTTTTCTCCTTTCTCTATTTATTTTTCTTTCTCCTCTCTTTTCTGGCTCATCATTTTCTTTTTTTTCCTCGTCCATTTTCTTTTTTTACCTTTTCTATATTGAAAAATTTGTTTTCCTTCATTTTCCCTTTACTTATTCCTTTTACCTTCTACCTAATCTATTTTCTTTCTTTCTTTCTTTCTTTCTTCTAAATTCAGTTTATTTCCGTTTGAAGAAAAAATATCAGATTTAATTTTGAATCTCCTTTTCCGAATCTTATACGAAGTCTAATTCATACATAAATCTAAGCCTCTCATCTTTTAATCCAGTTATCTAGTGCATATCAATCAGATATTCACTCCATTCCTCATTAACGTAGCCTTTTGCCAGGCTAATCTTAATTTAGTCGACTGTTAATGGTGTCATAGAATTATCAAATCGATAGTCTGAGAGATTCTTATAGTGACTTGAATTTATATTGATATGAAAGATATTCATTTTGGTTTGAATTCTGTTTAAATTCTAAGGAAATGGATAGAAATAGACCGCTCAGATTTAGTTGTTAAAATGAGTTCAGATACTTGGAGCATCTACGGTTGAGGAAATATTGCATCGTTTGCGCTTTCGTTACAAGCGTATAAAGTTAAAAATAAAATAATGCTCGCAAAAAAGGCAATACCTTTTAAATTTTAGCTTTTTTTAAAGAACGCATGAAGTGAAAGCCAGGGAAATGCTTGTTTAGGGATATTTTCTCCATTAGTTTTCCCCATTAACAACCAGTCGTCATTTTTATTTCCTAAGAGAATCACGTGATCACCTTTGGCACTTGTTACTTAACAATTTGGCACAGGCAGTGTTTCTTTCCCAGACAGCAGCGGAATCAGAATGAAATGGCTAGTATTTTAAAACAGTTACTGCTATGTGAAACTGTGAATTTAGATGATGCTTTAGTAGTAAGTCACTGTCAGAAATCATTTACAGCAAATCGACTTCCTTCCTTAATAAGGCTGCCATGGTTAGATCGTCTGCTTACTTCTATTTTCATATCCATTTTCCACTGCTGATTGGTTCATCATTACATATTTAAAAACGGTTTCGTGTCGCTTTCTTTTATTAGATATAATAATCGACAAATGAAGTTTATATACCAGATATTGGAGAAAAAAGATTGAATTTTAATAAAACCGGACGCTGAAATGGCATAAAAGTCTTGGTGATGTTTGTTCATCGTATTCAGTAATCGAATGGCAAATCTAGTATTGTCATCACAATATCATTTAACAGATAGTCAAGTCTGTTGACTTCATTGTTGTCAAAATATCAGACACTTAGAGAAAAGACAACATCACATATCGAAGATGTCTCTAAATGATTTAGAATTGTTAAAATACCGAACATTCTTGCTTTTGTGTTTGTAGATATCTATATTTGTTAGAGTCACTGTGTTCTGTTAGCAAGGTCTTCATATCCCCATGTGTGAAACGCATACTGTCATCTTAATGAGAATTTGCCGTCATTATTTATTACAGTAAATTAAAGTAAATATCTCATATTGTCTGTCGAACTCCTTTGAGATTTGGCCAGCATTCTATACCAAAAATGTTCGTTTCTATTTGAAGTCGTCATTACTATTCTGTCTTCGAATAAAAGTTATTTTTCTTAGGCAAGAACTATTTTCCATTCTCGGTAGAGCTGCTCGTACCTTATCTGCAAAAAAGAAAGTTAAGAATATATATATATATATATATATATATATATATATATATATATATATATATATATATATATATGTTATGTCCGGTAAGAATTGTTATGGTCCGATTCATTGTACCACGGTGATAGTCCAAGGTATAACCAATAAAGAAGAACTCGAACACAGGTATGGAATAACACAGATATATTACAAACAGGAATATATACAGAGAAGTAGAAAGAAGTTAGTACGAACAATCAGGTTTAGTAGAGAAAACAATGTAGTCTCGACCAGTATCACTATTCCAATGTCTTGCAGTAATTGTCTGAACGCGACTCTGTTTCGGAGTGCCTCTGACTCGACTCTTGACTCGACTTGAACTACTGACTCCCTGCCTACTGACTGAGGCGCAGTATTTATTAAGTATGGAATAGTCCATTATTATTATTATTATGGGTAAGATCCCATAACAATATATATATATATATATCGATTGATAATATTAGTGGTCAATATATATATATATATATATATATATATATATATATATATATATATATATATATATATATATATAAATTCCCAACAGAAGAGAATACAGGTAGAACTCAATGTTCAGGACAGATTAATCATCAGACGTACAAATTCAATTTTTGAATTTGTAGGTCTGATGAATTGGATCGTGATTACGATTCCAATGTAATAAATCATAACCATAGAATATTTGTGTTTAAGCCTTTTATATATATATATATATATATATATATATATATATATGTATTTCAAAATAACGTTTCATTCGAATGTCACAATTGCTACAACTGTGAAATAACAATAATAATTTTAAAAGATCCAACGTTCCCACAAACATTACTGTTGGTTTTTCTCTTTTAAAGTGAAAGGGACTGACATTGACTTTTGACATGATCTATACTATAGGATGAAAGTTATGGGCCACCCTCTGGATTTAATAATTTGTAAGTTTCAAACCTTTTTTTTATTTAATTAACTCCTACTAAGTAAAGAGGCTGAAATTATTTAATCGATTTTTCTTTTTTATTATTAAAGCTTCCATTATTTTTTGTCATTTTTTTTTTACATGTAGATGAGGTTATTATGTGTGTATCTTCTACTGGTATTTTTCAGATGTAGTCTGGTAAATTTGTATGTGTGTGTTTAAATGGGTTCTAATAGAGCTGTGATCGGATAGGTGTAACGTAAGTCGTCTGGATAGGCATGTAGTAGTGTGACGGATGTAATGTTTTATGAAGTCGGTTTGATCAGTAACACAGTCCCTTAAAAGGGCATTCTTAGACGTTCTCGTAGAATATAGTAACCAGACTTTCACCACCTCATTGTATAAACACTCACTAGCAGAAACTCTTGCCTACTCTGATACAAAATATCAAAATAAATACCCATTTAAGCATACACACAAAATTACACATAATAAAAACGAGAAAAAACAAACAAACAAAAAACAACGCTCAATAATATTAAATACGAACACGGCCAGAATGCGCTAGCTGTATTCCGAAAATAAAACATCCCTATGATTCTATAAATATAGACACAGCCAATATATCCAATTAAAAAGCAAAAATAAAATAATTCTTGAAAGTATAGTCGAAATCGCTCGGAATTACAGAGAATTCACAGTTTCTACACACTTTTTATCCAGAAAAGAAAACACTTGTTCGAACAAAATTATATTTCGTCTTTAATGACACATGTATAAATGAAGTATTGCTACCGAAATACACAATATATGTATGTATATATATATATATATATATATATATATATATATATATATCTATATATATGTATGTTGGACTCTCCCGTCGTATTAGGGTCAAGCGGCTCAGTTCCTAGGAACCGACAGCCAGACACTAGCACCTAGGATTTGATTATAGTGGTGAAGGCTTTGTGTAGAACCAACCGCACTTTTTAAAGGCCCGAAAACAGGGTTTCTGGTGTACTATGTGCCACAAGGTCCTCAAACAACCCTCCGTAGGTTTTCAATTCCGAGTCATACGTTTCCTAGACCAGTTGCCACCAAAGGCTATAAAACCCAGTCTGCTATTTACCCATAGCTTGAGAGAGAAAAAAAGGATTAATACCTTTCCCAAGGGTATTAGAACATAAGTGAATATAATGGATACGACAGGAATTCGGGCTGCTATCCGCTACTCCACTGTGCTTCCTTCCTATCTATCTATCTATCTATCTATCTATCTAAAATTGCAAATTAAAAAAAATAATAATGTTTTTTATGAAAGTATTTATTTATTTATATATATATTTGATATTTCAGATTGGCCTCAATCTTTCTTCAGAAATGACTGTTTGTTTACAAGTAGTGTCCGTCGCGAGATGCGGACGTCACGTGATATGGAACGCCACTGTGTTCGAATATTCTTAACGTAAATCTAACTGTAATAATATTTTAGATATTTTTATATAATTTTAAATTCAACAACAAACACTATTTACAGAGGCACGAAAATGGCACCCAGTTATGCTAATATCTTTATGCACATTCTAGAAAGGAAGATACTAGAAAATTCAGAATATAAACCATTACATTATTTCAGATATATTAATGACATTTTCTTAGTATGGACTCATGGATCAGAAAAATTAAAAAAACTTTTTCACTTTCTGCAACAACTTCCACGATACAATTAAATTTACCATGGAGCACTCATACACATCCATCCCTTTCTTAGACGTTATGATAAAATTAAACAAATATACACTTTCTACCAGTCTATACAACAAACCCACAAACCAACATAAATTCCTACACTTTAACAGCTGTCATCCCCTTAAATTAAAAAAAATCTATTGTATACAGCTCATTTCTAAGAATCAAACGCATATGCTCAGACCATTTAGATTTTCTATACAACATTAATAACTTAAAACAATTCCTAAAATGTAAATACTCAATAAAAATAATAAAAGAAACACTAAATAAAACTATCCACATAAATTGTAACACACTTCTCACATACAAGAAATGTAAAAACAACAATCGGATTCCTATGGTTTTTAAGCACAATCAATATTCCCACACACTTATTCGCAATTTAAAAAAGGATTAAAAGAACCTCCATTTAGACAAAAAGATCAAAAACATTTTTGATAAACCACCCATAAATGCAAAGAAACAATCACCTAACCTATCAGCTATCCTCACCTCTACCAAATATCTAAACAATACAAACCAATCAGGAAATTACAAATGTAACTAACTTTGTTGCTTAGTTTGCAAACACTTAATAATTAGATAATGTATTTTCTGTAACCAACACCAATATCAAGATACACCCACCTCACCTCACCTGTGATAGCCATAACATAATCTACTATTTATTCTGCACCTTATGTCCTAATAGTGGATATATTGGTAAATCTGGAAATAATTTTAGATTTCGCTTCAACAATCATAAACAAACCATACGTCAAAACAATCCTTATTCCCCCATAGCTGAACACTTTAATCAATCAGGACACTCATTAGAAAACTGTAAATGTTTATTGATAGATTCTGATTTCAGTTCCACATACACACGCAGAAAAAAAAGAAAAATACTGGATTTTAAAATTAAATACATATAAACTAGGGTTAAATAAAGACTTGGGCATTTTAAATCTTTATAAATATTGCAATAGTTAAACATTTTTTAGATATAGTTAAACAAGATTTTTTTAAAATTTTATTTTTATTTTAAAAAATTTTTTTTTAAACAACATCTAAAATATTATGACAGTTAGATTTACGTTAAGAATATTCGAACACAGTGGCGTTCCATATCACGTGACGTCCGCATCTCGCGACAGACGCTACTTGTAAACAAACAGTAATTTTTGAAGAAAGATTGAGGTCAATCTGAAATATCAAATATATATATAAATAAATAAATACTTTCATAAAAAACATTATTTTTTTTAATTTGCAACTTTTTCTATATATATACATATTAAGAAAGTATACGTGGCTTCTCTCTGTAGTTTAAATTCGAAAGACTGTCTTAAAATTCCTTAGCAGACGTTAATTCTGAGTGACAAAACGTAGATGTTGTAATTCACGTATTGTTATGCTGTTTGTAAACTAAATTCCTCTTCTCTCACCGTCTTTCGTACACTCCATATTTTTAGCTTTTTTGTAGACTAAATTACTCTTCTCTCACCGTCTTTCGTAGACTCCATCTTATTTTCTCAACTCCCGTCCTATGAACGCCGTGATTCCGCGTTAATTTCTTTTGCCAGCTTAAAATAAACAATATACAGCTTTCCCATGAGACTCTTTTTACGTACAGATGCCAATGAGATCATCTTTTTTTGTTTTTTTAACCACACACCCCTCTGATCTCATGATCACATCTCACGTTATATAATCATCCTTCCATCTGGGCGGGTGTCGCTCTCTGCGATTTCCGCAGTGTTTGGGGCTGAGCCTCATGAGAACTTCTCCAATTTTCTCCTTCATTCTCTAAATCCTCTTGAATCACTCTTAGGTCAAGAATATGCCTTGGCATACCATCCACCTCAACATTGTTGTGCGACTGTGCCCCGGTAACCATTCCTCTTGTCCATTTTGTCGTGCAGCGTGATCCAGTTGGCTTGACCCAAACCTCCTCTCCAATCCGTATAGATTGGGGACCGTCAGAGTGTGTTAAACATGGTGCCACTGTAGGATGTCTCCATTGGTATGTGTAAACTGCTCTGTGCGGCACAGTGTCTTCACGTTAGCCAGATTTAGGCGACATATTATACCAAAATACTGGTTCTGCAGGCGATATCCCTCCTCTCTCGGCAATGACTTTTATAGTTCGATGGTTTCGTTCTACGATACCATTTCCACTAGGCCTGTACGTTGCTCTATAATATTGTCTAGTGTTCCACTTATCCAACATTGACCGAAAAACTTCCGAACGGAACGCTGCCCCATTGTCCATGAGTACCTCTTCAACTGGTCCACGCTCGAAAAAAAATTCCTCCAGCTCCTTTGCAATGATGTCTGCCGTTGCTGCTCGAATCTCCCTCCAAACAGCGAACCGGCCAGGGCCACAATCAACTATAGTCAGGTACATTTCACCTCTATAATGCGTCACATCGATAGATAACCTGGTCCAATTGGCGTCAACTTGGATCTCTCCTAATTCGTGAACATTTGGCGACGGGTCGATTGATTGACAACGATCGCAGCTTCTAACCACCTTCTGTACAGTATCTCTTGACACCTCCGTGTAGATTTTCCGTACTAGATATAGTGTTCTATCCACTCCTACATGATGCAGTCCGTGCAACTCCTTGACCTCATCTCGGCCTGCACGGCACGTCGCTGTAATAGCTTTCTCTACTTTCAGCCAACTCTTTTCCACTCTGGTTAGAGCATCGGCCTTATTTCTGTCAGAGGGCACGAACGTTACACTTAATTTTAAATTAAATTTATCAATCATTTCCTTCAGAATCCCCAAACGTCGCATGATAATTAGCTCTGCCCCTCCTTTTGTACGGATCCTTTTTTCGTCTGTTATCGTAAGACTGATCCAACTGCGGACAGTAACCGAATCAGTTCGAATTTTAATCTCTTTTAGACCCCATTTCAATGCGAAGTTTACACCCTTTATCGTAGCCTCCAACTCAGCAACGTTGATATGGTTGTAGTGACGTTTCTTTCTTAGCCACGCTGCATCTTCGACTATCGCACCATCGATCTCAATACATACACCAGTGGCCATACTGCTTGCGTCGCACCAAACAACACCCTTTTCCATTTTGGGAACATGCCATCTCCCTCGAACCGGATCGTGGTGTCGAACTTCTTCCACAACTTCCCGTACCATACCGGTTCTTTCACTATCCACTATGTCTTCCCAATCGATTTCTTCTGCTCTTCTCTTCAAATAACTGCAGGCGATTCTAAGCCATCCAGCTATTGGGTAGTGGCCCACCATTTTCCCGCAGGCAGAGAACAGTTCATGCCGGCTCATTACCTCATGCCCCACAGGCAGGTCATTCCCTCTCGCAAATACCAGATCTCCTGCTTTATCCGTATGAAGCCGAAGACCCAACGCTGCTCCTCCTTCTAATGATTCTGGCGGCTTTGCTGTTAAGCCAATGTTGTTAAGTTGATTTACAAGGTCTGCTGCTGGTACCACTGTTTCATCCACTAGTATATCGTCAATATACGAATCTCTGTTTTTCCGATGTGTTCCTCTTTTGTTAGCACATTTTTTAGGATTTTTGACATAATTTTCGCGGCTACATTTAGTCCGAAACCCAACCTCGTTAAACAATAGGTCTGTCCCTCGTATCGAACTAACTGGTACTTCCACAGATGTCTCGCGTCATGGATTTGCAAATATGCGGACCTTTGATCAACAATTTTTGATGACGTTGTCATTTGCCCCCACTTCCTCATTGTTACTCCACAAACGTCAATTGCATCCCCACCAGAATGACACATAATGTATTTATTTAGTTCTCGGTAATCGAGAACTGGCCTGACTTTGTTTTTTGTGGGTTGTTTCGCCGCCATTAAGAGTAGCACTCCCGTCTGAACATCCTGGTCCCACGGGGTTAAGATTCCTGCCTTAATCCACCGTTTAACTTCACTGTTGAACTCGACCTTCTTCCCCTTACTCAATTTAGCATGATAGTGACTAATGTTGTTTTTTTTAATATTGGGGGTTCTGATATCCATTTCCATTCCACGGTTCACTTCTTTCCATCAAATTTTGCACCAAAGTCCTTATCTGACACTTCGCATTGCATTTTTTTGCTACTCTTGCTGTTTGGTTGTATGTTCATAGCACAATCTCCTCCTCTGAACTCCACGTTACCATTTCCGTAGACGGTAACCCCTCCAAGCTGGCGGATAACATCCATGCCCACAATGACATCAACACAATCAATGATCTTTTCCATCACAATTGCCTCGATTCTCAGTAACCGTCCACATACCTCCAACGTCACTGTGCTGATCCCTCTGCACACAACCTCCCGTCCATCCACTGCTCTTACAGTACTTGTACTCCTACAATCAGTCGAAAGACCCGACCGGATTAATGTTGCGGTGCTGCCAGTATCAATTAGGGCCTTAGCTCTCATGCCTTCTATCAGCGCTTCTATTGTTGGTAGTCTTCTGGTTTGCCCCATTGCTGATTTGAAGGGGTAACCGCCGGCGCACCGGTTGCCCCCTGATCTTTTCCCTGTGGGCAGTGTTTTACATAATGTCCCTGCTTGCCGCATCCATAGCAGGTCACCTTGATTGGTTCCCTACAGTCTTTCAACAAGTGAGGACCCTTGCAATTATAACATTTGCCGCTAAACGATTTGATCACTCTTGGTCACGCTGTTTAGGTTCTCGTTCTGCGACCGCTACTACTTCTGGTCTCCGAGTGGCTGTAAGCACCCTGGCAGTTGAAATTATTTCACTGAGTTCTAGTTTCTCCACATTTGGCAACTGCTGTAGTGGCACCGAAATACTTTCCAGGAACCCATTGACAAACGTGAGATTCATGATCTGCTCTTGTCCACTTCCTTCAAACCCTGCTTATTTTCGTTGCATACACATCAACGGCTTCCTCGCTCCATCGCATCTTCACTAGTTTGCATATGCAGAAAAAAACTCCGTCCGTAAAGGCTGTTTTTAACTTAGCCTCTATTTTCTTTGCATCCCGTTGATCTTCATCGGTCAATTGGAGATATAAGGCCAGGGCGTCTCCTTCTAAAAACAGGGACATAAAACTTGCGAGGTCGTGGATTTTTTGCAGTCTCGCTACCAATTTTACTTTCGCCAACAAGGACCATCAAATCACCTTCGCCACTAAATGTTTTCACCATATTTAGTTACTTTTTGATTCCCCTCCATACCGTCACGGCGCTTTATATGTATATTCCGAAATAGCTTGTAGTTTAAATTCGAAAGACTGTCTTAAAATTCCTTAGCAGACGTTAATTCTGAGTGACAAAACGTAGATGTTGTAATTCACGTATTGTTATGCTGTTTGTAAACTAAATTCCTCTTCTCTCACCGTCTTTCGTACACTCCATATTTTTAGCTTTTTTGTAGACTAAATTACTCTTCTCTCACCGTCTTTCGTAGACTCCATCTTATTTTCTCAACTGCCGTCCTATGAACGCCGTGATTCTGCGTTAATTTCTTTTGCCAGCTTAAAATAAACAATATATAGCTTTCACATGAGACTCTTTTTACGTACAGACGCCAATGAGATCATTTTTAACCACACTCATTATGCTATATATATATATATATATATATATATATATATATATATATATATGTGAATGCATGTATATATATATATATATATATACACAAATATATGTGAATGCATCTATATATATATATATATATATATACACACATATATATATATATGTGAATGCATGTATATATATATATATATATATATATATACCGTTACCTTGTCACCTTGTCTTCATGATCTTTATCACAACCTTTTAGCTTCTGTGTCTTCCGATATCCATTGCATTCGCTAATCTACTAAGAATGTCAAATAAATCTCTTTATCTCACTGCGCTAATCTCGCTCCGCTAATCTCGCTCCTATAGTAGAAGCTTTGGTTTTTGGAGAAAGAATTTGGGAGAAATGGTTGCAAGTGTTTCGTTTTTGTGTGTCGATGTAACTCTTAGCCTAATTACCTCGTGTGCAGGAACCAATGTAAAGTTACTCACAATGACGTCATTTATAATGGCCAAACCTAATTGTTACATGTATTTTAATTTTTTTGAAAATACAAACTAAAATATAGGATCCCATTATGTATAATGTATAGCCTTAATATAGCAAAGTTACTGTTTGCTGATAGAATGAAACAACGTATTGCATCTGATAAATTTGCAAGATTATCGGCGGCTCTGCAAATCCTCAATCCGTCTTCTAATTAATCAATTGGAAGTCCTAACATCCTCATTTGATTAGGATTAATTTTTTGCTCGAAAATTCTCATCCAACTCAACACACAACTCACCCGGGGTACCCACACCTAATTTTTTTCCCTAGAACTGAGACTATACTGATTGAGATGTGCATTACAAACGGTTCGTTTCCAATATCACTTGAAGAAGGCTGGGACTTACAACGGCCGAAACGTCGTGAATGTGAGATGTAAAGATGAGGCCAACAGTCCGAACAGTATAAATATTTAAAATATTATGTTGAGCATTTTTAGGAAATATATTGTTTTTGATGTTAGTCCAGGTTTATAGGCGTCGAATAAACAAATTCTGATGCAAAATGATATTTTAAAATGCATAATGTTTATATGTTTATTAAATTGTTTATATTTTTCTGATGAACAGTTCTACACTGCGATCTTTTGAATATCTTGTACACAAAGGCTGCCAGAATGTTGTCTTATTATTATTATTTTTATTTTCTTTGCTTTCTGGCGTTTACACATTTCTTTCCGGGGCCCGTCCAGGGACCTAAGGTTAGAAATGACATCATGACACTTTCCACTGACAAAAAAAAAAAAACAAAAAATAAAAATAAAAATAAAATAAAAATTACATAGATAAAGCCCTTCGTAAAGTGTGAGCTGTACTTTTCAGAACAATTTTTGTATCTCCTTGAGGCATGGGCTTCCAGGAATCCCTGCAATTAGTCTACTGTAATCTTTTCCAACCAGTCCTAGGGCTCCAACTACAACAGGGATTGTTGATGTTCCCATATGCCACATTTTCGAGACTTCTATTTCACGGTCCTTGTATTTTGACAGCTTTTTGAATATCTTCAAAGATACATTGCAGTCAGCAGGGACTGCCATATCAATAAGGAGGCACCGTTTTTGTTTGTGGTCTTTAATAACAATATCTGGGCGGTTGGCCTTGATTGTTCTGTCAGTGTGAATTGTGTAGTCCCATAGAATTGTAACAGGTCCTATCTCCGTAACCGGGTCTGGGTGGTGTTGGTACCAGTTTCTTTCAGTTTCCTTCCCGTAGAAGTTTCAGATTTTCCAGTGCAGATAGTGGCCCACACTGTCATGTCGGGTTTTATATTCAGTGGGTGCCAACATCGTGCAACCTGATACAAGATGATCAATCGTTTCTGGATATTTATCACAGAATCTGCATTTTGGGCTGACACAATATTTTAGTATATGTGCTTGATAATTCCTAGTTAGCAAGCATTGGTCCTGCGCAGCAAGGATAAAACCTTATTATTATTATTATTATTATTATTATTATTATTATTATTATTATTATTATTATTATTATTTTCTAAAGTCTAAACCAGAGGCTTCAAGCGATAAGTTTTTTTGTTTTGTATCAGAAAATGCAAACAGATGCACTCCCATTCAATCAGAGAGAAAGAGAGAGAGAGAGAGAGAGAGAGAGAGAGAGAGAGAGAGAGAGAGAGAGAAAATATGCAGTTGCGATCCCTTGAGAGAAATCTTCGCAAGATGTCAAACGTACCCATGGGCATAATATTTTGCAATTTACATTTTGAGGCTGCCAGGAATTTGATCCACCTATTTGATTGCTCCTTTTGATATAATTCCCAAATCCTCAGTAATAAAATCTTGAGATAGCACATTCTAATTATTTATATCTAGAGGTCCTTGTCACTTTATCAAACGCTTTCAAAGATGTGGTATTATCGGTAGCGGCTGCAACATCTGTCAAAAGGTATGTGTTTTCAACCGGAATATTCATGATAATATCTGGTCGTTTTGCCTGCATTTTTCTGTCAGTCTGAGGATTGAAATGCAAGAGGATGGTGACCTCTTTATACTGAACAACTAGTGATGACTTATGTCACACAAAGAAGATTTTCAATTTCGAAAATAAGCATCATTTTATCAAAATCTGCGTCATCATTTCAATATTTGGTAAAGGGTATTTATGTAAATTTATGTAAATTTACCTCTGTGCTACTTGTAACAATCAATTCCGGTGGTTCCCAAACATTTTTCTTTGGGCCGCATTTTCGTAATTAAAATTTACTCGCACCTCTCCATGTTTTATGTGATAAAAAGTAAATTTAATAATAATAATAATAATAATAATAATAATAATAATAATAATAAGAAGAAGAAGAAGAAGAAGAAGAAGAAGAGAGAAGCTTAAAGGGAGATAACCGCGGATTGAAATTCAGATCATTATAATTGATTCCAATTTCCGGGGTCTAGTTTCTAGAGTCTTAATACTTGATATAATGCAAAAATATCTTAATGTTCAAATCAGTCAATAATTATTTATAAATATTTATACTGGGATTCCTGTAAGTAATTACAAGTAATAATATCTTACTTTTAGCAGATGAAAATTTTTAAAACTGTTTCTAAATCTTTGATTGTCTTTCAATCATTCCACTTCACATGCTATCGTCTTCCAACGCATCTGTGAAGATTTATTGAGGACTTAGAATTGTTTCTCTCTCTGTCTCACTTCATAAAAGCAAATAAGAAAAAAGAATGAAAAGTAAATAATTCTTAATAAACCAAAATCTAAACCACTTGCATTTATTTAGCAAATGGAAATATTAGGTTGGTGCAAAAATAATGTTGTTTTCTCACATTTGAAAAGTGTATTGAATATTTCCATTTTTCCTAAAAGTGAATACTAGTATACGATAATTTTTTTTTTATCAGGAATTTGACATATTTTTTAATAGTTTTGTCTGCATATTTGTATACAAATAGAAGCAAAAGCTGTTTTATTTCTGAAAAAAAATGTTTGTATCTTCTAATTTCAAAAATTAATACAAAATTGTATAGCTGAAATATATAGTTCAATGTCAAACTTTTATATATAATTTTTTAAATAATTTCCCAGTTGCCTTCAGAATTGATCCTTATTCGCATGCTGTAAATAATTATAAAATCATTATGCTGAGAAGTGAAAATTAGACATGCAGCATTTTAATATATTGTTTTGACTAACATTTTAAATGAAAATTCATTTTTGGAAAGATGTTTTATTTACGTAATAGTCAAATTTTGAAATTTGGCATCATTTTGTCAACATCTGTGTCATCTCTTTAAAATTTGGTGAAGAATATTTAAGGAAATTGATTTCTGTCTGTTATTTGTAACAATAATGTCAGCATTTGTTGTGTTGAGCAGAGGATTGCTTGAAGATATAGAATTGTTTCTCTCTCTGTCTCACTTCATAAAAGCAAATAATGAATGAAAAGTAAATAATTCTTAATAAACCAAAATCTAAACCACTTGCAATTATTTAACCAATGGAAATATCTATAAAGATCTGGCAAGCTATTTTTATATGGATACCACACAAAGAAGATTGATCATAACACCCTGTTTTTAACCATGTAGAGTGTAAAAAAGCATTTAAACTACCCAGCAAACTGCTTTACTCCTAATGTGTTTCTTTCATAAATATCTTATCTTATAATGAAACAAGACTCCAGTTGCATTACAGCTTGTATGCTTATGGTCTTTGCATAAACTTTCTCTTTGCAATAAAATAAACCCATTTTCTTTCCCACGTTGCAATGTTTGCCTCATTGAGGAGAAATATAACAACAACAAAAATACTGTATATAGTTATTATTGAAAATCAAGCATTTTTTAATAATAATATACTTTTGTGATTTCTCAAAGATGACCTCCTATAATTTGTCATGAAAATTACATAGAGTAAACAGCAATATAATCTTAATACTTCAAAAACTGATTGATCTGGAAAGTAACTCTTTGCGTTGGCATAAAAGATTTATAATCCGTTATTTATTTGCATATATATATATATATATATATATATATATATATATATATATATATATATATATATATATATATATAAAATTAACAAATAGGCAGTTTCAAAACAACTTGACGGTTTTGAAACCGACAGGTCTGACGGAACGAAATGGAATTATCGCTATTGCGAAATAAAATAAATAAGTAGTATCGAACGGTGACAGTCTGTTTCGTGCCTTATATATATATATATATATATATATATATATATAACACCAAAATGTTATATAGGATACAGTGCAAAGAAAGACTCTAAATTCCGGAGGCTATTTTAATAAAAGAGAAGCAGGCAACAATAAATAAAGCATATTGTAGTGTGTTTAAATTTTTAAAAATTATTGAAACAGAGCAAGTTCCGTTGACCATTGATGACAATTCCAGAAACTATAAAAAAATTTTTTTTTGCTATCCTCTTCCAGCCGCAATGATGGAGAAAGTATTACCTCGAACCATCGCCAGTGAGACACGCTGCAAGAGCTACTCCGTTTCAGAAGGCTCGCCCCTTAATCGAGACGCAATCACGCCAATCCTCCAAAGGAACGGTATCTGAAGTCTCCTCTGCCACAGCAGTAAAAAAAAAAAATCTATCAGCAAAAGAAGAATATTTAACTATATTTTCCATCTCTGCGTCCCGGGCGACGGATCCTGGCTCAACCGCGGACCTGATCAAATTCCCGGTCGAAAATGTATCCACACAGGTCGCATCCCAAATCAACGACTTCCACATTTTAAAAGGGAAAATGGTAATGCCATCCGGCCGCTTTCCATCACCACGCATTTCAGTTTGACCGTTTATATGACGTCAATTTTGAAATTCGTTCCATCAAACGAGGAAACTCCGGAATTAAACACCATTTGCATGTAATACTCAAAGAACAATACTTGAAATCGAATAGTGATTTTCCAAGCGTAGCTTACATGTGGCATAAGGCCGAAAGTATGGGGCGCCCAGTGAGGATCGAACTCATTGCTCAGTCGTTACTTGAAATCGAATAGGGCAATCATCGAAAGTACCCGTGAAGAAAATAATATAAAATAAAAGTAAAATATGACCTTTGGAAAATTTACGGATAGCAAAAAACATCTAATTAAATAATAAAAAAAAATGATAGGCATAATTTTACTTCCTTTCTTTATTTCCTTACAAGCTCTTCATTCACTGAACTTGAGCAGCTCTTAAACACTAGTAAAAAAAGATAAAGCCTGATAGATATGATATAAAAAGGTGTAGTCGGTAAGTTGCTCCGATGGTTGACTGAATAATGGGTTTGAATTAGCTGCTGCAAATATCGTTTTTTTTCCAGCTCAGACACAAGTAACACTAAAAAAAAAACCCTCTATTGTCAACCTCGACAATATCTTTGATCGTCCCTAATTTGAACTTGTGCACATCGAAATCGTGTCGCTTCTCTAAATTGAGTGTTGCTTTTCAATGGAAACACTTTGCACCGACTCCGGTCAAGCGGTCTCATTATTACCAGTTGATCTGCACACAATAACGCAAAAGCGTAATTGGTTCGACCAGCCGTTGTTGAAGGCGAACATGATTAGAAGAAGCACTTAAGGCGACCTCTATGGCGCATGACGGCAGGAACTCTCCTGCAACAATAAGCGATTGTCTGCTGATTTGTATTGTTGAAAATTTATAATTGAGACTTCACTAAAGTATATGTCGGAAAACGGATTAAGACGCCATGACTATTTAAAATTAAATAAGTGAATCAGGAAAACAGGTCCAAGTATATTATAAAGGACTTACGGTCTCATTTCGATTTTATAATTTCTATTATTTATGGTGTTATTTAAAAGACTTTATTGATATTTCACTTTATTGCGATTTGAGCTTTTATTCAAAGGCTTTTATTCATTTACTATTATTAAGAGCTTTTATTCATACTTGCTTTTATTAAGATATGAAATTATTTGGGCTATTATTTAAAGGCTTTTATTCTTATTTACGTTTATTAATGTATTTAAATGCTTTATTTAAAGATTTTATTCATACTTGCCTTTATTAAAATATCAAATTATTTCGGCTATTATTTATTATTATTTACTGCCACCAGTTACAAATTTACATTAGAGAATTTCTAAAGTAAGTATATTGTATCCAGGAAGTAAGTTTACTGTAGATCATCCCTAAAAAACGCGCTATGTTGTATCTTGGACGTAAATCTACAGTTAAGTATTTCGAAAGGTGGCATGTTGTTTCCAGGACGTAAATTTACCGTAGTGGATTCTGAAAAGAAAGCTCTTGATTTTGGAGGTAAATACACCATAGAAAATTGCGAAATGAAGTATGTCCTATTTTGGAGGTTAATTTATTACATAATGTTCCAAAATTAGTGCACTTTCAATATATTTTCGCCTTATTAAATTACTTCTTTTAATAAAATCTGCGTTCTTCGAGTGGAAAGTAAGATCCATATCTATTACGAAGAACAACTAATACACTCCGGGTAATGTTTTGCAAAAGCTATTTCTTTTGTGTACATAATATTTTATTTAATTTTCTAGGTGTAATTTACTGGCGAGGTTTTGTAAACTATTTTGAAAATTCTAGCTTCAGGTTTAATGTTAAATATTTGGTTTTGTGTTAATTAAATCTCTAATTGTTCTTGAAATTGTTGCAACAAGTTTTATTTTCAAACTTCTTTTTATTTGTAGTCGTTCTACATTTTTGGTAGGTAGTATTATGTATCCAGTTTCATCAATGGTATTTGTGTTGATTTCTTTTTTGTTGTTGCTTTGTTTTTGATATAATGTTACCCCACATTGCTAAAATTCTAAAATTAAAAATCTACCGAAAGTACATTAAGAAAAAATGACCTCATAAATTTCGCTTAACACAACAAAAACAAATTAAAATCCGGAATAATTATGGGTTTCTACTTAAAAGCACTTAGAATTTGTAGCCATCAATGAACAGAAAATATCGAAATTTCCATTAAAATCTTCTCATATGTTAATTATTTCATATATAATGCGAATAAGAAAGTTTCTATCTTAAAAAAGGAAGCTTCTTAAAGGGGCCAATAGATAATTATTAGAAACGTGGAAACAATTATAATGCTGTTTATTATACTAAACAGAGGATAAAACATGGCAATATTATAACTGAATTAATCAAAGAATTGTTGAGTGGACCATTATATAATAATAAAATAATCGCTATGCAATTATAATACATTATTTATGAAAAAATATTTTAACTATATTTTAACGTAAAAGGTAGACAATGTCAACATGGAACCGTTAATTCATTTCTTTGGTTTTACAGGTTTTTATTGTTAGGTAACTTTATAATATGCAATTCTTCTTATAAAAACAGGGGACATGGATCATGTAAGGTTTTACAGGCTCTTGTAGTACAGGTACTCGGTAAACAACGTGTGTACCCCCATTTAACCAAATGGTTAAGTTAGGATAGAATTTTCTCAGTTTAATTGAGAAACACTTCCCTAGTAATAATCCTATTAGTAAAATTTGTAATACAAATACACTTAAATTAAGCTATAGCTGTACAGATAACCTTGAAAAAATTATTAAAAAACTCAATAATAAAATTTTAAATTAACACTTAAACTTGATTAACAATAGCCTTCACAATGCAACAAACAATAATGATACCAACTTCTATAATTGTAAAAATCCTAATGACTGTCCACTACAAAATAGATGTCTAAATGATTCCGTTGCTTATCTAAGTACTATTTCATGTAGAGAAAATAAAAGAGATAATTTTTTTTTTGTATAGGTAGTACCAAAAGTTCCTTTAAAACTCGGTGGTATCAACAGATATCAACTTTCAACAACAACGCGTATCATAACTGAACCTCACTTTCTACAGGATATTACACCTAAAACATGTAACTATTGCTACACAATTGCAGTTGTGTTTCAATGCATATCAATGCATCTTATACAACTTGTTTAGCATTTTGTTTTATTTAAAAATTATAACACAAAGGTGTTACAAAATCACTACAAACATAGCCATTTTGTTTTGAGAAAACACCAGAAATGTTGAAACAAAATGGCTACTTTTGTAGTGATTTTATGTTTATGCTATAATTTTTGAATAAATAATTATATATATATATATATATATATATATATATATATATATATATATATATATATATAATTATTTATATATATATATATATATATATATATATAATTATTTATATATATATATATATATATATATATATAATTATTTATATATATATATATATATATATATATATATTATTTATATATATATATATATATATATATATAATTGTATAATTATATATATATAATTGTAAATGAAATAATTATATATATATATAATTGTAAATGAAATCTTCATAGGTATTAGGTTGAGTCATAGATAATTCCGTTTTTGTTCATCAATTACAGACAAAGTATAATTACATTTTTTTAAATTAAAATTTTGTTATTATTAGCCATAACTTTGGTGTTTTTTGAGTAAAAATACGCAGATTTTGGTGTGGAGACGAATTTTCAATCTAATTTTCATTAGATAAAGAATTCACCCTGTGGAGGTCTTTTGCGTCGATTGAAAAACAAGTAATAATCGGTCGACACAATGTCAGGTCAGGTGAATATGGCCGGTAGGTTAGAACAGACTAAGCGAATTCCAAGATTATTCCCTGTCTTACTCCTCCTCTATGCAGCTTTGCGTTTTCATAGAGAATAGCAACTTTTTCGTGTTGACGAGCGTACGGTGCTTTTCGACCATCTTTTATGGTAACGTTCTAACTGCTTGTCATATAAATGTACATTTAGCGTTTCTGTACGTCTTAAAAAAACCCAAATGAATAATACCCCTATAATTACGCCAAACGTAAAAAAACTATATTTCTTCTATGGAATTCGGCTTTTGAGGTCGGTTGAAGAGTTTTTTTTTTTGTCAATTCATTGCCCTTTGCGTTGAATATTGTTGTATATAAGCCATTTTTCATCACCTGCTATGATATAATTAAGGAGCGAGTAGCATGGATAATACATTCGCCATTAGAACGGGTCCCCCAGAACGGTAATTGCTTATGACGCAACCTAATAGATAGAAGTACCTGTTCTTACACATATAAATGTATAGCTGGAGATAAGAAAATGCTTACATTGCTCGGCTAGTTAATACTGTGAACAATGTTCGATAATTGTTGTCAATCGTCTTAATTATTTCGTTCAATGAGTTGCAGCAAAAATGATTGCGTTGAAGAAATTATATAATTTCCAACGATTGGCTATCATTTATGCCTTTCTAACATGGATTGGTCCATGTATTGATTTTACTGGATTTGAATTAAAAACACTATAAGTATTCTCTTTTAGGTCAATCTACGTCAATTTTACGTCCCATCGGGGTAGTTTCCTGTGGAGCCCACCCCTTGATTAGGCTAGACAAGCTTTTGTGTACCCAGTTAATGTGAGTAAGTATTGTTTCTGGCCTGATCCCGGTTTCATCTTTAGTTAGGATCCAAGTTGAGATTCCCAACTTCTCCAGTTTGTTTTGACCCCCTTTTTTTTATCTCGACTGGGTCAGATTTTTTCTTTTACATGTCCGTATAATTTTCTCCTTTTCCCACTCCCTTAGCGAGAGAGTCTCTTGATTGTGTCCAATGGGCAGAATACAGCGGCCCCTCTTTTTTGAGGGTTGGACGGGCCCTGCTAACATCAGTTATGTTTAGTTTATTTTGTGTTCATGTTTAGTTTGTTATTGGGTTCATCTCCCTTCCCTCTCATTCTTCATCCTTAGATTTTTATATATAATAATTTATTATCATTAATTTTTATGGTATGGGGTGCGTTTTGTAGGACCCCCTTGAGAGGATGAGGTAATATGGTGTATGGAGGATTGATTGTTGATAGACGAAATTTTGTGGTCAATGTGCAAATTGTAATGAGTGAATCGGCCGTGAATCGGTCGTGAATCGGATTAGCTAGGTATAAGACAGTTAGTGAAGACCAGCCTCAACTTCTCCCCTTTTTTGGCGGCCTTGTACCATAATTGTATTTTTATATACCATAAATACCAGTATCAGCATGTTATATTTAAAAAAAAAATCACCAACCGTAATATAACGTTAGTTTGCGGCAGAATTAATAAGAAATTGGAAAGCTGAAACTAAGATGGTCCATTTTCCCCTAATATGGACGACTTTTTAAATCTTTTCACCTCGAGCAAAGCAATGAAGACGCAAAGCAGTTACTGACGGTGAAATAATATGAGAACAAGAAAATATTATTAAGGAGAGATAACAATACAGGAACAGGAATTAAGAAGACAGAAAATATCGATTGGCATTGCATTTAAATTTTTGAATATCTAATTTAGGGATCGGTAACCTCCAGCCCCCAGGCCACATATGGCCCGCGAACGACTTTTGTCCAGCCCGCCAACTTTAACACATGGACACAAATTATATAATTAATTTCTGCAGCAAGAGAAAATGGCAGAAACATATCAGTTGGTGTTCATCAACTTACAATGCGACGAATTTTTAAAAATCAAAATGTAATTGCGAATCTACTGCTGACTTCTACAAGAAATATGTTTTGTCAAGCGGAAAATATAAAAGCCTATTGAATGGTATCATTATTTGGAAGTATATATGCTTGTGAACAACTTTTTCGAAAATGAAATATACTAAAATCGTTTTTCGAACATGATTGGGTGATAATCACCTGAATGATGTTTTTCTCCTGTTGCCGACAAATATTTCACCTGAAGTGGAGAAGTTATCGAACTATAAGCAGAACCAAGTGTCTCATTAAATAATTTGCTATTTTTCATTTGTTGATTGTGTTGTTATCCTGTTATATCTGCAGTAAAATAGGAAACTTGTTATTAAACATTATAACATTAACTTCGTTGTTTTTACTTTAAACCTCCAGACCAAGGCGGTCTTCTGGACATAGCGGTCAGAGGTCGAGAGAATTTATTATAGTAAATTTGATATCATGGCCCTCCTCCAAGACACTGCATCGCTTTCTGGCCCTCTCCAAAAGGTTGCCGACCCCTGATCTAAGTTGACTGGAAGCAAGAAAATGGAAGAGAGTTCAGCATGCGAGAAGTGCATGAAGAGACTGTTAGCATATTAGAGATTTTAATTGTAAAAGAACGAGACATTGCGGCCAACTAGTACGGCGCTCCAATCCTACATTCAACATTTTGTTTTTGATCTTAGATACACAAGTTTATCTTTTCAATAGGTTTGACCAGGATTTCTGTGATTTATTTTTAATCAATTCAGCGATAATGGCACTAAGACGTAACGGTTTACTGGGAGTGAAAGAGCAGAAAACTTTAGAAGGAACTGGAACCATAATCCTAAACAGGACGCAAGGGATAAATCCTCACTGGTAAAATCGAAGTTTTGGATTGGGGTGGCCTTTTTCAAGAACCAAAACAAATTAATGGCTTTTATTGTAGCATACCTACTGGCAATAATGGACATGTCCCTAGTCACATAAATGCAGTAGTGAATACTGTATGTTAGTCTAGATTTGGAGATTGATTGTGGAGTTCACTTGACTATTTCCGTTGACTACTTCTACGCACCGCTGGCGAATCTTATATGTGTTGTTCTTGTCTTAAGTATTATCGTTCATTACCAACCTTTGTTTAATTATTCTATTCAGTAACCTTCCCTCGGTTGCAACACTTTTTTTCTTACTTTTGAACAAAAGTTCATCGATTTATGACACATGAACATAGGATTGCAAAAAAGTCATAACCCTAATATATATATATATATATATATATATATATATATATATATATATATATATATATATAAGTTCGTTAAAACAAATCGAGTTCTACTAGTCACTGGTGTGTTTATCTAAAAATAAATGCGCTTAAATTCATGTTCACTCTCTTCTGCCCCCATGGCTTAGGTAGATTCTCCGACTGATACGAAATCAGTTCGATTTCGATTCCGGCTTGAGGCAATCTGATATCTAGCCACATTGATGAGCTGTAAAACAGTGACGTCTAGCCAACTGATGTCTAGCAAACTGATGTCTGTCCAATTGATGAGTTGTGAAACAGTGAAACAGTGAAACATTCTGTATGTCGAAAGTTTTTGCTCTGGGAGAAAAAGTGAATTTGTAAACAATGACTCTTACTGCTGCTAATGTAAGACATTTTGTGAAAACGAATCGAGTTCTCCCAGTCACTGGCGTTTTTATCTAAAAACTTAAGGCAATCAGATGTATGCCCACACTGATGAGCTGTGATGAAACAGTCTTTCTGTGGATGACACTATATATATATATATATATATATATATATATATAATTATTTATTTAAAAATATGATTCCAACACGCTACATAAGAGAACTCTTATGTAGCGTGTTGGAATCATATTTTTAAATAAATAATTATAGCTACCTCCACGAAATCGCTAAAAAAGAGAGCATAGTCTGAAAAAGACGCAAAACTTTATGAAAACAAAATTTTATCGTCTAAATGCTTTTTAATTATATTTAAAAATTTTTGCTTCTTTTTAGAACATTCTAAATTTTGATTAAAAAAACCTTGTTTCTCTTTGTACCAACATGGGCTAGTAAATAACATAGATAATTTTTAGCACGTTTTTTTGGTATTACACAGATTAATTTGGAAAATCTTGCAAAAATAAAAATAATTGTCAGATGTTAATGAAACTTTCAGAAACTATTCACAGAATATCGAAATTAATATAAATATGTTTTTTTTTATTTATTAAAGTCATGGCAGAAATTTTTTTATATATTTATTAGCACACCCATAACTAATTTTATGAAAAACTCTAGAAATTCGAGCGCGCAGACCTTAGTGATTACAATAGTTAAAAGCACAAGGCTTTGAAGAATGCAAAAACATGTTTTTTTTTTAATTGGAGCCAACGTACCTGAAAATCAGCTCTGAATTGTAACATACAAAACTCAATAAAACAAATATATTATTTAATTTCAAATGCTTTTATTTGTTTTTAGTTGTTTTTATGAATATGGATAATATTTTCTGAAAGCAAAACATTTTTTCAATGAAAATTGAATTTTTAATACAATTATTTTTTATTTCTTTAATTATAATAGATTTTTACATTAAGTTTTTAAAAATATTATAACATTAGTTAAAAGCAACATCAACCTTTCAAAGTGTCCAGATGAGATCGTAATTGTCTAGCGCTTTGAAAATTGTATCGTTTGGGCCAATCAGAAGAGCCATGGTAATTAAAAAATGTAATTTTTGTGCTTATAATCGGGCAGCAATTATAAAGTATGGAAGACCAACCAGAATACAATTTAGTTGCATTGTTCTCCGCTGTTAAGGTCATTACTTTTGCGAAACACGTATGGAGAAATTAATTTCATTTTTCAATTTCAACTGAGAAGGGTATCTATAAGTATCAGTATCATCTTATGAAATTTAACTACTGCTAAACTTTAATTTATATGATCTTATTTTTATATTAATCTCAGTTACGACATTTTTCCATAAATGAAATATCAAAATTAATAATAAAATGAATGGAAATACAAATAACACAGTAAAATGTAATAAATGTACATAAAATTATAGTATTTTATGTACACTTCTGATAAAATTTCATAAGAAAGGTACCTATAAATTAATTAGATACCTTTTTCTTATGAAATTTAATCTCACTCTTAACAGTCTTATTTTTTAATTTCTTTATATTTTGCATAAAGTATCGTAAACGTAAAGATGAAAGCTAAGTACAAAAAAAAAAAAATGAAAAATTAGACCGCTGAAAGTTTTCCTTAAAAGTAACGAGGTAAATAATTTGTTCATTTAAATCTAAATAATTTCACTTCCTTCCATCCGTAGAAAGAATTATCCTCCCGTAAGTTATCTAAACGTAATGAATCAGTCTGTCATCACTTGTCAAAGACGCGAAAGGTTATGACCTGCTTTGTTTTATTTTCAAATTACATTTTTTCGGCGCATAAGCTAAGTTAAGCTCGGTTCAAAATATCTTAAATAAACATTATAATTTCTGATTTTATTAAAATCAGTTTTGAAAAAATGATAATTGATTTTTAAAAGAATATCAAAGTCAGATTTTCATCTTTTTTATCAAATGATTGAAAATGATTGATTATCTGTCTTTTTTTTTTGACAAAAAAAAACAAGATTTCTAACGAAAATTTCGGACGTGCTAGGAACGATTAAAAAATGTAAAAAATACCCCAAAAATACTTTGATCTTTCCTCTTTAATAATAATATGAACATTAGACGATAAAAAATTGTTTTCGTCAAGTTCGACGTCTTTTTCATCATGCTATCTCAGTTTGTTTACATTTTCGTGGAGGTACCTAAATAATTATATTTATGGTCTACTTTTGTATCGAGCACAATTTTTTTAAAATAATAACAAAAATACTAAAGAACTTTGAATTATTTACCTAACCACACACACACACACACACACACACACACACACACACACACACATACACACACACACACACATATATATATATATATATATATATATATATGTATATACTATTTACATTATTGGGACTATTGTCCTTATCTTTGTCGCCATATTTATTACAATGCTTCGGTTGTTGTACGCTCTGGCCTTCTTCAGGTGGTTGGAATGTCGAACTGAACCCTTTATTTCGCTCACTGGGGTAGACTGTTCTAATTTCACGTGCTATGTTTAATGAATGTCTGTTGTCAGTTATCTTCTGTTAGTTCCCGTCTTCAAGTTCTGCACTGACTTAACCGGATATTGAACTCACACACTTTGGGTCTTGTCACTGGATCAAACTATCGTCTTTATCAAGGACATATGGTACAGTGGATATATATATATATATATATATATATATATATATATATATATATATATATATATATATATATATATATATATATATATATATATACGTGTGTGTGTAAAAAATTTCAGATATAACTATACGACAACATGAATGAAGACAAAAGGAAAATTTACCTTAGCCGATTAACTTTTTGAATGCAAATGTACAGATTTTATTTTGCAACAAGTAGCTATAAACAAAAGAATGTTGTTAGTTCTTCAACATTTTTAAATTTAAGAAGGGCTCATAAATATTCATCAGTCTGATTGAAAAATTTAGGAAAATTATGGAGAATGCTAAGTGTTCCTAATTTAATGTTTAATAAAAAAATGATTTAGATTTTTTTTATATAATATAATTAATTTTTATACTAATTTAGCTTGAGATTAATTTATGCCTTATATATCTTACTTATTATAAAACGCAGATTGTGTGTGTGTGTCTGTGCGTTTATATATTGGATCGGATTTCCTACATTTTTCAACCGATTTCAACAAAACTTCACAGAACTACGTAAAATTACCTTCCGGTGGTTCTAACAGCGTCAAAACTTGGAAAAACACAATTGTTTTTACACGAAATCAATTTGAAAACACGTTTAAGAGGCATCACGAGAATGAAAGGAGGACAACTCATATCGAGTTATACTTAAAACCCAGGTTGGTTGTGTGTGTGTGTTCGTTTATATATGGGATCGGATTTCCTACATTTTTCAACCGATTTCAGCAAAACTTCATTTTTTTTGGCAGGTAGTGTTTCTTATTGTCTTGCACACTTTTTTCTTTATTTTTACATTCAGAATACTTTAAAAATTCCATTTACAAGACAATTGTTTATAATAAAATTCTATTCAATCGGTAGACTCATAACGATTGAAAACAATGTTTTTGTTTGAGTTTGGGTTTGACCAATTCGTAAACCAAAAAAAAAAACTAATTAAGACATGCGTGTCCGTCAACCTTAAACAATAATCTTTGTCAATTTTATTTTTCAGTCTTTATGATGGTCGATACTTGATCTATCTCTTACTGTTACATCCCCGGGCAACGCCGGGCTCTACTGCTAGTTTTACATAAAAGGAGGTTATAGATTTAACCGTATACTTTTAATTCTTTAACATTTCTATAGTCATGTCTGGTGGCTTGGGAAAGTAGTAATTCTTTCAGGAAGTAGATATTTGAAAAGAAATCGGGGCGTATATCCAATTTTGATAATATTCAACAGATATGACCCCAAGAATTTTTCCGCTCAAGTAAGTTATTTCTCTTTTAATAAGTGTAGCATTCTTTGGATCAAAATTAACGTTGAATTTATATCTATGTATGACTAACGCGTTTGATAAATTGATGTGTATCGGATCATTTTTTTTGTTCATAGATACGTTTTTTAATTTCTGAAAGTTTCCCCAATGAAGTGTGCAGAGCAGTTATAACAGTGTATATTATATATAGCTGCTTCAGAATTATTATAGGTATTTTAAGTTTTGATTATATCCATGATATATATGGGTGTGTGTGCTGTTCATGACAACAATTCTTTTTATCAGAATCAGATTGTGCGTGGTTCAACAGGTTGTTACACCTTCTTCAGGAGTTTCTTTTTCTTTGTCCGACGGTTTTCTCGAGACATTTTTTTAAAAAGAAGTTGACTTTTACACATGTTGTATAACTGATAGCTGAGGTCCTCATTCAATGTCAGGTTCATGGTGGAAATTACAGCACGAATTTCCTGTGCCGAAGCAAGCATTCTCTTGTCTGGGTCTTCCATTGCTTTCTCCTGCAGTTGGTGAATGAATTGGCGTGTACGGAGGCGATCAGAACGTCTGCAGTGTTGTTCCCTACAAGCTGCAACCTCTTAGGCTCAATTGCAGCTTTTCATTTTACTTCTTATCGTTTTCACGGTGTTCAAAGAACATTAAGCAGGTGTCACGATTGTAACATATTCATACCCGGTACGAATGAGCATGATCCGCGTTCCTCTTGTCCAATATTCAGGTGACTTTCACTCGCCCATGTCAGTAACATTTGACACCTCTAAAACGAGGTTTAAAAATACCGTTCACTGTTTACAGAATTTTCAAATCAATGGGAAAAAAATTAAAAAAAATACTCTGTCAAATTAAAACGGAACACTGTGTGTGTACATATATATAGTCTGCTCTAACGTATTGAGCACTTTATTTAGTTATTTTGCCTACTCGCATCGGGTTTTTTTTCTTTGGGCCCTGGACTTGCATGCTGGACAATTATTTTCGGTTAACGTACATGCTCTTGGCTCTTTCCCCTTTGGTATTGGTTTGATTATTTGCAAATCAAGACACCGAAGGTTTTCCGGACGAGTATAATTTCTTATACTTATAAGATTATTACTAATATATATATATATATATATATATATATATATATATATATATATATATATATATATATATATATATATATATATATATACACACGTGTGTGGATACGTACATATATAGCTATATATTTCACATAATAATTCATTGAGTATAGAACAAAAGTCGCAACAGAATGAAATGGACAAACGTTTCCTTTTTTGGGAGAGGGAGAGCGCTCATCAGCAGTGCGCTTCCCCTACGGAGAAACAAATCCAGAACGTTACGATACAATACAAGCGTCATATCACTGGGCCAGCAAGCCTCGGCGACGAAGAGGAAATTAACTAGGTTCAATATATATATATATATATATATATATATATATGGCCTTAGAAATATATTTGCTTTCATGTATGCTATATTTATGGAGAAAAATGCTCATTATTAGTTTTAGAGCCTATGTAAAAATTCATATATATATATATATATATATATATATATATATATATGTATATGTATATATATATATATATATGTATATATATATATATATATATATATATATAATATATATATATATATATATATATATATATATATATATATATATATATGCGTCAAAATTGATAGATAGGTATACAGAGTGTGAATATAGTAACTAACACCGCATGTTGATTTCACGTTTCAGTGTGGTCTTATGACTCATTCTGACATTCAATGGGTTGTGTACATACCTATGTTCATACGCTTTGTCTGTATGTCTGTATCTATAAGCACTCAATCTCCGAGGCTAAGCAGTCTTTCTCCATAAATAATAATAAATTTTAATTAATATATATATATATATATATATATATATATCACTGAAAAATCCTGACCTAATAACCCGATTAATAAATGTAAATTTAAAACACATCTTAACATATGCTCACAAGAGAAACATGTAAGAAAGGAAATGTTTGCGTCCAAAAGAAAATCTAATGACTGTTTCAGTGTGTCATCTTTCGTTTCAACTGTAGCACAGATTCTGAATGTTCCCCTCACGTCGATGTCCTTTCTTGTTTAATTCCTGTCTAACTGAATAAAATCGAAATTAAAATTGCAAATTGGATAATTTGATCATATTCCTGGAATTTTTCTTCAAATGCAAATCATGGAGACTGCGAAATAGATTCAATTTCGCATGTTGGTAAACTATTATTTCTTTCTTTATGAGGCAAATCCTCCGTGATTTTGGAAACAACTGTTGACAGAAAAGTGTGAATGTCGGTTGTATGTTAGACACTTTGAATATAGAATCCAGAGGTTAGCAGTGAATATTTCAGAGACAGTAGGAAAGCGTAGTTCAGGTTAGCAGTGGATATCGCAGCAAAGTAGCAGAGCGTAGTACTTCCTTCTGTCATCTTCGCCTGGCAAGTTGGCACTGGTCCTTCTGTAGGGTAAAAAAAAATGGCCGCCTTTATACACGACGGATAGAATGTTCTGCGGCTTCTGATTGGTTAACCTTCTATTGGTAGACTATAAAGCGAGTCAAGGCATTTGGACCAACTCACTAGTCATATATATATATACATATACACAAAAAACTGTAACATTGTAGAAAACAATCTGCCATTGCTATGCGACTTACCGTAACATTTCAGTACTTACCTGCAAACAGTTTTTAAAAGTTTAAAAGAGATAATCCTTATTATGCTCTTGCGTGGTTTTCACTGGAGATTACCTGTTTGCAGGCATTCACCCAGTCGTTTAAGCCGGCTCCGTCAATCGAATCCGTCGCACCCGAACGAAATCTGACCAAGCGTAGCACAGTTGGTAGTCATTCGGACTTACAAATATATAGTAGAGGTTTCAGTGGGAATCTGAATTCACAATCCGACCCAAGCCGCATGTATACACCCTTTTAGGATAGTGCAATCCGGTTTCGAGTTCAGCGTTTCCTTCTACAAGAGTAGCCTGTCTTGCTATTTGTCCATAGCTGGCGGTTGGGAAAAAAAAGATGGATTCCTACCTTCCCCAAGGAAATGAAACTTAAATGGAATTAGAAGCCGACTCTCTGATTCCTCAATCCGCCTTGGTAATCATTACTTCAACGATGAAGTCGATATAATAATAAGTAACTGGAGATTAAGAGTACCATGTTACTTACTATTATAACTGTTGAAACCTAGGGGAGGTTACTGAAAAGAATGATCAAACGAAGGTTGGCAATGAACGATAATACTTAGGACAAGAACTACATATATAAGATTCGCCGTCTGCGCGTTGTAGTAGTAGTCGACTGCTAGAAGTGAATCAAGTGAATTTCTCAATGAGTCTCCAACTGCAGGATATCTACCAACCGCCCCACGCGGTCAGCTGTGTTACAAGGCCGAATTTAATGTGGGGTATGTAAACCTGTAGGCTCGGCCAAAATTTTCCCGTAGACCCCGTATAAAATGGGGTCGTGTAGCTGTTTCCCGAGACGAGACTCTACCCTTCGACATAGTGTGGTCTGGGGATCCTCTCTGTCCGAAGGCAGAGAGTTTCACCAGCACAGCTGGAGACGAATCTCCAACTGCAGAACAACATACAGTATTTACTACTGTATTTACGTGAATGGGGGCATACCCATTATCGTCCATATGTATGTTACAATAATAACACAAGTCGGTTATTTATTGATTTCCTCTTTCGTGCCCTGTGAGTCTAAACTTCATCAAGTCTTTTTTCCGGATTAAGTGACTCGAAAATATCCGCTATTTCGTTGTGATAGTAACAGTTATATTGTACCTCACAACTTTCTGCTTTTCAAACGGTGTCAAATGTTTTTTTTCATGTATGACGAAATTGTCTTGCATTCAGTGCCAGATAAGCGTGCAGATATATAGCGGTCCATCACTGTTTTCTTCGTTTTAATTTTTCAATTCTTAATACCTTGCTTAGTTTCTAAAAAGCATATTTCATCATTTCTATTTTCCGTGACACACTAATAAATGATATCATTAAGTCATATCAAATACCACGAAGATGAATTGAACTTTACTAACTAGAACAAGAAATTTCTTTATCTGTTCCACTTCCTATTGGGCTCAATGAAATGCCTATAAGAATAGAAGTCAAAAGTCACTGGAGGATTACCAGGTCCTTCCTGTTGGCTTTCAAAGTAACATCTCTTTATCTTTGCAAGATTCATATTATACCAAAACAAATAAGTTATTGCTGTCATAGCTTTACCGGAGCTACTCGGTCTTCACTTTCCAACCATGCAAAGTTCAAAATCGTTTCCACGGTCATGTTCTGGACGATCTATTTTCCACCATACAACCTCTTTCCTACAGACTCAACGTCGTAAAGCAATCGTTACACTATCGCTAGTTCTATGACGGATATTCAGATGAATCTGTTCTTTAGTTGCGCAAGAAAAAGTTCAGACCTTTACTTCGGAGATACGCCATGCCAAGGAGTTCGATATGTTAATAGAAATTTCACCTCAGCTTTTTCCGTGGGACTGTTACATTGTGGAACAGACACTGTAGTGGACGAAGTGTCAGTCAGTCGTTTTCTATCGCCCTCATTCACATAATCTTCACTTCCTACCAAAAACTTTCATCTACCTCACTTATCATAACCATTACAACACTAATGCTGTATATTCAGTGGTCCTTGGATTGGGCGAACTTTTAGTATAAAAAAATACCGACCTTCTTATCGATCAATGTTTTTTATATTATTTCTGCACGTCAGAAACCTTATAATGTGATAGGATCGAAGCTTGAATATTTGTGTTGCAAGTGTCGATATGGAAAGAGATATTACATGTCATCTGTATTGTTCGCAGTATTTACAGCTCATCTATATTGTTCTAAGTATTTACAAGTCATCCATGTTGTTCTCAGTATTTACAGCTCATCTATATTGTCTAAGTATTTACAGGTCATCTATATTGTTCTCAGTATTTACAGGTCATCTATGTTCTCAGTATTTACAGCTCATCTATATTGTTCTCAGTATTTACGGGTCATCTATATTGTTCTCAGTATTTACAGGTCATCTATGTTTTCAGTATTTACGGGTCATCTATATTGTTCTAAGTATTTACAGGCCATCTATATTGTTCTCAGTATTTACAGGTCATCTATATTGTTCTCAGTATTTATATCTCATCTATATTGTTCTAAGTATTTACAGCTCATCTATATTTTCACAGTATTTACAGGTCATCTATGTTCTCAGTATTTACAGCTCATCTATATTGTTCTAAGTATTTACAGCTCATCTATATTGTTCTCAGTATTTACAGGTCATCTATATTGTTTTCAGTATTTACAGCTCATCTATATTGTTCTCTGTATTAACAGCTCATCTATATTGTTCTCAGTATTTACAGGTCATCTATGTTTTCAGTATTTACAGGTCATCTATATTGTTTTCAGTATTTACAGCTCATCTATATTGTTTTCAGTATTTACAGGTCATCTATGTTTTCAGTATTTACAGGTCATCTATATTGTTCTAAGTATTTACAGCTCATCTATATTGTTTTCAGTATTTACAGGTCATCTATATTGTTTTCAGTATTTACAGGTCATCTATATTGTTCTAAGTATTTACAGCTCATCTATATTGTTCTCAGTATTTACAGGTCATCTATATTGTTCTCAGTATTTACAGGTCATATATGTTTTCAGTATTTACAGGTCATCTATATTGTTCTAAGTATTTACAGCTTATCTATATTGTTCTAAGTATTTACAGCTCATCTATATTGTTCTCAGTATTTACAGGTCATCTATGTTTTCAGTATTTACAGCTCATCTATATTGTTCTAAGTATTTACAGATCATCTATATTGTTCAATGAGCAGCTGTCGACTTCCCTTTGTTTATGACGAAAGCCAAATATATGCAACTGGAAAGAATGAGAACTTCTGTAATTACTACTCACAGATTTAAAGTCTCCCTGCCAATTGCTCTCAGTGAGGATTGATCCGGGAGATCTTAATCTAGCCGCAGCACTTCCCCATTGCAACAAATATTCTAATTAACTTTCCTCTCTGGTACCAGGACTTTATGAACTTAAGTGCAGTAGTACATTGGCGACAAAGCCTCAATATTTAACTGTTGAAATAGCGAGATTTAACTTAAGTTCTATAATAATAGTTTCTTCTACTGGACTTCTTGCTTGAGGAACTCTCTACCAGCCTTGCATCCCAGTCAACTTTGATCTTCAGAAATTTCATTGCAATTTCAATCGTCATCATCTTTTTTCTTAATTCGTTTTCATTTATTGTTCTTTCTATTTATTAGTAACTTTATCGTCTGGTTTGGAGTGAAATTATTTCAAGGTGAGGTTCATTATACCCCAGCTCACGTGAAAACGGCCACATGTTAATCCGATATCCAAGACATAAGTATATATTTAAAGGGTGTTTCATTAGGATGTATTATATATAAGGGTGTTTCATTAAGACGGATCAAAGTCAGCAGTAAATAAATCAGTGTTATTGGTGAAAATGTATTTATTTTTCGATTGGATCATATTATTTAAGTCATGGCAATTATATGTGATAAATAATATCGCCCAAATGTCCGCCAACTCTGAATGAAAAAAAAATCATTAGCCGCTTAAACCTAATTCACATTAAAAACTGTCAAAGTTATTGGAACACCATATATATATATATATATATATATATATATATATATATATATATATATATATATACGAAATACATTGTAAATAATGGCGGGCTAATCGTTTCGCAGCATAGCAGCATATATGTCTGTCAGGAGGGCTAGTAAATCCCGATTACAGACGCCTGCTCCACCCACGGAGTCGGCCTGAGATTTATACTGTAACTATGATGCTGAGCGGGCCGGAGTTACAAGATCTTGAAAAGCGCGCATGATCCAGAGTGATCATTTTTTGTTCTTATCAGGGCCAGCAAGCTCAAAACCACGGTCACGGTGACTTGCGACTTCCCACTAGCATCGGCGGCTTCCAAATGGTAACTTCTCCTGATTTCACTCACAAGATTTGGGTTAGCCCGTGGTGTCATTTTCAAAACGCACACACACACACGATAAAAGTTTAAAATTAAGGCATGCTATATTTATGGGAAAAATGCCCCAAATCAGAACATATGTAAATATAAGTATAAAGACATTGAAGTCAACATTTGGAACAGACTGACGCCACTCGGGGTTAACCGTAGGGATCACTTTTTACACACACACACACACACACACACACACATATATATATATATATATAGAGAGAGAGAGAGAGAATAAGAGAGAGAAAATAATAGAGATAAAAAGAGAGATAGATAGATAGAGAGAGAGAGAGAGAAAGAGAGAGAGAGAGAGAATGAGATAGAGAATTCGGCACTGAGTTCAAAACAGAGTACAGAAAGTTTGTTTCATGCATAAATGCTGTCTTCACGCTTAGGCGTTGACCTCAATCAACACTTTTTTTTATTTATATGCTCTCTATCTCTGAAATTGAAGACTTTAACCGATAAATATAGCTAAAATTTATATTTTATCATATATATATATATATATATATATATATATATATATATATATATTAGGTTGGTGCAAAAATAATGTCGTTTTCTCACGTATGTTACTATGTGAGAAAACGACATTATTTTTGCACCAACCTTATATATATATATATATATATATATATATATATATATATATATATATATATAATGTGAACAGAAATGGATCGTTTAGCAAACAACACACTCAGTGGCTTAGTTCTTCAACGTAATGACTCAGACCATTTGTATTTAAAAATAGGAATTCAATTGAAAGAATAAAAAAGCCGAAAGTTCTTTAATTGTAAGTTAATCTGCAGTAAGTCTGCACGCCAGTCCTTACAGAATTTCCCCTTTTTGACAGATCTTTTGACACAATAAATTTGATAAAATAAAAAAAAATGAGCTAGGAAACAAAATTGGCTGCACTGTATACCCAGACAAATGTATATAAAAAAGAGAAAATGTAAATTTAAAAAATTTTAATTTCAGCATTCCACCTATCCACGCACACGTGCAGTTAGATCAACAGAAATTCTTCTTTCGGCTAATGAAGGCAAACACATCGCGTACAAATGTTCTTTTTCTACCTTATCATTGTGTTATATATATATATATATATATATATATATATATATATATATATGCGTGTGTGTGTGTGTGTGTGTGCGTGTGTCTCTTTGTATGTGTATAAACTTCTTGTATTTTCTACTAGTATGTTTCGGACGGTATCTGGTAAGTTTGGGTGTGTTTAAAGGAGTTCTGATGGAGCTATGGTCGGATAGGTGTAACGTAAGGAGTCTGGATAGGCATGTAGTAGCGCAGTCGATGTAATTATTTATGAGTTCGGTTTGAGCAGGTATACAGTTCCTTAAGGGGCATTTGAATTACACACACACACACACAGACACACACAAACACACACACACACACACACACACACATATATATATATATATATATATATATATGCATGCATGCCTGTGTGTAAATCACAAAAATAACTGTCGAAAGTATATTAAAATGACACAACAATATAGAGTATTATAGATTAAATTCAAGCATTTATCTGAACGGCAATGCCAGTCAGTTTCTTATGCGCAATAGATTAATGTCACCCCGGTTCATGGTGCACCTGCTATCTATCTATCTATCTATCTATCTATCTATCTATCTATCTATCTCCGGACAGATGAACACTTGGCTTTATTTCATAATACAAAATCAAGAACATCGGCACAACAGCTTGCCTACAATCCATATAAAATTCCTCGTGTCATGAAGACCAAATTTCTCCAAACTGTGAAAGTTTTTGTGTGTGCCTCTAATGAGGATGCTATCAATCCATTTCACATCTTTCAACAGGGGCGGAGTCTCAATTCGGATTGCTATGTGGAGTTTTTTAATACCGTGGTCAAGCCCTGGTTGGAGAGAGTAGCTCCTGGGAGACCATATTATGTAGTAGCAAGAATCAGCTCCTTGCCACCGCTCCACGCAGAGTCAGAAGTAGTTGTCAGTTAATTTTTACAACTTCATCAGCCACAACGCTCGGTCCCCTAACTTCCTTGATTTTAATCCCTTGGGTCATTATGTGCGAAGTGCGATTGAGAAAGACATCAACCGCACTGCCCGCACTGCCCGCAATAACAAGGCCCAGATGATCGACAGGATTGAGGAGGTATTTGAAGCACTGCCTAGGAATATCGTGAAGGCCGCATGTGTCAGATTCTGGAGTCGCACCGAGGCCGTAGTAAATGATGAAGATGGTTTCTCTGAGTGAATTGTTATTTGATTATTAAGATCTGTATGTCACTTTTCCATTTTTCCAATAAATTGATTTTTAGCTCATATATTCACTGTGTTTTACATAAAAAAACACAACAACAAAAAACTATGAAATTTAGTACATATAAAAACGTGAGCACTAAGGCCAACACCAAGTGGCGATATTCTGTTTAATGGTTGAAGGAAATCATGAAGCCAGTGCATTCAAGTATGAAACAGGCTGTTGCCACTCGGTGTTGACCTCAGTTTCCACTCCTATATTTACACACGCTATATTCCAGATATTGAGTACATGATTGACACACATATTGATGCACATAAATATAGCATACATTAAAAGATTTGTTTCGTATATATATATATATATATATATATATATATATATATATTTGAGGGCATACTGATCTAAGAATAATACTAACTTCGAATGCTTTTATTTTTCAGAAATCAAGAATGGCAAACCCTATGATAACAAATGAAATGAAAAAGCGTGCTGCGATTGTGGCATTAAAGGCTGATCATAGAGATTTGGATATTGCGCGTTTTCTCAGAGTTGCAAGATCGTTTGTCTACAAGATACGAAAAGAGTTAGAAGACGTTGACAGTTCCCTAATGTCTGTATCAAAACGTAAAAGACATTCTGCACGTTCTGATAAAGTGAGAACATCCGAATTTCTTCAGGAAGTCAAGCAGACATTTGATGACAACCGAGGTTAGTCAATGAGGTCAACTGCCAAAAAGCTGCATGTGTCTGAAAAAAACAATCAGGAATGTTCAAGAAGACATTCAACACAAGTCCTAGGTGATGAAGAGAGGTCAATTTATGTCTGAAAAAAACAAAAACAAAACAAAACAAAAAAAAACAAAAACAAAAGAAAACCGTTTAAACAGATCCAAAAGGCTTTCAAACTTTAAAATCCTTTGGAACCTGGTGTGATTTGTTTTTTGTCAGATGAGAAAATTTTGATTAAGATCAAAAACTTAACAGAAGAAATGACAGATAGCTTTATTCAGATCCTTCTGAGATGATAAAAGTGATGCGCACAAAATTTCCTTCAAGTGTTATGGTATAGGGTGTTGTTAGCAATGAAGGACATGTTATGCCACCACACTTTTTTCTACAAGGTCTTAAAGTAAATGCTGCAGGTTTACATTGATGTTCTAGAAACAGTTGTCAAGCCCTGGATTACATATTTCAGCAAGATTCGGCTCCATCCCACAAGGCTCTCCAAACACAAAAATGGATGGCTGACCATTTGTACGGCCATATCACACTCAACATTTGGCCTCCTAACTCTCCAGATCTCAATCAACTAGACTATTATGTGCGGAGCGTTGTTGAGAAGGAGGTTAATAAACAGCCTCATAACACCAAAGACTCTCTTAAAGGTGTAATAGTTCGAGTAATGTCTGACATAAATAAGGACCAATTAATCAGAGCTTACACTCGATTTCGACCTCGTGTAGAGGTAGTTATTGATGCTTGTGGTGGTTTTATTGAATAAAATTAAGTAAGAGTTAGCTAAATTTCATGTTCCTTATATTCATTTGTTCGGCAAGTTTTTTTTTAATAATCCATAAAATCTGTCCTCAAATACCAGTCGCACTCTGTATATCAAAGTGTAGGATAACGAACAGTTAAGATTATGGCGTTCAGAACACTAATTTAAAAAAACAATGATCAATATACAATATATCCACTACAAAATTGTATATTTTTTGTTTCAACGTCAAAATAATAATACCGTGATTCCCCACCTGATGAGACGTTTAAAAAAGGTATATATATATATATATATATATATATATATATATATATATATATATATATATATATATATATATATATATATATATATAGTATTTACATTATGCGGACCAGTGTCCTCATCTTTGTCGCCATATTTGTCACAACGTTTCGGCCGTTGTACGCTCCGGCCTTCTTCGGGTGGTTGGAATGTCGAACTGAACCCTTTATTTCGATCCCTGGGGTAGACTGTTCTAGTTCCACCTTGCCATGTTTAATGGATGTCAGTTATCAGTTATCTCCTGCTAATTTTCCCTCTGAAAGTTCTCCACTGCCTTAACCGGGTATTGAACTCACACTCTTTGGGTCTGTCATTGGATCCTTGAGGACACATGGCAAAGTGGATAAAGGCGTTTGTTAGATCCAGTGACAGGACCCAAAGAGTGTGATCCATTAAACATGACACGTGGAACCAGAACACTCTACCCCAGTGAGCGAAACCACCTTAAGAAGGCCGGAGCGTACAACTACTGAAACGTTGTAATAATAAATATGGCGACAAAGATGAAGACAATAGTCCGAATAATGTAAATAAAACTAAACTTGCTTATAAAATCGCATTATCTTCACTTTTTTTTTATCGGACACTGTTCTACATCGTACTAACATGCATTATTATAATTCTCATACGCGTCTCTCTATTTGCTTGAAAGAGGGTTTAAATTATAAAGAGTATTCTTTTTACTGTAAAAGGTTTTTATTTTAATTGTTTATAGAAGGACACATGGCACAGTGGATAAAGGTGTTGGTTTGATACAGTGACAAACCCAAAGAGTGTGAGTTCAATACCCGGTTAAGGCAGTGGAGAACTTTCAGAGGGAAAATTAGCAGGAGATAACTGACATCCATCAGGCATGGCACGTGGAACTAGAACAGTCTACCCCAGGGATCGAAATAAAGGGCTCAGTTCGAAATTCCAACCACCTGAAGAAGGCCGGAGCGTACAACGGCCGAAACGTTGTGACAAAGATGAGGACAATGGTCCGCATAATGTAAATACTGTACATAATGCCTCATCTCAGACATATATATATTTCAATTAAAAGGTGTAATTATGAATTATTCATACAAATATATTTGTTTTTTGTATGAATGATTCATATATATATATATATATATATATATATATATATATATATATATATATATATATATATATATATATATATATATATATATATATATATATATATATATATATATATAAGAGGCACGATGGAGTAATGGATATCGGCTTGGATTGAGGAATCGAAGAGCCTGAATTCCAGTCGAATCCATTACATTCACTTACGTTCTAATACGCTTGGGAAGGTATGAATCCTCCTCTTCTCCCTCCAGCTATGGGTAAATATCAGGACAGACTGCGTTCTATAGCCTTGCATGGCAACTGGTCTGGGAGAATGACAAGTCTGCTTGACCCTCATACGTCGAATTCGACGGGAGAGGTCGAGTGAGCGATATATATATATATATATATATATTCTACCATACGATCTCAATATGGTCGATTTATCAGGAAGGTGTTATCTGTATGGGGACGTAATACCTGAGTGCCACATTTTAGGAAAAATCCTGAAAGCAGACCACGGCTTTGTGATTGAAATTATGTAGGCGGACCTGTTTCGAAGCCTTTGATGTTTGTACTAGCACGAAGTCACAAGTCATCATGAACGAGGGTTTGTACGTACTGGCCTTGTTTAACCAACCTGATCATTTCCCAGTAACTGTAACTAAGGTCCTCTCAACATAGTTGCAATAAAAACCAATAATGGGCTCTCTGGCTGTTGAACAAACACAAATCTCTCTGTGCAGGCACCTGCCACAGAGACTGATGTGTATGTTTATGTATACCACAGTACAAAAGTTTGAAGCCAATCCCAAAATTAGCACGGGATGAACTTGACAGAAGAGTGTAAAAAAAAAAAAAATGAAAAGAGCTCTTTGAGTTATTGAACAAAGAATGTAATGCCTTTTCAAACTTATATTAGATTGATGCAAAAATAATGTGGTTTTTTGACGATTTTTTTAATTATCGTTCACCCATTTATCCAACGTTTTTTGACTTCCCTATTTGCTTTAAATGGCGAACGACTGTTGAGTGGTCGACCTCGAGTTCAACAGCAACTTCTCGTGTGGTTTTGCGAGGATCGGCTTCAATTAAGGCTTTCAAATGTTCGTTATCAACCGCAGTCGGCTGGCCGCAACCGTCTTCATCTTCGAGGCTCTCGTCACCATTGCGAAATTTCTTGAACCTACCGTTGTGCCACACGTTCGTTAGTGGTTCCTGGGCCAAACGCATCATTGATATCACGAGCTGTCTCGGCAGCTTTTCGGCCTAGTTTGAACTGGAACAAGAAAATCGTGCGGATTTGAATTTTGTCTATGTTGTCGAAAAGCCTGCAACAAAATGAATGAAGAGATTGAGAAAGGTAACGAATAACACGATTCGATAGAGCGAAAAACACGCTTCAAAATGATATATAACATGGCTATATATATATCAATGAATTAATTCAGAAATCATATATAAAAGCAACATATGTGAGAAAACGACATTATTTTTGCACCAACCTAATAATTTGAATAATTTTTGCAACGAATGCAAAACAATTTGTGCTGCAGTAATCAAAGGTAAAGGAGGATATTTTGACGAGAGCAAAATTTAATCATAATTTTTTTTTTTTTTGTCATAATAAAATTTCTAATAAAAAAATCACTTCTCATTTCTTTTAATCAGGTATATTAATTTTCTCTAATTTGAAGTACAAAACAACTACTTTTGGGGCCAATTTAAAAAATACCAGGGTCTACGCAAACATTTGAACTATAGCGTATGTGTAAGATGCGTTTAGTGTGTGTGCGTGAGTTTCCAATGCTGCAAAATCATTGAAAACTAACACTGTAAACAAACAAAAAATGTACTGGAGTCTCTGTAATGTGTAATTGGTGATGCATTGAAAATAATGTGTGGATGGTGTTGTAACGGTTGTTACCAAGGTAAATGGAATTGGCGAATTGTGTTCAAGTATTGGTCACGTCTGTTGAATTATGAAATACGATAAATGCATCCTGTGACATAGATCAAACCGAGTGGTAAAGCATGCCGGCAGAAACTGTAGCTTCACCTACAAATAGGGACGCAGGTTCGACCTCTGCTGGAGGACACATTATCTTTTCTTAGATTTCTCGAGCGCACTGGCGGATAGACGTAATATACATTGTTTAATAAATAAAAAGTGGGGCATCTATTCTAAATAAGAGTCTCCACTATAATACCGTCTGAAATAATAAAAATATATATTTCTATCTATAAAAGGCAGGATGTGTGTGTGTGTGTGTGTGTGTGTGTAACGAATGTACGGCCGCAATTTTCGACGGATTTGCACCAAAATTTACATGCACATGCTCCAAGTTAGTGGAAAGGCCGACTTTGCATTTCCCAACTCCTATCGATAGTGAAAATAATCGATTTTTTCATGCTTCTACGGCAGTTTTCATGTAGTTTGCAGCCATTTTCTACTGGCCAGATTGAGAGCCTATATCTGGCTGCCACGAATAGGCAGGAAGAACGTGAGAGCCAACAGCTGACTGACACGAATGTTAACTAGCATGCTAGCATGCAAAAAAATCGATAGCTGCATTCGTCACAAGTGGGAAAAATTTAAATCTGCATGGCACTTTACTCCAATTGGCTCATTCGCTTGCTTAAACTCAACGTTGATTTTGATTCCGCAGAATTTGGTTGGTTGTGAAAAAGTATTTGCTGTTAACATTCTTTTTTCATTCGGTTTTTCCAGTTACGAGTCCTTTTTTAAAGCTGATCGTTTTGCGTTGATTTTGTTTAGTTCTTTTTTCGTAACAGATTTAATGTTTAGTATAGAGCTTAGAAAAAAATCGCAGTGTGAGATAGGTAAGAAGTAAGGCATGTAGCAACATCAGCACGGCAAATGGCACTCCTTTAAAGGCAAGGAAGGGCAAAAATATTTTAAGTCAAGTGATAGCGATTGCTGTATGAGTCGTACGATTTTTGAATCAAGCACGGGCAACGCCGGGCCATGCTGCTAGTATAATATAAAATACAAATCGTTTGCAGAATTTGATTGTTCCTGCCCAAACATGTCAGTTTTTATATCCCCTTTGATATATTTCGCGTCATTCCCTTAGCGCATCATTTTTTTTATTTATTTTCCGAGTTAGTTCTTTTCTGGATTTTGTGTATTTTTGTTTTAAGTTAATTTGCCTTCATGCAATTCTTTGGGGTTGTTTTAATAATTCCGTTTCGCTTTCTCTGCGTAAATTTGTGATGTCAACGAATACTTGTTGTCACTTTTGTAATGCTCATTGTAGTAGAGACTTTGTAATCGCAGATGCAACTATAGTAACGCCGTCGAACAATGCTGGTGTCAGACGCTTTCAAATAATCTCGCACTAATTGTACTTGCTCGATTATACTCGCTCTAATAAAAATCCGTATACTGAAATAGTATAGAGAATAGCGGTCTGTATAGTAAAAGAGGATAGAGTAGAAATGGTGATCCGAATAGTAATAGAGGATAGAATAGGAAAATATTTCTTTTGTAAAAATACAAAATGTGGCAAAAGGCTGAAGTGGAAGTGAGGAAAGGCTGGTTTTTCATTGACTATTCTAGTCTTAGTTAGCCATAATCACGACCCATTCATTCAATACAATAAGCTTAATCACCACAAGAACTTGTCCATCACCTCCCAATCCTACATGTACCACAATACCACATATTCACAAGGGACCTACAAAACACCCCATGATGTAAAAATTTATAATCTTCATAAAGTATCTTATGAATATATATAAAAATTTAATGAACCATGAAATGATAATAGAGGATGGAATAGAAATAGCGATCAATAGCTACATCCCTTATAGGCGTTTCCTCTATGGTCACGTGATCTATTTAATTCAATAATGGGATCGCCTGTATGTGCTCACTGGCGATCTATGTTCAAACTCAAGTAACAGCAGCAACACTTTATTCCGATGTAACTTAAGCTTCTCCGATATTTATTATTATTATTATTATTATTATTATTATTATTATGATTTGATGCGGAAGCGGAAAATAAAGACTGAGTAGCACTAATCTCCATCTTTAGCCTAGCAGAATGTTATTGGCAAATATGTAACTGCCTCAGTTTTGTCTAGTATGGCATAAGGCTACAAATACCATTCGTTATCGATGACCGTAAATGGCGGTGTAAAAGTCAACTTTATTTCAAAATCCCGAGTTAGGCACATAACAACCGTATAGGTCGACCACCGCCAATCGTACGGTAGGTTACGAGTGGCCCAAAATTTAGTGAACATTTAAAATGCGTCACGTCTACTGATAAACTCATTAAAGTCGCCATCAACTTCAATAAAATATTAATACCGTAGATCACACGTCATAGCATGTAGGTTTTTCAGGGTCGAGTAATGGATGGCGGCTCGGATTAAGTGCTAATATTCTTAGGAAAGGTATGAATCTTCTTCTTTTCCACCACCCAGCTATGGGTAAATAGCAGGACAGACCAGGTTCTATAGCCTTGGATGACAACTGGTCTACGGCAGAAAGAAATGGCAACCTACTGCAGGAAAAAAATTGCCTCGTCAGTCATGTATCGAAAGATACATGATCGCCTAAGTGTTTATCACGCACGGCACATATATGACGTATCGTATGTTATTGTACAACACAGTATCACTTAAATCGTTCTCAACATTTTTATCTCTGGGTACCTGGAATACATGGAATGCATACGGTAGGGTACCCAGTGGTTCAAAACTTAGGTCTACCGGTAAATGAAGTTAGGCTACAATATACGATAACCTGTACCAAGATTACATAAGGTCCCACCACTTACCTGCATATTGAGACACTAACCGTAATATCTTTATATATTGCATTGTATAGCAAACAACCTACAACACACACCAGTATGTACCATATATTTTATCGCCATAACTTAGCGAACATTTAAAATTGTGTTACTTTTTCATATTAATATCTGTGCCAAATAGGTTCGCCAAATACTAGTTTTAGTGGGCATAATTATGGCAGCCTACTGGTATGTGGTGTACTTTAATTATTAGGATTAATTTTCCACCCTTTTACAACTTTACATTTTTATACCCACCATATAAGTCGACCCGTAGTTTTGGAAAGTTATTTTAGGCTTGAAAACTCGACTTGACTGTTAGCGGTTTACCTTCGTTTGACATAAAGACACAACTATATGAAAGCAATCAAGAATTGAACCCACGACATAGTAGCTGTTGGAATTTTTGGGTACTCTGGTGTACTAGTGAGCCAGCCAAAATGAGCTGACTCATTTTATAGTTCATCAATAGAAGGGTTAACCAATCAGAAAGCTCAAAATATTCAATGCAAACGGTGTATAAAGACGGCCATGTTTTTGTTTTTTTGGAATATTCACTGCCAGCCTCTGATATCGAAGACTGAAGAATTACAGAACAGCTGCTGGTAGTATTGTCGATATAGTCAGATCCAGTAGAGTGTCTGACTCGTGAGTATTAATCTTTAACGTTGTTTTATTGAACAGATTACGTACTGTGCTGTATTCTATATTCATAGACTTGGCGAACATTTTCAATAGTTGTAGTGTTCTGCTCGATTTGGTCGAGGCACCCAGTGCGATACTGGTATTAACGTGTATACGTAAACTTGGCATGTGTATCTAAACTTTGTTTATCTTATGCAAAACTAATTTACGAATATTTCAACCTTCAGTTCATTATTAATAAAAAGTCTGTTTTTGCTTGATTCTCGTCATATATAGGAAACATATGAGCGCCAAATGTTATGTTGTTGAGCGATATTTTTGTCTTGCTTCAATCATTTCAATGGGGAAATAACTCTGATAATTAGTGCGTCAGTCAGTATTTCTTCGTTACACAAGGCGAGAGACAGAGTAGAAAATAATAAGGAAAGACAAAAAAATGATTGAAGCCAAAAAAAAAAAAACTAAAAAAAAAAACTTAGTAGTAAAAACATTTGAAAGACAAACACGGAACATTAGCATGTGAGGTTGTTGCGCAAGAACTCTATAAAAATAGACAGTTACACGAGAAAATGGGTTATAGCATGTGGTATCCATTTAGAAATAACCAGTCTTGTAGTTTAGACGAACAAGCCTCGCAACTATAGGGAGAAAAGAAGAAATGTAACACACACACAAACACATACATATACACATACACACACACAAATATATATATATATATATATATATATATATATATGATACACACACAGACAACCTCCTCCAACACACATATATGAGAAGGCACGGTGGATAGTGGCTCGGATTGAGGAATCAGAGAGTTGAATTCCAATTCCAGTCGCACCTTTTACATTAACCTCCGTGCTAATACCCTTGGGAACGGTATCAATCCTCTTTTTCTCAATCCAGCTATGGGTAAATAGCAGGGCAGACTGGGTTCTATAGCCTTGGAACACAACTGTCGTCGGAGAAGGGCAAATCTGAATTCAAAACCTGCGGATGGTTGTTTGCGGACATTGTAGCACGTAGTACACCAGGTCTCTGGATTCGGCCCTTCAAAAAGTGTGGATGATTGTGCACAAAGCCTTCACCACTATAATAAAATCTCATGTGCTGGTGTCGGTTCCTAGGAAATGATCTGCTTGACCCTTGTACGTACCCCCCCCCCACATATATATGTATATATATATATATATATATATATATATATATATATATATATATATATATATATATATAGATAATTTATACATACAGTGTAACCCGGAATGACCCAAATATAAAAGAAACCCGGATATAAGAGTGATGTTCTCTGGTCCCAAATTAGAGCCTGTGTTAATGTATATAAAATAGGCCAACCCCGGATATAAACGAAACCCGGATATGAGAGACTTATTCTTTGGTCCCGACAACTCTCTTATATCCGGGTTACACTGTATATTTAAATATTATATATATATGTTAAATTATATATATATCTTTATATATATATATATATATATATATATATATATATATTGAAGTTGAAATATATTTTCAAAATAAAATCATACAGTGAGGGATTAAACTGAGATTTAGGTTTACTCAGAAAATATAATTTTTAAAGAGATCCCTCTAACCATGAATAACATCATTCCTCGGAAGATTCAGATCCATTTCTTTGTTTATTCTTCGTCTCCTTGAAAAAGGACACAGGCGTGTTCGAAAATTCCGATTTTAAAATCTTTCTCTTCGTGATTCAATTTAGTCAAAAGGCTAATATAAAATAAATCTCATCAATTTTTTTATTAATATTGTTATCAATTTGTTGGCTTCTATCCTTTTTATGTTATTAACCGGTCTATTATATATATATATATATATATATATATATATATATATATATATAACGTTCACTTTCTAACCATGAGACACGTGTTCGAATCTCAGAGGAGGAGGCGATCTCAGCATGCGACACCTTTGTAAAGTGCCTGAAAACCGTAGCACGACACAAGCCAAGGCTTGTGATTGAAATTGGGTAGACGGAACACTTGGTGGCCGTCGACAGCTGTGCTATCACAAAGTCACAAGTCATCGTAACCGATACTTTGACTGTGCTAGCCTTGTTCAGACTGTTGATCACCCTAGATAACAAGCTCTCTCCAAGAAACTGTAACCACGGTCAGCTCAGCATAGTTGCAGGTGGCTTCTGTGGGTGTTGATTAAACATAAACGTGCGTGAGTGAGCGTCTGCAATAGGGATTGGCTGGTCGTCGCCTTAGTAACGGGTAAACTCGAATATATGTGGCCAGCTATTTTATATATATATATATATATATATATATATATATACTAATAGTAATACTCGTTTGGAAAAAAACTTCGGATAGCTCAACTGTAGATATGTCAAAACAAATCGGTACCCGAGGAAAAAATTGGAGATAAAAAAAAGAAAGAAAGAAAAACATCTGAACAGGGCGAAACAAATCGTCGAGTGCCTTAAGTCGTTAGTTAGAAAAAAAAACAACAAAACAAGCGAGTAGTAAGACTAAAACGTAATGTGCTCAATAAGTTAAGTAGAGCGGGAATAACTAAAATAAACCCTAAACTCTCAGGAAGACCTACCCAGGTTTCACCTAAACGGATCTTAAGAGTAAGCATATCACTCTGAAGATCCGTTGAGGTGATATATATATATATATATATATATATATATATATATATATATATATATATATATATATATATATATATATATATGTCTGTGTGTGTGTGTGTGAAAATATATAGAAAACAGGCAAGAACTGGTTAGGTAAATAATCCAAAGTTCTTTAGTATTTTTGTGATTATTTAAAAAAAATAGTGCTCAATACAAAACAATACAAAAGTAGAGCATAAATATAATTATTTATTTAAAAATATGTAGCGTGCTGGAATCATATTTTTAAATTAACAGTTATATATATATATATATATATATATATATATATATATATATATATATATATATATATATATACACTTTGTTGTGCGAAAGATTTGGATTAACTACATAAAAGGATTATATAACATAACTTATTTTAGATTGTTTAGTATTATATAGCAGTTTATGTGGACCTTGAGGATTGGAAAATATGTTGTTGCTTTTTTATAGGACTCGAATAACAGAAGATGCACTGCTTTAAGCAGCTTGAACCTGAGAAAAGACTATGGAAACTATTGTACCTATGAAAGATTTGAGATGAAAAAATCATGACCATATGCAAATTTTTAATTCTGAATTATCCTGTTGTCTTAACATGAGTTATGTTTATTTGGCAAGTCATTAAAGTTGAACGTTAGCTCACTTTCTTACCCTAAAATCATGACTAACATTTCTGCTGAAAGAAAGATGGAGGTTTGTGACTTTGGAGAGGAAGATGACTCAACGAGAGAGAGCGAGGTGGTTAGGAATATCCAGAAACAGTGTTCCACCCTATATTTTCTATTATTGGAAGTATTTTAAGTGCAAAGAAAATCGAAAGATCACAAAAGTTAGACAAGATAGATGAAAGAATGACTGTGTCTCGATAGGCAATACCCAATTAACAGCCAGACACGTGAACGCAGACTTAACAGTGAGGTTTCAGTTAAAAACGACGCAGCCTATTACGAAAAAAACAAGTTGAACGGCGTAAATCAGCAAAAAATCATTGACGCAAATCATCGGGGTAGAAAATTGAAATGGTCAAAAATAAATGCAACAGGAGATGCTGGAAAAAGGCATAGCGATGATTGAAAAATAGCTTCATTTCTAATACAAGAAAATATGTAAGAAACCCATCTGGAGAAAGAAACAATGCCTGCTACACCACAAAGATGGTAACAGTGGGTGGTAGTTCCATAATGGCGTGGTTGTTGCATGAAAAGCGAGGGTAGAGGAAAATTGGTAAAAGTTGATGGAAACCTAAACAGCGAATATCATATTATTAGATTGGTGCAAAAATAATGTCGTTTTCTCACATAGTAACATATGTGAGAAAACGACATTATTTTTGCACCGACCTAATACTTTAGCGCAGTCTAATCTTATGCCAGACTAAGAAGATGGAGAAATACCTCAGCATGACGGTACTCCTTGACGCATATAACGTCAACCAAAACGGTTTCTTGTGGTTGAAGATATTCAATATTTGGAACGAAGCACACAGTCATCATTTCAATAGAATGGAAACATTTTAAGCACTCACCAAA
>OZ010589.1:41788894-41816394 GCA_963932145.1 Acanthosepion lycidas
TATATATATATATATATATATAATGCTGGTCACCCGTATTCGAGGATACCCGTCTACTGGGGCGGTTAGTATTCTCCGTTGCTGACGTCCGCTCAGGCACATTTGTGTTCAACACCCACAGAGCCCACCTGTGGTCCATACTGCAACTACACTGAACGTATCTTAGTTACAGTTTCTAAGAGAGCGTGTTATCTAGCAAGATCAATAATCTGAACAAGACCAGGACGCTCAAACCCTTGATCACGATGACTTGTGACTTCTTGCTATCACAACAATCGATGGCCCACCAAGGGCTATATATATATATATATATATATATATATATATATATATATATATATATATATATATATATATATATGTAAAAAAAAGAAAAAACAGTAAGATATATAATCCGGTGTTCTTATTGATGTTTTTATTTTTACAAAATAGCGCTCAATGTAAATTTACATATTATATATATGTATTACCTTTCCCTCTATTTTAACCATCTATCTGTTGCAAATTTTTAGATCTATCAATCTATTTCAGCCGTTTAATAGAGTATTATGTTTCTTTATCCATCTCAGATCTATCTATCTATCTATCTATCTATCTATCTATCTATATCATTCAGTTCACCTATCTATCTATCTATCTATCTATCTATCTATCTATCTATCTATCTATCTCTGTTCATATCTTTCACATTTTGTTCATTATCTATCTATCTATCTATCTATCTATCTATCTATCTCAGTTCATCCATCTATCTATCTATCTATCTATCTATCTATCTATCTATCTATCTGCCGTCTATTAATATCTGTTATCATGCTCTGGTCTTGAGAAAGAACATTTAACAATAAATTCCACGTTTGTTACTGGTAAGACATGGGACGACCGAAGATTTTTTTTAGTTCAAACATCTGGAAGCAACGCTGTTTTTAGGCCGCTGCACTATTTCTTCCGTTCCAGTTCTCGAAGATGCCGAAATAATTCTCCTCAGTAACCTCTGTTGCCCACTGCCAGCAGTCAGTTCTACAAAAGATGAGGCTTTGTTTTATAGGGTCATTTCATCTTTATCTCTGCGTTTCACTGCTTCACCGAAAATAATAATAATAATAAATCGGAATCTCAAAAATGTGGCATATGGGGACATCAACAATCCCTGTTGTAGTTGGAGCCCTAGGACTGGTTGGAAAAGATTGCAGTAGACTAATTGCAGGGATTCCTGGAAGCCCATGCCTCAAAGAGATACAAAAAATTGTTTTCACTAATACAGCCCACACCTTATCTATGTAAAATATGTGTGTGTGTGTATTTTTTTTTAATTGATCAATCGAAAATGCCATGATGCTGACCTTAGATCTCTGGATGAGACCCGGAAAGAAATATGTTCACACCAGAAATCAAAGGAAATAATAATAATAATAATAATAATAATAATAATAATAATAATTCCTCCTTATTGATATGGCAGTCCCTGCTGACTGCAATGTATCTTTGAAGATATTCAAAAAGCTGTCAAAATACAAGGACCTTGAAATAGAAATCTCGAAAATGTGGCATATGGGAACATCAACAATCCCTGTTGTAGTTGGAGCCCTAGGACTGGCCAGAAAAGGTTCCAGTAGGGATTCCTGGAAGTCCATGCCTCAAAGAGATACAAAAAATTGTTCTGACAAGTACAGCCCACACTTTACGAAGGTCTTTATCTATGTAATTTTTTTTTTGTCAGTGGAAAGTGTCATGATGCCATTTCTAACCTTAGGTCCTTGGGCGGGACCCGGAAAGAAATGTGTAAACGCCAGAAATCAAAGAAAAAAAAAATAATGCAGGACCAATGATTGCGAAGAAAAAATTACCAAGCGCACATACTGAAAAATTGTGTTGATCCTAAACGCAAATTCTGTGCAGAACATCCAGAAACAATTGACCACATTGTATCAGATTGAACAGTACCAACTGAATATAAAACTCGGCATGATAGAGTGGGCCATTGTGTGCGTTGGAAAATATGAAACTTTTATGAGGAGGGAACTAATATGAACATCTCCCAAACCCGGTTACAGAGATAGGACCCGTAACAATTTTCTTTCAATCAGAACAATGAAAGCTAATCGCACAGACATCTTGATCAAAGACTACAAGAACAGAATGTGCTTTCTTATTGACATATCAGTCCCTGCAGATTGTATCTTTCAAGTTGATGCTGATTGTTTCTTTGAAGGTCTTCAAAAAACTGTCAAAATACACGGATCTTGAAGTTGTGATATCAAAAATGTGGTACATGAGGACATCAATAATACCTTGGAATCATTGAAGGAATTCCTGGTAGCCCATGCCTTAAAGAAATACCAAAAACTTATGCTCACAGATACAGCTCACACACGAGCTTTATCTATGTAAAATGTGTATGGTCTTTTTTTTTTTTTTTTTTTTTGTTACATAAAATGATCAGTGGAAAATATTATGAAGCCATTTCGGGACCCGGAAGGAAACGTGTATATAAAAGATACACAACGAAAAATAATAATAATAAACCGAAAGGTTAAGTATTAGGTTGGTGCAAAAATAATGTCGTGTTTTGACCATTCTTTTGATTATCGTTCACCCATTTATCCAACGTTTTTTGACTTCCCTATTTGCTTTAAATGGCGAACGACTGTTGAGTGGTCGACCTCGAGTTCAAACAGCAACTTCTGGTGTGGTTTTTACGAGGATCGGCTTCAATTAAGGCTTTCAAATGTTCGTTATCAACCGCAGTCGGCCGGCCGCGACCGTCTTCATCTTCGAGGCTCTCGTCACCATTGCGAAATTTCTTGAACCTACCGTTGTGCCACACGTTCGTTAGTGGTTCCTGGGCCAAACGCATCATTGATATCACGAGCTGTCTCGGCAGCTTTTCGGCCTAGTTTGAACTGGAACAAGAAAATCGTGCGGATTTGAATTTTGTCCATGCTGTCGAATAGCCTGCAAAAAAATTAATGGAGAGATTGAGAACGGTAACGAATAATACGATTCGATTGAGCGAAAAGCGCGCTCCAAATTATATATAACATGGCTATATATATATCAATGAATTAATTCAGAAATCATATATAAAAGTAACATATGTGAGAAAACGACATTATTTTTGCAACAACCTAAAAATAATATGCTTAAATTCATATTTCGGCTCTCTTGAAATTAATTCAAATTTTGCATGTAAGCCTTATTTTAGCACCACAAAGAAAAATATTAAGTAAGAATAGGCTTTAAATAATATAATTATTTTTTTTTTATTTTCATTTGAAATAATTTAAAATTTCGTAAGATATATAATGTATGAGTGTATTTTCGACTTACTGTAGAGGGATCAATTTAGAATGAATTGAAACATGAATCTCAGTTACCCTACATCATAAAATTTAGAATATTTAAAATAAATTGATATTTGTGAGGTGAGGTGCCGTTTTGCAGGGAACATGAAAAATAAAAATTGACAGAATTATAAATTCTTGAACAGTTTCTGTAGAAACGTCAAATGCGTACAATTATTGTTACTGAAAAGAAATTTTGTGAGAGAAGAATGCAACAATTTTGTTTTTGTCCTGTTTTATTTCGGTTTTTAAGTCAAGAATAGTTAACTGTTTTTATTTGACTTTGTAACTGCCAATATATAAGCAAAAGAATTTGAGCAGAATAATATATTCGAGTTTCTGCCGGTGATGTTTTTTTCTTCTTCTTAACATCTTTCGTTTCTGTTTCACCTCTAAGTGTTTTTCTTCATTTCATCTATCACTCTTCGTTTCTTATTTGCCAATCTTCAAAGGCACAAGTCTCTTCATGTTCGTTGACGTTTCTTTCTTTCTGAAGCGCGCATCTCTTCTCGTGTCAAACCCCAATTATTTATCAGCGCTTTTCATCTTGCCTCGTACGAAAACATCGATACTTGCTTGACACCAAATAGAGTACTACTCAAGATTGACTCCCTTTCCAGTGCACGACCTGAACTTCGCCTCTGCCAACATTCTATCAGCATTCTCTTGGTCGGTATTTTGGATTTTTTTTTTCCTATTCTGCCACGCTTCATATAACAATGCCATTCGTCATTTCAACTTTCCGTTTCGATAAAAGACTCTCCAATATTTCCATTCGAAATTTCTTGTCTTTTTTCTTTTAATCGACTTTTATGAAAATTCATTTCTTTTTTTCTTTCTTTCTTTCTTTCTTCTTTTCTTTCTTTCCTTCTTTCCTATCCTTAGTAGCATATTGTATTTTTCTCCATTTCGCATTTTTCTTTCTTTCTTTCTTTGTTTCTTTGTTTCTTTGTTTCTTTCTTTCTTTCTTTCTTTCTTTCTTTCTAATATTCAGTACCTTATTAATTCTTTCCTCCAAGTCTTCATTTTCTTTCTTTCTTTCTTTCTTTCTTTCTTTCTTATATTCAGTACCTTATTTATTCTTTCCTCTAAGTCTTCATTTTCTTTCTTTCTTTCTTTCTTTCTTTCTTTCTTTCTTTCTTTCTTTCTTATATTCAGTACCTTATTTATTCTTTCCTCCTAGTCTTCATTTTCTTTCTTTCTTTCTTTCTTTCTTTCTTTCTTTCTTTCTTTCTTTCTTATATTCAGTACCTTATTTATTCTTTCCTCCTAGTCTCCATTTTCTTTCTTTCTTTCTTTTATCTTTCTTTCTTTCTCTCTTTCTTATATTCAGTACCTATTTATTATTTCCTCTAAGTCTTCATTTTCTTTCCTTCTTTCTTTCTTTCTTTCTTTCTTATATTCAGTACCTTATTTATTCTTTCCTCCAAGTCTTCATTTTCTTATATATCTGAATGCACACTGATATAATGGATAAATTCGAAGAACAAAGTTCGAAATCTCTTTGAGTTCATTACAGACACTTTCCTGCAAATACCATACGAAAACATATGAATCCATCTCCCCTCTCCCCATCAATAAGAAATATCTATATATGTGCATGACTTACCACGGATAACGTCGCAGAAGGCAGGAGCAGTTTTCAGTTTTTAAGGAAATCACTTCTCCTTCCCTATATCCAAAACTTCATATTCACTAAGAACATCGTTTTTTCTGTTTTTTTTCTTTGTTTTTTCTTTTGAGAATTTGTATGCCATTAAATGATCCATGTCCCTTGTGTCTACATGAAAAGATGCATATTATTAAGTTTCCTAAAAATAATGATCTATTAAATCAGTGGAATGAACTAACTGTAATATGTAGGCATTGCATAATGTTTACTTTGATATAGAGTTAATACAATTTTTCTATGTATTATAATTATATATCCATTATCTTATTATATATAATGGTACATATAATATTTATTTGATTGCTTGATTTTAATATTGCCATGTCTTGTGGCCCATTGAATATAATAAGTATTGTATTTTGGGATTAAAATAATATAATATATATAAAAATGATTTAATCTTACTAGAGGCCCCTTTAAGATTGTTCTTAAGTATACACAAAAATATTTTTTTTTAAATCCTAAAATTAACAAACGACCCTCTGCAGGTTTTGAATTCAGAGTTGTCCTTCTCCTAGACCAGTCGCCATCAAAGGCTATAGAACCCAGTCTGTTCTGCTATTTTATCCATAGCTGGGGGGGGAGAAGAGGATTCACACTTTTCCCAAGCGTATTAGCACGTAAGTTAATGTAATGGATTCGACTGGAATTCGAACTTGGCTCTTCGATTCCTCAATCCAAGCCGCTATCCATTACTCCACCGTGCCTGCCCCTCTCTCTCTCTCTCTCTCTCTCTCTCTCTCTCTCTCTCTCTCTCTCTCTCTCTCTCTCTCTCTCTCTCTCTCTCTCTCTCTCTCTCTCTCTCTCTCTCTCTGTATATGTATGTATATATATATATATATATATATATATATGAGGTTGGTGCAAAAATAATGATATAATAATGTCGTTTTTTGACGTATTTTTTAACGTCAAAAAACGACATTATTACGTTATTACTTTTGCACCAACCCAATATATATATATATATATATATATATATATATATATATATATATATATATCTCGTTCCCCCCCGCCTTCTTAACTCTTCGATAAATTACCATTCTGTTTGCAAAATTAAATCATTTTCCTCAAAATGTAACAGACGTCGCTTGATAATGGAACAAATCTAAAGTTTCGAAACATAGAAATTTCGTGTCGCGATGTAAAAAATTTTTAATATATACATATATAAAATCTAGTATATTTGTAGAGTATTTAAACATTTAAATTACTATCAAACGTTAAAATCTCTTATCTCTTATTTCTCATCTCTTTTTTTTCTTTTTCTCTTTCTTTTTTTCTTTTTTTCTTTTTTCTTTTTCCCCCGCATCATTTCGAGGGAGTTGACCGGTTAAATATGTCAATGTCTGATACAAACACCCCTCCTCCTCAATATTAAGTATTGTTGTAAAAATAAAAATAAATTCTAAAACTCTCCCTTCCCTCCCTATTTACGGCCATGTCTCTCACACTATCCCTCATCACCCTCTATGTCACCTTACATAAGATTAATACTGCCCTTCAAACTTGAAAGTGAAATCTGAAGATCCATAGAATAATAAATTCTCTGGTGAAATAAATTATTACAATAGTACTTTAAAGTGGTCTGTTTTTTCTTTAAATTAAACTATATATATATATATATATATATATATATATATATATATATTAGGTTGGTGCAAAAATAAAGACGTAATAATGTCGTTTTTTGACGTTAAAATACGTCAAAAAACGACATTATTACGTCATTATTTTTGCACCAGCCTAATATAATTTTAATATGTCTGTTTTCAAAACTTTAATGACAAAAAATACCCTCAGATGCATAGATTAACATTTTTCTCTCCATTATTCCTTTATTTTAAATTCAGAAGAAAATTCTGTCCATATGGTCGAAGCAAATCTGCACATTTGGTCAATTTTCCCCCTCTTGATACAGTGCTATACTTATTTTATGCACACACACCCTAAGACCGAAATTAAAATGCACAAACCCTAAGTCCCAAATTATATGCATAAACTCTCACCCAAATTATATGCACAAACCCTAAGACCCAAATTATATGCATAAACCCTGACCCAAATTATATGCACGAACTCTAAGTCCCAAATTATATGCACAAACCCTAAGACCCAAATTATATGAATAAACCCTGACCCAAATTATATGCACAAACTCTAAGTCGCAAATTATATGCATAAACTCTGACCCAAATTATATGCACAGCCCTGACCCAAATTATATTCACACACTCTAAGTCCCAAATTATATGCACAAACCCTGACCCAAATCATATGCACAAACCCTGACCCAAATTATATGCACAAACCCTAAGTCCCAAATTATATGCATAAACCCTGACCCAAATTATATGCACAAACCCTAAGACCCAAATTATATGGACAAACCCTAAGCCATAACTTCGACATCTTCATCAGTTCTCAGGTGAAATCCACATATATTTGTATCTTAATTTTGCTTCTTTTTTTAATCTTCACCCTCTCAATTGTTTCCCATTATATCTGCATCTGCGGTATTTTTCATGCCTCATAATATAGAAAAATAATCGGCTTATCTTAGTATGATTTTAGCAAAGGAAATTTTATTAGAAATCCTCTTTAAAGAAAAAAATAAAATTTTAGTTCAACTTGCAACTTAACTCATGAAAGTCTAACATAAAATCCAATATCGGTTATAAAAAAAATAAAAACGGTATTAATTGTAGGTTTGTAAAAAATTCCGATATGATTTTCGGTTTATAAAATTCGGTATTAACTATAGGTGTTTACCATAACCCATTAATGCTCACCCTGTCACTTTTGTGATGGTGGGAATTTATGTATTAATTGTGTGAGAATCTGTGATCGCCCTTATCTTGATAATAATGACCAAGTTCTTGTTTGCATGTTTGTGCGTTTATTTGAAAAGTAGAAAGACAACCATATCAACATTCAAAGTAAAATCAAATTATACCTTATTGCTTCATAACATGATAAGATAAGTGAAGGAATGATAAATTTATTTAAAAAAATATTTCAACTATTTCTTATTACAAAATAAACTTTATTGAATCATAAATATCTTTTCATTAAAGAAATATTCATCTTTTCATTTTCTCGTGTTTTCTTTTCCTTAATGAACTTTTCCACGGTTTACACCAAAATATCTTTTTCTAAAATATATCTTTAAAAGAAGTTGGCACTCAGCTCCTGCTGATTAGGGATTTGTACTAGGAGGCGCGGTGGAGTAATGGATTGCAACTCGGATTGAGATATCGGAGAACCGAGTTCGAATTCCAGTCAAATCCATTACATGCTAATAATCTTTGGAGAGGTATGAATCCTCTTCTTCTCCCCACAGCTATGGGTGAATAGAAGGACAGACCGGGTTCTATAGCCTTGGATGGCAATTGGTCTACCGCAGAAAGAAATGGCAACACACTGCAGGAAAAATCTGCCTTGTCAGCGTGCATGGCACGTAACTGAATGACCAATAAATAGAAAGTTCTAAACGATATTTTGAAGTATAATTATCCCTAACAAGCAATGTCAAGAAATATTACATAATATACAATATTAAACACACATATTAGAAACAAATGCATGCAAGCAAAAGGTGAGTGGCTCAAGGAAGAGTGTGTAGAAATAGGAATAATGCGCATCATAGATACGCTAGATATTAATAAAGGAATAAAACAAGATAAAAACCGTGCTTCCCGTGCATGCATAAAATTATATATATATATATATATATATATATATATATATATATATATATATATATATAAGAAATACTTCAACGATAGAAAAAATATATGGACCTCTTCCGCGCCGAATGCACATAAAAGAATGAAGGTCTTGAAATATTCAATTTTAAAATAAACTCAGTACTGCTCAAGATAGAGAGAAAAAAAGCGAACACAGTCAGATGGGTTTCAAATGGAAAAGCTATAAATCTAGGATGCCTTACCGACAAGATAACTGAAATAATAGATAAAATATGCATTAAAGAAGGTGTTAGTAGATTCAGCCATAACGCTAACTTTAGGCTTTAAATGTGGTTGGAGTTTTGGTAATTACCGAGTAATCTCCCCTTATTTGTTCATTTGAAAATTATTACAATTCTATCAATCGAAAGAGAAATAAATCTAAAGATGTAAGATAATCTTCAGCTGAGTTACTTTTAAACAATTAGAATAATCAAAACACATTTAGATATCCTCTTTCCTTTGAGATTTGTTCTATAAAAAGAATATTTTGGATCGACGCCAAGTCATAACATCGCCGCCATTACGATGATCACAGCAAATGACGAGCGAAGAAATCACGTCTTTTCTTCGAAATGCTTTCTTTTTCCTTTGCTTTTTACTGCAAAAATCAGAGTCTATTAAAAGAGGTCTGTTTGATCGTTGATATGAATTTACCGACACAGGGGACTTAATTATTTGTGACAGTAAAACAGGCATATTTCAGAAATGCGTTTGGTGTTAAAATTTTTCAGAAATATGTTTGGCGCTAAAACCGCTGTGGGAAATTGCATTTGGCCGGGTTTGGCGAAAGAAAAAAAAAAAAAAAAGAAAAAATATCTTCTGTTTGTATTTATTGATTGGTCCTTTTTGTCTTTGATTTTCCGCCATTTTCCCAGCTTATAGAGACATCCTAATTAACTGATATTGAATGCTTACGTACGGGCATAGTTAATAAAATTTCTACACACAAACACACGCAAACACACACACATACATGCACACACTCACGCATTCGCACGTACATACATACATACAAATATGCATATGTGTGTATCTGTGACATCGTCTAAAAATCGCCTGAAGCGTGAAATTGACGGACAACACGGTGTTGATTGCTATGCTTACACTATCTCTTTATACATCTCCTATCTTTCTCTATCTCTCTCTCTCTCTCTCTCTCTCTCTCTCTCTGTATGTATATATATATATATATATATATATATATCTTCACGGATATCTATCTATATATCTACATCTAGATATCTACATCTCTCTCTCTCTCTCTCTCCCTATATATATATATATATATACTATATATATATATATATATATATATATATATATATATATATATATACACGTTTCATTAAATAATATAGTCAAGTGTTGTCTATTTATTTTATGTAAATTTATGTAATATCCTTAAATGTCTATAATTGGTAACAGAAGTCATTGGTTTATACCACTGGCTTCCCATACTTCATACATCTCCAATTTACTCTCGTGTGGTCATGTGTGACGTCATGAGGTGCGGTGCGATTTTCGCTTCTAGCGTCTTATATGCACGTGTTTATCGTTCCTTAAAAATCATCCATGTAAACAATGGCAGACTATCATCACTGTCTTGTCCGTATATTGCTTAATATGTTGTAATTGACATCTTTCATAATGGTTTATGTAAGCTGAAAGCTTAGATTGTATTAAAAAAATATGTATCAATATTGTGAATTTCTTTCTTCGTTCAACGATAATGTTATTAAACCTATTAGACGTTACGAAAAAAATTTACATAAAATAAATAGACAACACTTGTCTATATTATTTAATGAAACGTTTTTGGTTGTAATGTGGATTTATTTAGAAAAAAATATTATGCTTTGTTTTCCATAATTTTACTACACGAGTTTCTGGTCTCGCGACCGTCTTCAGGTAAAAGCGGAGATTTCCACATATTATTATCCGTAATTTCTTTCTTGAATTGGCAATGAAGAGTTCTGCGCATATATACACACATGCTGAGAGAAAGACACGAAAATGGAAACAGATCCAAGAACACATAGGGGTCAGTAAAACATTAAAAGATAAAATGCCGATAAGTAATTCATTATTTCGCTTGGACCAACCTTAATTGTTTTATGACCCTTCGCGCAGAACTCTTCATTGCCAATTCAAGAAAGAAATTCGGATTACTAACACGAAAACAGACAATGTCTCATATCGAGAATATTTAACATTAAAAAAACATAAGGAAAAAATTAATTATTTTTAATAATATGTGTAAATCTCCGCTTTTACCTGGAGACGGTCGCGAGACCAGAAACCCGTGTAGTAAAATTATGGAAAACAAAGCATAATATTTTTTTCTAAATAAATCCTCATTACAACCAAAAACGTTTGCGGTACCTCTCTTTTCTTTTTAATATACATACTTTTCTCTCGTTGGAACCACTACAACCTCTTTCTTTTATATATATATATATATCAACAAAATTAGGGGATCAGTCGATCACACTACCATGGTTTCATCCTTTCGGTATCTTTAGGCATCTGAAATAGCCTTGCTTTTCTCCTCCTTTTCTATTATGCTTCCCGTTGTGCGTTTATTTATTTATTATTTAAAAATAAATCGTTAGGAAATTGTTTAGCCCGGATAGTCTGTTGATGTCAAAAAGTTGAAACCAATGTAGCGTGAATGGCTGATCTCCTATGCTTTCAAATTTAAAAGTTCTACATGTTAAAATTTTCTTTTTCCTTTTCTTTATACGTGTATTGATCACTTTTTAATACTATTGTTTCCTGGTCTAATTCAACTCTGCCCAATAAGATATATATATATATATATATATATATATATATATATATATATATATATATATGAGAAAACACTAAAAAGCAGTCTACCTTGTTACTCCGGCTTCAACTGCAAGGTTTACTCAGGCATGCAAAAGGATGAACAATCTAGTATATTCCACCAACTTACATGACCACAAGAAACGAGAATGAAAGTTGTAAGGGAGAGGGGAAAGGAAAAACGGTGAGCATGAAAGGGGGAGGGGAAGTGGGGAGAAAATATTCATTGCACTCATCCGGGTTCATACATATCCAAAAGATATTTACTTAAATGCCTGCACTTTGACGAAATATCAGTTCTCTCATTCAGTTGCACATCTTTGTTAGCATATGTAGCAATAGCCATCTTCTCCACTTGACAGAGTCGACAGCAGTTGTCACGGACTCTATCTGGCTTCATTTTTTTTTATTTTACTCCACTTTACACATGAATTTTCTACCACTTAATGCTTTTACTCTGCATTTTCTATTTTTGTATTGAGTACATTTTAATGTTTATACTATTTAGGCGCGGCTGTTTTCAGCCTCCCATTATAGTATATTATATATTGTATATTACACACATACACACACACACGTATATATATATATATATATATATATATATATATATATATATATATATATATATATATATAACAGGATGTAGGGAATGAAGACTTAGACTGTACCGATAGTAATCGGAGTTCTAAACCTCGTGGGAAAAGGAATGAACAGTTTTACTAATAGTGGCCGAGGTAACATCAACGTAGAAGTTGCCGAGGAGGTAGCCCTATTCGGAAAATCACATATACTAAGGAAACTGCTATCAATTAAAGGATGATTCTTCTATAGATCCTAATATCTATAAAGGTAGATGGATAAATAATATATACACATAGATAGATATCTGTAATGATACACACACACGCACACACACACATATATATATATATATAAATATATAAATATATATATATATATATATATATATATATATATATATATATATATAAAGCACAGGACTTTTACTTGTACTTTGCAATAAATTAGCATATTTTGATATTGAAAGAATGACTTTAGAAGAGAGGTCAAGCGAAAGGGTTCCACCACCGCTTCACTGTCTTTATATATATATATATATATATATATATATATATATATATATATATATAGAAAGAAAGAAAGAAAGTGCGACATCTTTTCTAAAGTCATTCTTTCAATATCATATTGAAAGAATGACTTTAGAATGGAGGTCAGACGAAAGGTTTAAAGTCATTCTTTCAATATCAAAATATGGCATTTTATTGCAAAGTTACAAGTAAAAGTCAGGTGCTTTTCACTACAGATGGCGGTACTTGAAATTGTTTATAAAATAACTGATATGGAATAATAATAATAATAATAATAATAATAATAATAATAATAATAATACGTATAAAATAAGTGATGACTTATTATCTTGTCACAGCCAAAGACTGCCATTCGCGATACCCATTTATTTTAATTTGAAATATAAAATACCAAAAATGTTGGGACGTAACTAACAAAATTTTCTCCTATGATAAAAACATTTTATCCAAGCTTGCTAGAAAACTATTTATATAAGATACGGTAGAAAAGTAACCAGACCTTCTCGGTTGAATTTAACAGATTTTCTGAAATAACTTATTTCTTCATATATATATATATATATATATATATATATATATTAAGATAAAGAAAGAATAGATGGAGTTAGAATCCCCAGTTCTTAGGATTTATTTTTTAAAAATGTGCCCAATACAACGTAGAGCAAAATATTATTAAAATATTTTTATTATAACTTAATTTAAGTGTACACACCAAAATTAAGTTACAGTTGTACAGATAATCTAGAAAAATTATAGAAAAAAATGACCGCTTAAATCAAAGTAACAATCGTTATTGCAAAACGGTAAAACAATAATGATAATAAATTGTGTAAATGTAGAAATCCTATCGAAAATAGGTGTTTTACTGATTCTATTGTTTACTAATATACCATTCCATCTCGTGAAAATCCAACTGTTAAAAAAATTTATATTGTCAGTGCAAAAAATTCCTTTAAACTGAGGTAGTATCAGCACATATCTTCTTTCAACAACAATGCGTACCGCAACCGATCATCCCTTTCTAAATATTTTTGGCATTTAAAAAATTAATAAACCTCCTACGGTAAAATGGAGAATATCAAGATATCCTTCTATGACCCATGTCCCTTGTGTTTACAATAAAAATTGCATATTCTAAAGTTTTCTACAACTAATGTTCTGCTAAGCCAAATAAATGAATTAATGATATTATGTAGGCATTCTATAAATTTTACATTAAAATATAGTTAAAAGAATTTTCCATGAATAATTTACACATTAGAATTATATAGCCATTATTTTATTTGTGTACAATGGTCCACACAATATTTATTTGATTTTTCAAATTTAACATTGGCTTGTTTTACCGCCTATTAAATATAATTAGCATTACATATTAAATTTCCGTAAAAAAAATAACTTTACCTATACGTCCCCTTAAAAAGTTTCCATACTATGAAAAAAAAATTTGTAAATTCTTAGAAATAATTTTTTGTTCAATGTAACTCTATGTCTACTTCTGCCAGATCTGATCGCTGTATTTGGCTACAATATGTTCGCTGCTGTGTCTAGAGTGTCAATTTATCAAGACATGAATTAATAACCCTCCACCTTCTGACCTTATTTTTCATTTTTCTATTTTAGCTTAGATCTGACTTTTAATTGGTTTATCCAGACATGCCCACAGGTATATTTTTTAATTCTGACATTAGGTTTCCCGACCTTTTAAATTTCAAAAGAACTAACGATTTGTTTACAAATTTACCAATTAAATCAATTTTATTATATGTTATCTACTATCGCCCGAAGAAGAACGATTATAGTTCCGAAACATGAAATTTTTTGTGTAGCGATGTAAAATGTTTTTGTTGTATAATAAAAATATTTTAATAATAATAATAATAATTATATATATATATATATATATATATATATATATATATATATATAGAGAGAGAGAGAGAGAGAGAGAGAGATACAGAGAGAGAGAGAGGAACAGTTTTGGCAATTTATTTTATAAATGCCTGCTTCAGATATATTATTGCTATTAGTGTTTGAAGATCTTAGTATATCCATAACCGTTTTGGAAGTGTTTGTAACTATTCTAAAATTATTTAGATGGGATATGTTATTCTGGATAGTGGACGTGACAGAGTTGGTCGGTCGTATTATGGATCTGTTTATAAAATAAATTTCCAAAACTGTTCCTCCCAATATATTGGAGAAACAAGTAGAAATGAAAAAAATGGATTTAGAGCACAAAAGAGACCTCACAAAAACAACTTAGCTAATGCACTAGTCATACATAGAAATAAATTCAACCATAATTTTGATTTTAAAAATGCTACGCTCATAAAAAAAAGAAAATAACTCATTCAGAAGGAAAATTCTAGAGAGTGCCGCCATAGAATATTACCCAAATATTAATCTACGCCCAGGCTTTTTCCCTATTTCACCTTTCTTAACAAAATTACTGCTCTCCCAAACAAACGTACACAGCGATATCTTAAAATCATATTAATATATGTATTAACCCTGCTTAAGTGATTTATTTAAAAGGCTAGGGATTGAAGGCTGGTTTTTAAGAGAGGTTGACAGATTAGCGGATGAACCTTTTGATTTGGGAATCTTGAAACAGCACAAACTTTCTCTTTCTACTTCTTCATTTCGCTGGCCAAAATTAAGCTAAGTTCATACCTATTTCTCTATCTTCCTTGCTATTTTTTTTCACTTTAAAATCTATTGACGTGATTTAGGTTAGGTGAAAAGCCATAACTTCAAATGTTTTAAGCAGTTCTTTTATCTGAACGTTTCGTACAACAAAATTTTCCTTCCTATTGTGGATTCATATACCAAGCTACTCTCAGTATATTTAATAGTTCTTATTTTCTGGGTGAAATCGTCGCGGATTTCTCGCTGGTTACTTGATTCCCAAGAAAAACAAAAACTTGTCTACCTTTCTGACTCTTGTGCAAGCTATATCTATATATATATACACATAGGTTTCGTGCATACCAAACCTATGTCGACTTTTTTACACTCAAGCAAATTAATCCTACCATATATGCTGGTGTACAAGACGACTTGGCGTATTTGAGCCTCAAACGCTTATTTGAGCCTCAAACGCGTAATATACCACTGGCATAAAATCGTATTTTAAAATGCATTTTATTGAATTTATTAAATAAATTCCGTAAATATTCTTTTCACCCGAATTGTAATGAAAAAAAAACACGATAGGGAGATATTGTTACTTAACTACCACAATCTACAAAACCTCATTAAATAACCTAGAAATCTTACTTATTATAAAACGCAGATTGTGTGTGTGTGTGTGTGTGTGTGTGTGTGTGTGCGTGTTCGCTTATATATTGGATAGAATTTCCTCCATTTTTCAACCGATTTCAACAAAACTTCACAGGACTACGTAAAATTACCTTGCGGTGGTTCTAACAGCGCCAAAAATTGGAAAAACATAATTGTTTCTGCATGAAATCAATTTGAAAACACGATTAAGAGGCATCACGAGAATGAAAGGGGGACAACTCATATCGAGTTATACTTATTATAAAACCCAGGTTGTGTGTGTGTGTTCGTTTATATATGGAATCGGATTTCCTGCATTTTTTAACCGATTTCCACAAAACTTCAATTATTTTTTTGTCAGTTAGTGTTTCTTATTGTCTTGCACACTTTTTTCTTTATTTTTACATTCAGAATACTTTAAAAATTCCATTTACAAGACAATTGTTTATAATAAAATAATTCTATTCAAACGATAGACTCATAACGATTGAAAACAATGTTTTTGTTTGAGTTTGGGTTTGACCAATTCGTAAAAAAAAAAAAAAAAAAACTAATTAAGACATGCGTGTCCGTTAACCTTAAACAATAATCTTTGTCAATTTTATTTTTCAGTCTTTATGATGGTCGATACTTGATCTATCTCTTACTGTTACACCCCTGGGCAACGCCGGACTCTACTGCTAGTGTTTGATATACCTAAGCCAAATGAAACCAAACTAGCTCGTAAGTACCAGTGTGTTCGGTGTTCAAGCCTCGATAAAATCCTGGTTTTCACATTCTGATTTTTACCCAGCATAGCTTTTTCTCCACTTTAGCTGTAGAACTATATTGTACTTGCTTCTTCTCTATACCACTATAGCTACGCAGGTTTATCTTTACGGTTTAATTAACTCATATTCACTCTTATTCTTAAACACATGCTACATATATGTGTCGAGGCGTGTGCCGTTTTTGCTGGGAAACAGTTATGTTTTCCCCATTCCCAACGCTTGCAGTAAATTATGTACCAATTTGATGAAATTGACGTTCCTCCAGGAAACAATGGCTATTTTTTTTATATTGGATTAAGTATATTTACGTTGATTTAATGCTCCTATCAGTCTCAATGCGGTACTTTTATTTTGTCGTTATCATTAATTTTATGAGGAATATTTCCCTTGTACGTCGTGGCAAAACTTTTATTAATTGTTGCCGCTGGATATGAATTTGTTGAGATTGCAGCTTACGCTGGATAATGAACAATACTCTTCGCAATTCAGAGACAAGATATATGAATTTTGTACCATCAAAAATAAACGAACGAATGAAGCCTCTGACAATGCTATAGCTTCTGTGAAGAAGAGAGAGGATTACAAAAACATAATGTGTTGTCGTTCAATTGGTTATCTGTGCAAAGCGTCCAAGAGTTTTTTTTCTTTAATTTCAAATTTCAAATCGGCTAAAAATGTTCTAAGAACCTCATCGAAATTTAATAAGAACTGTAATAATAATAAAAAAAATAATAATAGTTATAATAATAATAATAATAATAATAATAATAATAATAATAATAGAAAAATCGTTACGAAAGCGTTGTGTAATAATTATGTTGTGGATTCCGAGATGAAATTCGGTCTCCAATGAATGACAAACGCAAGAATTAAAGGTAAGAAATTAAATGTATTTACACAATAATACAATGGGTAATACTGTTAGTAAATCCAGGAACGTGGTTAGTAGCAATAATATATATATATATATATATATATATATATATATATATATATATATATATATATATATATATATATACAGTCTCGAAGTAGGACTTTCTTAGAGTCTACGTGCTTGTAACTGTGTCTTCTACAAGTGGTTACCTCACACTATTACTCTACCTCCAACTCAATCAAAATCTCTGCTCACTCTCATCTCTCTCTCTATTCTGACTGACTCTGGCTATTTAATGGCAGCAGTCCAAGTAACACTCTGGTCGAGTCCACTTATATGAAAAAAGGGGAGGACCCCATAACAAATTACATTTGAGAATGTGCAAAAAATTTGGAAAATATACTATTAAACTGATATGAACATCACTCAGCACCGGTTACAGAAATAGAAGACATCACAATTCTATGGAATTACACCGTCTCAGCTTTGAGGCAAACAGGCCGGACATAATTTTCAAAAACCGAAAGCTTGCCTACTGTGTGTGTGTATGTGTCTGTTGATGAGCAGCCCATTTTGTGATATTCTACCTCACAAAATTATTACTAACAATTTTGACAAATATCAGGAAACTACAGACCATCTAATCTCAGGATGTTCTGTACTTGTGCCAAATGAATATCAAGATCGGAGTTGGATAATAGTTAAACTGGACAATGTGCAAATACTTTGGAAAAATATATTAATAAACACTGGTTTGAATATCACCCAGCACTGGTTACAGAAATAGAAGACATCACAATTCTATGGGAAAATAACCGTCTTTACAGCCAGGAGGATTGGAGCAAATAGGCCAGACATAACTGTCAAAAACCGAAAAGAAAAAAAAAACAAAAAAACAAACTTGCCTACTTATTGATATAGCTTGCCCAGCGGACTGTAACATAGTAACCAAGGGATTTGAAAAACTATCTAAGTATAAAGACCTGTAAATCGAAATAGAAAAGATGCGGAAATTGAAAACAAGAATAGTACCAGTCATAATAGGTGCGCTTGGAATGATAAAAAAAGGAACACAACAACATTTTGAAAAAGTTCCTGGAAATCCCAGCTTCAGAGAAAGACAAAAAATGTCTTGATAAGCACGAAGAAGAACGTTGCCCATATAATGCCAGTGATGTTATGGAAGTTGTAAAAACAAATCAGGAAATGTAGCCATAACAACACAAGATTACCTTCCTTAGGTCTTCCCGAAGATTTGGTAGGTATTGTGACCATAGCAGTAATTGAAATATAATAATGATGGTAATAATAATAATAATAATAATAATAATAATAATAATAATATTTCTTATTCACATGGAAATCCCTCAAGATATTCAGGAACAATTGCACTTCTTGTATTAGGTTGCACAATGGTAGCACCCAGGTTCGTCTTAACAGCATTGTGACCCCCTGAGCAAACCAGTGTGCTTAGGCCCCTACGACAACCACTCACAGGAATAAAAATTAAATGGTCCATAATATTAAACGTATATTTATTTTATTGGCACTTCAACAAAATTGGTGTTAAAAAAATAAAAAAAAATATGCTGTACAACAGTAGCTAATCAACATGATAAACATTTGAATAAAACACAAAGCTTGAAAAACAAAATAATACCCAGTAAACCACACAGATTAGATATCAGAGTATGAAATTGCTACGCACATATAACAAGCATTGGCAGCATTTCTTTTCAGAAAATTGCTTTATTATTGGCTTGAAGTCAATCGGCTTCAAGAATATGATGTCATTTCCCATGTACATGAGTGAAAGCTTGTTTAAACGATGCTGACCCACTGTGCTACGAAGCTGATTTTGTTTTTTTTATAAATTTAAGTCTTGAAAAGGAACATTTTCTTGTATAGTTGATCACTATCAGGCACATGAACACTCTGAGTGCAATTTGTAATCCTCTTCTACAATTTCAACATTCGGGAATACAATTTCAAATTTTCCGAAATTATTTTTCTGTACATCTCAGGGAGAGCCTCAAAATTTCATCAAGAACCATGTAGTGCTCGAGATGCTTAAATTCATTTAAAAGATCATCATAATTCAGGTCTTTGTGATAAATATTAGACGCTTTTTCTTTAGTGCGTCAGAAGTAATGGTTTTCAATTCACCGAAGAAATGAACCAGACTTCCAATCTGAATAACCCTCTGCACGTTTTGTCAGTTCAAGTATTGGAGTGTCCAGAATTAGGAAGAAAGTTTCCAACTTGAACTTTTCGGTTTTACTGAGAAGTACCAGTTCTGTTGATCCATCACCATACTTATTATAAAACCCAGGTTGTGTGTGTGTGTATCTGTTCGTTTATATATTGGATCGGATTTCCTACATTTTTCAACCGATTTCAACAAAACTTCACAGGACTACGTAAAATTATGTTGCAGTGGTTCTGACAGCACCAAAAATTGGAAAAACACAATTGTTTTTACACGAAATCAATTTGAAAACACGATTAAGAGGCATCGCTCTCGCGACAATGAAAGGTGGACAACTCATATCGAGTTATACTTAATATAAAACCCAGGTTGTTTGTGTGTGTGTGTGTTCGTTCATATATGGGATCGGATTTCCTACATTTTTCAACCGATTTCAACAAAACTTCACTTTTTTTTGGCAGGTAGTTATTTCTTATTGTCTTGCACACTTTTTCTTTATTTTTACATTCAGAATGCTTTAAAAATTCCATTTACAAGACAATTGTTTATAATAAAATTCTATTCAATCGGTAGACTCATAACGATTGAAAACAATGTTTTTGAGTTTGGGTTTGATCAATTCGTAAAAAAAACAAAACAAAACAAAAAACTAATTAAGACATGCGTGGCCGTCAACCGTAAGCAATAATCTTTGTCAATTTTATTTTTCAGTCTTTATGATGGTCGATACTTGATCTATCTCTTACTGTTACACCCCTGGGCAACGCCGGGCTCTACTGCTAGTATCTATTAAGACGGACGTTTCTTTTTTTTTTCACGTTTTTTCCATCACTGTAATCTGTATCCTGTCTTTGAATTTATATTCACTAAATTTGTCTCTAGTTTCCTGAAGATAGGTTGTCAAAGATTCAAGAAGATTCGCAGCAAGAAGGATGTTCACATCCATTGATTGCAGGACCTTGCTTATTTTGTTCATTCTTTCTAGCGTGCCATTCCAAAGAATAGTTTCCAGGTTTTCCATTTTTTTTGCTCAGTTCTACTGCCTCCCGCCCTGTATTAAACTTGCTGTACATTGTCAGCTGATAGAGAAACCAGTGCATGCTTTATTTTCTCAAACCCCCATACAGAGCAGGGACAGCATCAAAATGTGCTGGCCGTCATGTGTCAGACAGACGCTTGACCACAAAATCTTTTCCTAGAAATGATGTCAATACATTGCTGCGATGAATAGAATCGGCAAATAATGAATTCAGATACCGAACCACGCCACACAAGCAGGAGAACTCAATCATAGCTGTCAGTCAATTTCTACGAACGCGTCACCGCTTGCATCTGGACACCTAACTCTCCAGACTTGCCCCCTTTACTATGTGTGGGGAACAGATGAGTGAGGGACCATCAAAACTCCTTATAACACCAAAGATGAACTGAAGGCAAGGATTATGGCAGCAGTCACCAACTTAAACAAGGAGGCGGCCCAAAAGAGTTGCAGGAGATTCAGAAGTCGTCTGGAGACCGTGGTTGAAGCCAGTAGCGATTTAATTGAATAAATTCACTTTTTAATATCTGAAGATATTTTTGTGTAATTTCAAATGAGATATTAGTGTATGTTGATTTTGGGGATATTTAGAAGACAGTGTTTTTAACAATCATCAAAATTATTTATCGAAAAAAGTTTGAACAAAGTAACTATAAACTTTTTTTTTTGCTATCCTCTGCCAGCCACAATGATGGAGAAAGCATTACCTCGAACCATCGCCAGTGAGACACGCTGCAAGAGCCACTACGTTTTGCGAGGCTCGTCCCTTAATCGAGACGCAATCGCGCCAATTCTCCGAAGGAACGCCATCGAACGAGGGCCAATAACCCCTGAAGTCTCCTCTGCCACAGAAGTAAAAAAAATCTATCAGCAAGAGAAGAATATTTAACTATTTTTTTTTATCTCTGCGTCCCAGGCGACGGACCCCGGTTAAACCACGGACCTGGCAGTGTTTTTCATAGTAGCTTTATATATATATATATATATATATATATATATATATAATTATTTATTTATTTAAAAATATGATTCCATCGCTACATAATAGTTCTCATGTTTCAAAACAAGAGCCGAAATCTTCAATATAATTATTTGAATTAAATTGAATTAAAGTACCAAGCTCTGTTCCATCTTCAATCGAAATTTTTTGTGAATAACTAATTCTTGAAATTTACGGGTTTTTATAAGCATATTCATTATTAAAATTAAAATTACTATGGTAGCCGTAAGAGGAATTATTTAAAAAAAGGGGCTTAAGGGTTAATAATTTGTATCAATATCTCAGTTACATTCAAAGAGGTGAAGTCAGGGTAAGGTTGGTGTCTCTAAATTTAAAGCGGAAGATGACATATATATTTGTGTGTGTGTGTGTGTGTGCAAGACTTGAGATGTTTTAAATTTAAGGCGTTATATTAAGTTGGACTATCTTAAATTTGAACACGACTTACAAAATATAAACTGCTCGCAGAATTAGCCGAATGAAAATAATTGCACAATATCTGCTCCTACTGGATAAAGAATACCTAAACGTTATAGGGATGGTAATTCACCACTGAAATATTGAAATAATGTGTAACATTTGACGATCTTCAGTCTTTGAATGCGCTGCTTAAAATTACACGCCAAAGGATATTCCGACCATAATTTATTGGACACCTTCTGAAGATTTACGAAAATCGAAATACACCTTCTACGAATCTTCATATAGAGTTAAAAAATAAGTCATTAGATATTAAATTTATTTTTTTAAAGAGTCCATTATAAATTGAGAAAATGTTTAATTTATTTGTCTATAGCTTCTATTTGGGCTCGAATACTTTATTTTCTCATGGAGATTCTCCATTTTCAAAAGATAAATTTGGTTCGGGACGAAGGGATTGAAATTAATTTTAGTTATCTTTGTATCAAATACCATAAAGGAAGATTCCTGATGCGGTTCGATGTGAAAAGTGCGGTGTTCGAATTCAACATGAAAATAAAGCACTTTTTTAATTAATTTTTTTTTATATTAAGAACCGAAACAGGTCAGACACGAAACAAGAGGCGTTACTCAAAAATAATTACGGAATTATCAGTAGAAACAAAAGGGACTAATGAACCAAATACACGAGAAATAATGAAATGTAGATATACTAAATATAAAACAAACATGGCGCTATTATAACGATGAAGACGACGATGGCAAGAAGAAAGCTTTATAGTCATTAAACAAGAAATAAGAAAATAGAACGCGAGAATAAAACATTTGCGAACACAAAAGAAAGAAAAAAAACGGAGTGCATATATTTGAAAAGAAAAAAAAAACAAATTCAATAGAATTATTCGAAAATTGAAAACAAAAGAATGGAAAAAAAATCAAAACCTCGGAATGTGAATATTTGTTTATGAGCGGATGTCAGTGTGTGAACGACTCCCGGTGCGCATGACAGAAAAGAAGAGAGATAGTGAGAGGACAAAGGGGGATATAGTGAGAGTGTCGATCTTGTTATGGGCTGATGAGAGAGGGGGGCAACAAAACAAAGCGAGCGAATGGAACAAGCAAAAGGAAAAGAGATGGATTGGGGAGAAGGGCGGGTTTATTATGTCGGTAGTCATATATGAATAGGAAACAAAAGAATTCATTTATTGCTTTTAGAAAGATAGGAACAGATAGAGAGATAGATAGATACATGCATATATATATATATATATATATATATATATATATATATATATATATATATATATATAATTCAAAATCTCAAGGAAGATTATATAAATAAAAATAATAAATAAATAGAAAATATAGATAGATAGATATGAACAGAACAGAATGTGAGAGATATGAAATATGAGATATATAGATAGATAGATCTGAAAAAGTGGGATATATACCTAGATAGAGAGATATAACTAGATTTGAACAAACATATAGATAGATAGATAGATAGATAGATATTAATAGAATGTGAGAGATATGAACAGGGATAGATAGATAATTCAAAATCTGAAGGAAGAATAAAATATACGAGTAGATAAAAGCAGACTAAACTTGAATGACATGAAGACAGATGCGCATGCGCAAACTGTGATATGTCAGCGCAATCAGATATATAAGTATATAATATATATATATATGTGTGTGTGTGTGTGTGCGTGCGTGCGTGTGTGAATGATAATTTCTCTATGTATGTCTGAATGAAGTTGCCGCCTAAACCCGTGAAACAGTATTGATGAAATTTTGCATACATGTTAAACTAACATCTAGTTTGTTACTAGGCTAATTCTATATTTTTAATAAAATTTCATAATGGGACGGCTAGGGCCCCAAGATTTCCGCTCACTGCCAGGTCTACACAAAACGCTGTTTACATGTGTTTAATTAATTTCGCAAACATAGAAATTATGATACACGTCTTACAATATAATAACTCTTATAAAGCTTAAAATTTCCATATACATATGGATATTTCGATTTTAGAAATTTAGTGGAAAGCATCTGAATCAATCGCAGGTTATTTTCTAAATAAAATCTTTATTTAACTCATTAATTCAACATAATCTTTCAAAAAAAAAAAAAATAATTCATTGCAAATTTCGCCGTGAGCATCATCAAACTTGCCAGGTTCGAATTTATTAAATACGAACAAATTGGCTCGATCCATTCGGTCAGTTAAACGTAAAATAACATTTAAATTGAGCTTGTTTGAGTGTACAACTTTATCTAAGCTCATATTTCAACCTACACTTAAAAAGGCAGATCGTGGTTGTGGTTGTCGTTGTTGTCTATGGGATACCAACATGTTTGGAAGACACTTTCTTGCTATATACCATCTGTTAAAAAAAAAACAAAAAAAACTATGGAGATAGACATCCTTCTTAAAAATCCAAACGTCCGTAATCAGCATGAGCCGCGTACCCTTCTCTGTTAAGTTTTATTTTTAATTACAGGGGTTTCATTAGACGACATCAATTCGATTCGCAACGAAATCGCGACGAAAAGCGAAAATGAAATCAAAAATTGTTTTTTAAACTTTTCACTCCATACAGTATTGAAATCTATCTATCTATCTATCTCTCTCTCTCTCTCTCTCTATATATATATATATATATATATATATATATATATATATATATATATATATATATATACTCGACTCTCCCGTCGAATTTGACATATGAGAGTCAAGCAGATCATTTCCTAGAAATCCGACAGCCCGACAACAACACATGAGATTTGATTAGTGGTGAAGGTTTCGTGCAGGACCATCCACACTTTTTGAAGGGACGAATACAGAGACCTGGTGCACTAAGTACCACAAGGTCCTAAAACGACCCTCCACAGGTTTTGAATTAAGAGTTGTCCTTCTCCTAGACCAGTTGCCATCCAAGGCTATAGAACCTAGTCTGTCCTGCTATTTACACATAGCTGGAGTGAGAAGAAGAGGATTCACACATTTCCCAAGGGTATTAGCACATAAGCGAATGTAATAGATTCGACTGGAATTCGAACTCGGCTCTCCGATTCCTCAATCCGAGCCGAGCTCTCCATTACCCCTACATCGTGCCTTATATATATATATATATATATATATATATATATATATATATATATATATATATATATATATATATATATATATATATATATAATCTATCAGATATATTTCCTCTAACGAAGGCAATATGACACATCCAGGGCTTCGAAAGCCATTAGCGGCTTTCAGCAGTGGTGAATCTAGCTGTTTATCTTGAAAATGGACAACGTTTATGTTCCACAGAAGATACTGCTGGAAATGTAACTGAGAATACACCATAAACCACTTTGACAGCTTTCTTCAAATTATGCCAAAGTGACCCGAACACTGTTGTATGTTGAGGATGCCGTCTATTACAGCTAGGAACACAATAGATGGAGCAGGCGTAAGCAAGGAGCAAAAGTTGAGGACAGGGAGAAAATGCTTCGTGACCATCGTGTGAATTTACACTGTTCACCCCAATCAGCAGGAATTCTTCTTTCTGTGTCTGCTACTGCACAATGTCAGACGTCTTACATCATTAACAAATCTCCGAAGATATAATAGAGAATACAATGCAGAGGAGAAAGCTTTATAGTCTATCTATCTATCTATCTATCTATCTATCTATCTATCTATCTATCTATCTATCTATCTATCTATCTATGTTCATATCTTTCACATTTTGTTCATATCTATCTATCTATCTATCTATCTATCTCTGTTCATATCTTTCACATTTTGTTCATATCTATCTATCTATCTATCTATCTATCTATCTATCTATCTATCTATCTATCTATCTTATAGTGGCCCTAACCGACCCACAGAGAAGCCTGCGACAAACATAGACTACTGGAAGACGATGCCCACTGGAACTAGGCTCTAGAGAATGCAACAGTCAGCAGAGCACCATGTCACCTACGCCAGCTATTTTCCATCATGTTGATGACACGTGGTTTGGGTGAGCATCGTAGAGAACATCCCACGAAGGATTCAAAGGCAAACCTCAGCGGAAAGTTTCACGTCCAATGGTGCTATTTATAATGAGGCATCAGCTGACCTTGGCACCAGAGTGAGAGCTATGGGAGGCCAAGCAATTTCAACATGTGGCCTACCTCAACCTGAGAAGACATCAAACAATCTCGGAAATGAGTACATTCGGGATATCAGCTATGACGCCGAGGAAATGACGGTTTATATAGCTGATAATGAATATCAGCTGATAGAAGACCAACTGGGTGATTATTTCGAGCACTGAAAGTGAAAGTGAAAGTGAAAGTGGAAATCTTCTTCGGTGCCCAATATGGAACTGTCAAGACATTTGTCACCAACCTTCTTCAGGCTAAACTAGACCAAAAGAAACATATTGCTCTAGCAGTGGCGTCAAGTGGAATACGTGCAACCTTGCAAAGTGGTGGCCGCACAGCATTCGTGCTTCAAACTTCCTGTTTACCTGTCCTAGAAAGAGAAGCCAACCTGCAAGATAAGTCGTGGTTCTATAATAGACAAACTCCTTAGTGATTGATCATCTGCGATGAGGCGACAATGAACCATAAGGGTTCCTTTGAGGCTCTTGACACGACACTTCAGGATCTTAGACACGACCCACGGTTCATGGGAGGCGAAACAGTCTTGCTTGCGGGGGACTTCAGACAAACCCTTCCAGTGATTCGGAAAGGGACAAGCGAAGACGAGGTAAACGCCAGTATAAAATCTTCCTACGAGGGTGAAAAAGCTGAGACTCACGACAAACATGAGGGTTCAGCTCAGTGGTGATGAGGAAGTTGGTATTTTTTCTAAGCAACTATTGGATACTGGTAATAGCACTTTGATTGCCGGGTCAGTTTGCCTTTTGGGCATATGGTATCTGATTGAAAGGAACTAAAGACTAAGGTGTTTCCTAATATGAGGAATCAGTTTACAGAGCACAAATGTCTGAGAAACTGTGTCATTTTAGTTCCAAAGAATGAGGCTGCTGATGATCTGAACATCGACCTTCTGGAACATTTGCCAGGTGAGCCTCGCAGCTATAATTCCATTGAGCTATATTAATCATCAGTGAAGCTGTGAATTGTCGAGTTGAATTTTTAAATAGCCTAACATCAGCTG
>OZ010589.1:41821394-41846394 GCA_963932145.1 Acanthosepion lycidas
GCTCACAGGACATATCGAAGGCAAAAGGCTAAGCGGGTAACCTACCTGATGAACTTGTGTGAATTAATGATGGAAGGTTTAGCAAAAGAAAAACGTTACTCGGCGCTACAACTTCTTCAAGTTGAGGATCAATCTTTAACTATCCGCCATGACTATGTAATATTAAACGTCCTGCTACCCCCGCGTACGTTCATATCACCTCATTCATTAATCTTCTACATTGAATGGCTCTTGGACCCTCTGTTGGGTGAACATTAGTAAAAAAAAACAACTTGAGGTTACGATGTGTAAGCTTTCACATTTCTGATTCCATATTTTCAAAGTAACCCCATAAAATAATTTGTTATATAAAGGACATTAGTCATTTAGTATTTTATATTTTTTTCATGCATAGAATATTGCTGTCACATCTGGTCTGGTGCTTCTGCTATGTACTTAGAGATTCTTAATAAAATACAAAAATCTGTAATGTTATCGGTCCTAACCTGGCATCTCGGCTTCACTCATTTTGTCACTGCCGTAACGTAACTTATTTTCATGGTAATTGTTCTGATGGACTTTCCCTTTCCGTAACTAGACAATGAATGATATTTGTTCTCATGGTAATTGTAATGGTAATTGTCCTGATGAACAGTCCTCTATGGTACATAGACGGCTATATCTCTGAAATGAGGTATTATGATCATTTGCCTTAATTACATTATTCGGACGGTTATCCTCATGTTCATTGCCATATTCACAACGTTTCACATCTATCCTTGGGGACAGACGTTGGTTAGATCCAGTCACTAAACCCAAAGAGTTGTGAGTTCAATGCCAAACCTCTGGTGAAGCAAAAACTGGAGAGCTGAGTTAAGTGAGGCATCCAGAAGAGGGACGACACGTAGAACTAGAACAATCTACCACGGTGGACGAAATTCCAATCACCTGAAGAAGGTTAAAGCGTACAACGGCCGAAACGTTGTTAATACGGTAATGAAGATGAGGATAACAATCCGAATTGTGTAAGTAATGTATATAATGGTACATAGACTTTATGAATTTAAGTGCAGCACTAAATTTGCGGCAAGGTCTCATCCTTTTACACTTGAAATGGCTAGATGTAACCGCAAGTTCTATGTTAACAGTTTCTTCTGTCGCACTTCTCGCTTGTGGAACTCTCTTCCAGCTTCTTGCTTTCTAGTCTACTTTGATCTTCAAATATTTAAATTCAATGTCAATCGTTATCTTCTGTCTTCTTAATTCCTGTTTTTTTATTGTTCTCTCTCCTTAATGATTTTTTCTCATATTCTCTTACACTCAGTAATCCCTCGCGTCTTAGTGGTCTTATTGCCTTGCTTGGGGTGAAATGATCATGAAGAATATACAAGCAAGTTAGCCTATACAACTAAAATACAAATTACCTCGGGGTCGAAATCGACACCTCGAAAGTTTTAGCGCGTTAGGTTTTTGGAATAATACCTTAACGTCGTCCGTTCGTGCGTTAAATCGATATGTACACACATTAAACTGATTGAATTGATGCTGACCCAAGCCATAGAATAAAAGCAATGGCGACAGATACGCGGTTCGATGAAGGCGGCAGTCACATGACCCGATCCAATCTCCTAGTCCAATTCTTTTACTTTTTCGTTCTTTCACTTCATCTCCTTGGTAACGATCGCAGAAGATAACTTTGCACATGGCAAATTATTCATCGATATTGCTGATCACTGTTTTGTCGGTCTGAACTGAGGAGATTCGATCGAGTCGAACGTCAATGTTTGGGTGTTTCTGCGCACGACTTAATGTCGTCTACCAGTCGCATTGTCGGCTGGTTTCACTTAAAAATCGAATCGATAGATTAATAACAGCGAAACGAAATTCGCTCCGCTTTTTTTCTCTCCATCTGTCACTGCTTTTCTTATAATAATCACTGATTAATCTTTTTAAAATGCAGATACGAAGAAGCTTAAACAATTTCTTTGTAAAGAAAGAGACACATTATATATATATATATATATATATATATATATATATATATATATATATATATAAAAGGCTCAAACCCTAATATTTCATGGTTATAATTTATTACATTGCAATCGTAATCACGATCCAATTCATCAGACTTACAAATTCAAAAAGAAATCGGAAAATATAACTAATAAATGAGTTCTACCTGAATTGTATCCTCTTGGGAATTTATATATATATATATATATATATATATATATATATATATATGGACCACTAATATTATCAATATATATATATATATATATATATATATATATATAATTATTTATTTTAAAAAAAAATTATAACATAAATATGTTATAAAATCACTACAAAAATAGCCATTTTGTTTCAACACCCTCGGTGTCTTATAAGTGATGACGTTGAATGTTTTTTTAAATAAATAATTATATCTGCTCTACTTTGTATTGAGCACTCTTTTAAGAATAGTAATTGTTGGTTATTGGAATTCATTCCATATACACCAATCATATACTTGGTATATATAAATATATATATATATATATATATATATATATATATTGTCATCCACGGACAGACTGTTTCGCTGTACCACAACTCTTCAGTTTGTCTAGATGTCCGAGTGCTTTAAGACGGGATCGAAAAGTCAGAGATTCTACTCCTGGGCTATCGTCGCATGTCAGGGAGTAAGGGAAATTTTACCGTTTTCTGTACGAAATACGTCAGTATGGTATAACGATATACAGGGTGTTCCAAAATTCTTGGGAACATTTTGACATTGAATATCTCCAAAACTATTAAGGATATAAAAACGTGCCTGAATTATTCTGAAAGAATTTAATCTCAAGTTTTACATGGAATGTTCAAAGATGTTCAATGGGAGCAGCGTTGGTTACACGGCACACATCAAGCCGATAGTCCAATTCATGCCAAACGCGTTCTAGCATTGCATTGTCGATGGTTGCAATAGCGTCCCGGTCTCTTAACTGGCCACAAACACCCATACTGCATGAATTTACCATGCCATGTCAATATGGACTTCCTTTCTGGTGCCTCTTTTCGGAATTTTGTGTGAAATGCATGTTGAACAAATGTCTGTGAACAAATGTCCGTGATTCAGTTTTTGCAAATTCAAGGATGCAAAACGCCTTTTCAGGTTGAGTGAACGCCAGCTCTGAAAAAATATGAAAAAAATCATTAGCATTACAAAAAAAAAAAAAAAAAAAAACTTAATGAATTTAGATTTAAAATGGTACCAGGTACCAATTCCATCTTACTACCATTCATAGTTCGGCAGATATAAGGACTTTTAATGTTCCCAAGACTTCTGGAACACCCTGTATATATATTGATATATCAAGAACAACTTTGGGTGGAAAGATGTATGACAAAGTGGAAAAAGTTTTCGTGTGACGCGTTTCGTCCATTAGGAATTCATCGGTCTATTTTTTTTTTTTTTTTGTGCGATTAAACATGCCCACGAATTGGAGACGCTGGGAATTTAAAATTAATCTCCCCAGTTTAATTTAGATTCTTTTCCTTCTTGTTTTCTATCTTTTTTTTTTATTAAATATCCCACATTGTGATAATAGACGATCTGTCAAGAATGATAAAAAATTATAGGAACCTGGACGCAAATTTACTATGAAGCAACTAGTGATTAAAGCACTTTCTAAACATTTTCGTTTTTAGTGTATTATTTTCTCTTTTAATTAGAATAGCATGTTTATATCAAAATTGTGGTCAGTCTCGTTACCAATGCGCTTGTGTGTGTTTAATATCTCTTATGTGTCCATATTATCTTTTATTTGGAAGAACGGTCTATTCTCCCATTTTTATTTTCCCTATTATGGGCATTATTATATCCATCTTATAATAACACCGTAATTCACGGACAGAACGGAATGGCTGAAAGGAAAAGGAATAACAAACATGTTTTGCTCCCAGTGACTTTCATATCATTAAGTCATACATAAATCTATATGTACATATATACACGTATCCCATGCGGAGAATAATATATCAAATATATCTACACAGCCAGCAGAGTGTAAGTAGAAACCAAAAGGAGGGGTATTACACATAATATGGAGATACATCTGTGTCTGGAGAAGGCATGTGTAGGACTCTGGATTCAAACGGTCCGATTAATCTTCTCTGTCACAGGCGATGACATATTTCACGTAGGGGAAACAGCGAGTCTTGAGCTTTTCCAAATTGAGGACTGCGAGCCGTAGTTTCTTTCTATGTCCTGGAACGATATATTCCCAAAAGGAAACGGATCCATTTACTTGCAAACTGTGGCATCTGCTGGGGGGGGGCAGATTTAGCCTAAGCTATTTTGACCATTCTAAAAAAAAACAACCGCTGGGTTTGGTTGCTGTAAACAAAGTGAAAGACTGACCACTCTCGTCACTGTATCAAGTGACGTCACTAAACGACCGTCACGTGACCCATATAACATATATCCACTAAAGGGAGATAATCGCCTTTTGTATTTCTACAAATTGAATCAAATCCCTAAACCAAAACTTCAACAAAATAAAATTATCGTCACCATTTCGTGGTCCGCAGTTTGAATTATCCAACATTATTTTTTGTATTCTGGTGAAACTATCAGCAGAAAATTATTGGTAGGAAAATCGACAAAATTCAAGAATATTGTCAATATTTACCGTACGGACTCGCGTATATTACGAGTTTTTTTTATGATTAATTTGTTTTACGTAAAATATAGTGGATCGCACAGGTAATTTTTAAAGAGGTTAAAAATCATGAAGTTTTGGTAACCGGTTGCTCTATACACAGGTAAATTCTTCTGGTAGCGTTAAAATATATGAAAAAAATATCAGGGTTTGCACTATACATGAAACCGGCTTATACATGTATATATACGATACGTCCCACTGAACTTCCTTAAATTTAGGGGTAAACGTTATCTTTCCAACATATCCTCATAAATTGCACTCCTTATATCTTACTCTTACTTAACATGCAAAACCTCATTCGTCATCTTTTTACCTTGTATCTTGCATTGGGTGAACTTTAAAATATCCGTCAATATCCATCAGCATGTCTTTCAAATGACTGCATAAGTGTGCAAACTAGATTAACACACTCGCCTACTCAGCTCACACAACAGGTATCCCTCTTTTTGCCGCTTTTTCAAGCATCTTGTCCGTTTTTTTTCTTGCCAGAGATAGTCTTCAAATATTCAATCAGCAGCCCAAAGCGCTTCCAGAGAATTCATTCAAAATTCCAAACGATACTTGTTTATTGCTGCTAACTATGTGTTGATTATAATGATTCGTTTTGCTATGAATATATTTTATTCTACTAGAGGATCTTTTATACTAATGTTCACCTAATACAAAGCCCAAGAGCCACTCAAGGTAGAAAGTTACTGCGGGGTCTATGAGCCTAAGAAAAGGAAAGAAATGAAGTTTATGGGATTATGCAGGAAAGATAAACTTTAACCCAAGACTTGAAGATTCTAGTGATTGTGAAAACATCCTACCGGGATTCTGTTCCATAAACCAACAGTTCTTGGGAAGAAGCTGACCGAATGGAACTTCTTTCTTACTAATGGAATACAAAGGGAATGGGGAGGATTTACACTTGTGTACATGGCATGACGGATCCCACTTGTAAAAGGCAGGTGTGGTGGGACTAAAGAATATGGCTGATCAGAACACATGACATGGAAATGGTGATAGAGAAGCAAGAGGCTCGCGATGTTTCGTATGTAGGTAAAAGAGTAGTAGCGTGAAAAATAATACATCAACCACTTTTGAACTCTACGAAGACAGGCAATAACTGGTCAGCTCCAGTCCCGAGATGGCTACAGTGCTCTATTTTAGGTCTTGTCTGGCTCTTGTAAATGGGGAGGAAGATGGAGTGGTACAAAAATCTGACCATATTCCAGAATCTTTACCAATAGATCGTATATATATATATATATATATATATATATATATATATATATATATATATATATATATTAATTAAGTTTTTTGTAGAATAAAATTTAAGGATAGCTAGGAATAAGCATGAATTATAAGGCATTTTAATGTATATTTAAAAAACAAAACAAAAAAAACACCGGTTTCGTCCCAGCCTTATCAAGTTTATTTCTGGTATATAAAAAATAAACGGATTAAATTTAAATGATATTAATGATAATCAATATAGGGAAAAAATGAATTTCAAGGAAGCTAGAGTCCAATAACATTCAGACCCAGTAAGCATTCCCTCTGTTTTTAGAGGGAAGGCCCACGGGAACCAGAAGTATTAATTAGTGGATTCAAAATTCTTTATTCTCAGATCCAAACGTTGAGACGTCCTCTCTATGTAGTCGAGTCCACAACTACACTTATATTTATAAATCACTGAATTAACATGATGGCGGGGGGAGGACATGGAAGAGAAAATATGACGGGTAACAAACATTACACAGCTATTTTATATATATATATATATATATATATATATATATATATATATATATATATATTTATTATAGGTGTTATTTTTCGGGTAATGTTTGTTACCCGTCATATTTTCTCTTCCATGTCCTCCCCCCGCCATCATGTTAATTCAGTGATTTATAAATATAAGTGTAGTTGTGGACACGACTACATAGAGAGGACGTCTCAACGTTTGGATCTGATATATATATATATATATATATATATATATATATATATATATATATATATATATATATATATATATATATATATATATATATGGAGGCACGGTGGAGTAATGGATATCGGCTTGGATTGAAGAATCGGAGAGTCGAAATCCAGTCGAATCCATTACATTCACTTACGTGCTAATACCCTTGGGAAAGGTATGAATCCTCTTCTTCTCCCTCCAGCTATGGGTAAAATAGCAGGACAAACTGGGTTCTATTGCCTTGGATGGCAACTGGTCTAGGAGAAGGACAACTCTGAATTCAAAACCTACGGAGGGTCGTTTGGGAACCTTGTGGCATTCGGTGCACCAGGTCTCTGTATTCGTCCCTCCAAAAAGTGTGGATGGTCCTGCACGAGGCCTTCACCACTATAATGAAATCTCATGTGCCGGTGTCGGGCTGTCGGTTTCCTGGAAACTGATCTGTTTGACCCTCATACGTCGAATCTCGACGGGAGAGTCGATCATATATATATATATATATATATATATATATATATATATATATATATATATATATATATATAATTCCTCTTGAGATCTGGGGAGAGTTTGAGTCCCAATCGACGTAACTGAGAGAGGTTTCATCCATCATGATAGTTGACAGTTCCGGGTCAGTTCGGTAGTGTTAGAGCTTTAGTCGTATTAAATTTTGCCAGCCAGTCCTTCCCCCATTGAGCAACCTGGGTTAGGTCAGTGGAGGGATGAGTTGCTTGGTTCTGGTTTTAGATATTTTTGAAGAGGCATCGATATACTGTTACACCATATGCATAGATACTCACTAAGAGTCGGAGTATGCTCTTAGGTAGATCTTTAATTTACAGTAGAAAGAAGAGAGCACTGAGGTGAGAAACGCGAGTTACGGCGACAGTAATTTTATGGGTTTCCAATGACTGGCTATTGATAACGATTTTCAGGAAGAACTTGATAATGGAGAGAGTCCTTCCAGAGATTCCATATCTGGAGAGTTTATGAAGCAACCCCTAATGTCACACATTGTCAACGTTCTTTGATATGTCTAGAGCAGTGGTTTTCAACCTTTTTGCTGGAGCGGAAACACAAGGAAACATTCCAGTGGCTTGAGGAACCCCTGCCATAAATTAATTGTCTTATGCAAAAAAAAAAAAAAAAAAGCTTTCAATTATTAAAATAAAATAAAAATACATATCTTCAGATTTATTTACAAAAAAAATACAAAGACAAACTGTAAAAATATTGTATACGTACATATGCAATTTTAATCTTGCTTCTACAGTTATTACACATGTAGTAGGTCGGTGCAAAAATAATGTCGTTTTCTCACATGTCTTACTATGTGAGAAAACGACATTATTTTTGCACCAACCTAATATTACAAAAACTTCAATTTAAATGGATTACAAAAAACAGTTGTAACGTTTGTTTAACTGCTAACTCAAATCAAAACAAAATTTTCTGACAAAATTTCGAAAATGTTCAAAGGGATTAAAACATTTAAAAAAAAATTAAAAATTACTTTGATCTTTCCTCTTAATAAAAATATAAACATTTTGATGGAAAAAGTTTGTTTTATTAAGTTTGGGACCCTTTTTTTATTCATGCTATGCTGTTTTGTTATTGATTTAGTGGAGGTACCTAAACACACATATCTGCACAGGAGAATTAAAAATTACTGTCAATCATAGTACTTGTGTAACTTCTTGCGGAACCCCTCGGCTTTACTGGCGGATCGCTAGGATTCCGCGGAACCCTGGCTGAAAACCACTGGTCTACAGTGATGTCCCTCGTGATGAATTTACTGTTTATTGTGTCGCGTATACTTGGAGTGATGGTATTATTTAGAGGTGGATCTGACAGGGAGAAACCTATGCTGGTTACTGCTGGGAAGGGTGTTCCTATAAAGGTGGTTAAAATCCTTCTTATTAATTATAGGCTCCAAGATTTTTCTGATGTCTTTTATCTCCCAGATTTCTTTGTTATTTGCGAATTTTCATTACTTCTTCGTGAAGATAGAGGAAAGGCTCCCAGTGCTTTCTCTAAGGTTTCGAACTCAAATTTTTCTTTCTCCTAGACTAGTTGCCACCTAAGACTATAGATACCAGCCTACCCTGCTATTTTATCTATAGCTGAGGGTAAAAATGTTATGCCTTCTCCTGGACATTTATTTAAAAGTGGACGTAGGATAGCCCGGAATTCGAACCCGGTTCGCTCATTCCACTCTGTTTTAAAACTGATTTTTAAAAACAACATTTATTTTTCATCATCTGATTTTTAATAGATAGCCTTGCTAATAACATCTCTATGGCAAGCGCCCTTAGAAATCATTATTTTCTAAATATAACTTTTTCATAAGTTTTGGTCATAGGACGTTAGTATCGGGTACCCAATAAGGATCTAACTCCCTGTTCACTAATATCCTTCGCTAAACTATGCTCCCCGCTGAGATGCCTAAAAGCACCCTTCGTGTTATTTAGCAAAGTTAACTTCATTTATCAGAGAACCTGAATAGTTGCCCAAAAGAGATATTAGGTAGGTGCAAAAATAATGTCGTTTTCTCACATATGTTACTATGTGAGAAAACGACATTATTTTGGCACCAACCTAATAGAACCCACTCCATTCCTTATTTTCTGGGTGACTCTACTGTTAATTACGCTCTGTGGAAAGTGCCTTTGGTAGATATTTTAAAATCTAGTGTCACTGTCGTGAAAATCCCCTAGTAAGGACTGAACCCTGTTTGCTTGCAATGCTACGTGAACACAGCTTGCTAATAAGGTCTCTTAGGAGCCATATTAGTATTCTGTTGAAGTAAATATTGATTTCCTGTTTCTAAAAGAAAACCGGTTTTTAACATTAAAATATTTTTTGTCCGACTCAATCGCTACTTTCACTCAGAAACCTTGTTGACTTGTTTTTACGGTTTATCAACCCTTTATGGGTTATTTAAAATCGAAAATCCAGAGTATGGTAAACTAAATCCGGTACCAAGAGGTTTAAATGTGCGTGGAACCATCTCTTAATTGCTGTTGTTCCTAGTTTGACTCTGACCCAGAGAGGTAGCCCGTGTTAGGGTACTAACTATGGGCAAATTGTGAACCGCCAAACTGGGATCAAAACATTAAAATATAAAAATGCATTAGAAAAAATTTCTAGCAATACATTTTCATGGTAAAACGATAAAAATTACCAGCAATACTTTTTCATAGTAAATCGATACAATAATTACCAACAATACATTTTCAAAGTAAATCGGTAAACATTATTACCAGCAATACATTGTTGAAAAAAATAGCACAATCAGTCGCATACACATCTGCGTAGACACACAATGTCAAAATTCATATTATTTATATTCGGACTATTGTCATTACCTTTGTTGCTTTTATCACGATGTTTCTGCCTTCCTGCCTTCCCCCAGGTGTATATCGATCTGAGTAATCTACAGGGAATTCCGAACTGAACCCTTTATTTAATCTCTGGAGATGGACTGTTCTCTCTCCACTGTTTATGTCTAGGGATATCACGTCTACCTCTTATTTTTATTTAGTACTGCTCAGTTATTGCAAGCCCTGCTTCCACCGAGTGCTAGTAAACACTGGTTGATACAGGGATTGAACTCATAACTATTATGTCGACAAATTAACAAGCCAACGCTTTTATCAACTATGACAAAGTCATACTTACACACTCTCATTTACACGTAAACTCTCATACGCAAAAAACCTGCAAAAACACAATCGTACTGACGACTAATTTAGTCCTGCAGCTACTATCGAAGTAACCTTAACGCACAGCGACTATCGAACTCACTCCAGATTACTTGGTGTTTGGCAAGATTAGTTTGCTAACTACTAGTCAGCAAACTAATCATAAATCATAGTATATATATATATATATATATATATATATATATATATATATATATATATATATATATATATATATATATATATGTGTGTGTGTATGTATGTATGTATATACGAAAATTTCTCCGATTTAACCAGTAGAGAAGACAATATTTATGAATAAAAAACAACTTAACTAATGGACTAGTCATACATAGAAATAAATTCAACCATAATTTTGATCTTAAAAATGCTACACTCATAAAAAAAGAAAATAACTCACTCAGAAGGAAAATTCTAGAGAGTGCCGCCATAGAACAGTACCCAAATATTAATCTACGCCCAGGTTTTTCCCCTTTTCACCTTTCTTAACAAAATTACTGCTCTCACAAACAAATGTACGCAACAGATTCATAAAATCAAAAGAAAATGGTTGAATACATCAACACAGATATAATGACAATATTCTCCACACGTGACAATTACTGACGTTATTTTGAGTTAACAATATCAAAATAGCGTTTCTCTACATTCCAGTTGCTAGGAACATTCTGTTTTTTTTGTTTTATTAATTACCTTGTTCAATTAAATTCATTTCGTATTTTGCTTTGATAAAGTCCACGATGGACGAAACGCGTCAGCAATTACTAGTTTTCCTATTTTCATTTTTATTCATATATATATATATATATATATATATATATATATATATATATATATATATATATATATATAGTTTATCGTCATACCTAACAAGCCGTACTGGGTATGACGATAAACTACATCCGACAGAAAGACATCTAATCAGGAAGGTTTGAGGAGCGTGGAAAAAACCTCTTAATAGCTGTTGTTCCATTGTCCACCCTGACCTGGGGCGGTAGTACCTGTTAGGCTCCTAGTTATGGGCAAATATTTGACCCCCCCCCAAAAAAAAACACTATGAAAGTATAAAAAAACATCACAGCAATACATTTTAATTGTAAAAAATATTATCAGCATTACATATTTGTAACAAAACAAAAAATTGCCAGCAATACATTTCTCAAAGAAATTACTAACGCTCCCCAGAAAATTAAATTTCGGCATTAAATGACTCATAAGCTGTTGATATATATATATATAAAATCTACAGCGCAGTGATCCAATAGATATTTAGTCTTGTAGAAGGGTAAACTTATGGGACATCGGTGGGAATCGAACTCACTACAATAGCTCGTTAAACACTGCTCCACATCACGATGACTAAACAGCAAGTTACTTAATCTAAGCCACTATTATAGGTTATCTGCAAGGCAAAGAAACTTATAAGACATTTAATTGCCGTCAATTTTACACTGCACAAAAATATTTCGAAAGATAAAATCAGCTTCCATTTTTAAAGATGATTAATTTAATATGAAACTTAATTCTGTAAATTCTTCTCGTGACTGTTTAATATAAAGCAAGTGGCTTGCGGCAAATAGACCGCTATTTTGGCATTCCTTCTCGGGCTTAATGGGATAAAAAGCGCTGGCGAACTGGCGTTCAATCAATTTTCACTAAATGCGAACGTCCACACGCGAATCATTGCAAACAGAGCGTGGCAAAGCCGAAGTTGTTTCTATATAAAAATGTCTTTGCAATGGTTATGTACTGTTTCAAAATGACGAAATGAAATTAATGACTCCCATTCAGTCCCTGCACTCAGAGCTTAATAAGTAACAAAATAAATATTTGGTGCCAATCTTTTATTTAACAAAAACATTTCCTTATCAGTAATATCCCCTTCTGTATCAATGCACTTAATTACTTCCTAACTATTAATCACATAGATCAACATAATACAAAGGAAATGTCAGATCAAAATTAGCCTAATACTTATATGCTTCGTTACTATATATATATATATATTATATATATATATATATTATATATATATATATATATATATATATATAAGTGTACACTGAAGTCACCAACGAGTGACGACAATCAGTTTCTTGCAATCATCGGGCCTGACACTGTATCGCCTCTTCGTATTCTTCAGTCTCCACTTTTACATACGCTCTCTTCCTGATATTATCCATTTTTACTTATATATATAGAATACTTTCAAACTACATTTTCATCATATATATATATATATATATATATATATATATATATATATATATATATATATATATATATATATAGTAATTCATCGAGTCGAGACGAAACCTCAACAAAATGCAGAAAGCACTGGGCCGCTGTTTCGTCCTATTTGGGTCTCGTCAGCAGTGCGCATCCACTACTGGACCCTGACCGTTGGCTCTGCGATGGAGCGAAAAGGCGAAAGAGACGTTGCCCTTGGGGCACAAACCGTTTGGTTTGAACACTTGGAAAAGTATCACTAAGGAATTTGTGAGTAGCGGCGCTATATCGAGTCTTGTCAGTTTCTTCTTCGTCACCATTGGTCCAGTGGTATGACGCTTACGTTGTATCGTAACGGTCCGGGTTCGATTCTCGGTAACGGATGGGCACTGCTGATGAGTCCAAAATGCATTCTGTTGAAGATTCTTCTAGATTCGATGAATAACTACAGTGTAACCCGGATATAAGAGAGTTGTCGGGACCGGAGAAGAAGTCTCTTATATCCGGGTTTCTGTTATATCCAGGGTCTGGTCTATTATGTTTAGGTAAGTATGGCTCTAATTTGGGACCAGAGAAAATCTCTTTTATATCCGGATTTATCTTATATCCGGGTCTCTTATATCCGGGTTACACTGTATAATGAGTATTCTAATTCCCTCAAAATTGTATCACTTATATATATTTATGTATATATATATATATGTGTGTGTGTGTGTGAAAATATATAGAAAATAGGAAAGAACTCATTAGGTAAATAATCCAAAGTTCTTTAGTATTTTTGTTATTATTTTAAAAAAATAGTGCTCGATACAAAAGTAGAGCATAAATATAATTATTAATTTAAAAATATGATTCCAACACGCTACATATATATGTAGAGTGTTGGAATCATATTTTTAAATAAATAATTATATATATATATATATATATATATATATATATATATATATATATATATATATATATATATATGTATATATATATGTGTGTGTGTGTGAGTGTGTGTGTGTGTGTAAGTAAGTTAAAGAGTAACCACTCAACTGTCATACTAATTCCAAGTTGCCCTGGATAGAAATAACTGGAGATATTTGTTCCAGGATGGTATCAGAAATTTTGAAATCAATCACATTGTCCGGCTAAGGGACGAAAGACAACGGCTAAAAGCGTTAGCAAATATTTCTGTGGCTATGTCCCAATATCCTCGCTATAGTACAATATCATGTTTTGTTTGCCGTCCTTAGTGAGACTGATGTATCACATACTACAGAAACATAAAAATTGAATTAGTTTGTACAGATCCCTATACGTTGACAGGAGAGTCCATCCTATATATATATATATATATATATATATATATATATATATATAATGAAAAACAAACCAATTTAATGTACCATTACGATAATTTATTTCACCTAAATCCTTTTCTAAGGATTCAGGATCATCAGGTAAATCTTCCAACAACGAATTGAGAAAAAAAATGATATTAGATTTTTCTCAATTCATTGTTGGAAGATTTATCTGATGATCCTGAATCCTTAAAAAGGATTTAGGTGAAATAAATTATCGTAATGGTACATTAAAGTGGTTTGTTTTTCATTACATATTAGCTTTGTCCTAACATTGAGCTCTCAAGATTTCATCCTCTTTGGATTTACCAATTCGGTTTACCAAGTTCCTTATAACTTAACTATATATATATATATATATATATATATATATATATATATATATATATATATATATATTAGTAACCAGACATGTAAATATTAGCTTAATTTTGATTTTCCTTTTTATAATGTCGATCTATATATATATTAAAGGCTTTCTTCGCATTGCGCGACATTATCGTGACTGCGATATATTGATTTATATGTGGTCGAATTGCACTAAATTTCTACCGGAGAACTCGAGTCTTGCACCAGTAGCAGCAATAGTCACGTTTTAGAAATTCACTTTTCGCCCCGAAGAGCTTAACCGAAATAATTTTTCAGGAGCATATATATATATATATATATATATATATATATATATATATATATATATATATGTATTCATCCACAGACAAACTGTTTCGCTGTTTCAGTGTGGCTAGACATCAGACTACTTCAAGCCGGTATCGAAACACGACTGATTTGGTATCAGGATTCTATTCCTAAGTTATTAAAAAAAATCCTTTGGCGCACGGGAGGGGATGAATGTGAATTTAGACGTATTTAATTTTAGACAAACGCCAGTGAGCGGAGAACTTGATTCGTCTTAACGAAGCGTCTTGCATCAGTAGCGGTAATAGTCACTGTTTACAAATTCACTTTTCTCTCTGAAGAGCTCAACCGAAATAATTCATTCAGGAGCCTGTATATATATATATATATATATATATATATATATATATATAGATAAACCTAGTGCCCCAGAGAAACACAGGTTTCACCTAAACGGGTCGTCAGGGAAAGAATGGCCATTCTTTCCCTGACGATCCGTTCAGGTGAAACCTGTGTAGGTTTGTCTGGCTCACTGGGTTTATCTAGGTCTTCTCTACGGTTGTATCGAGCTCTTTTGTTATTTAGTTGTTTACTCGTATCGGGTTTTTTCTTTGGGCTTCAGACCTGCATCTGTTGGATTTTTTTCGGCAGAAGTTCATGTTTGTAGTTCTTTCTTTTTTTTAAAACTTGTTTTTTCCCTCAAGATTGATTTGATTATTGGCAAATCAAGAATTCGAGGGTTTTTCGAAACGAGCTAAGTTATCTATATTTGTATATATATATATATATATATATATATATATATATATATATATATATATATATATATATATATATATATATATATATATATAATCCTAAAATGTCAGGCACCTAAATGGATCTCCAGGCAGATAGTTCCTGGCTCTTTTGGATTTATTTTATTTACCTTTGGTCTACTTAGGGTATTGAGCACTCTACGTTTTATCTGAGTTACTCAGTTGTTTTTTTTTTCTTTAACTGGAAATTTAAGGCATGGACGATTTGTTTAGCCCTTTACGGATGTTTCTCGATCTTTCATTTTCCCAATTTTTTCCTCCAATATTAGTTTGTTTTGATATACTTCAAATTGTGCCATTTTTTTCACGAACCAAGTGTAATTATTAGCATATCTCTCACTCTCTCTGTATATATATATATATATATATATACATTTAAACTCAGTGGGTGAAAAATCCTGGATAGCACAATTTTAAAACAAATTGGCATCCGAGGAAAAATTAGAAAAAAAAAAAAAAAAATCACCAGAAACTTTCGAGCAGGGAGGGCGATAGAAATTGTCCAGTACCTTAAATTTCTGGTACACAGAAAAAAGCCCTCAGCGAGTAATAATTTAAGAGTGCTCAATTCGCTTAGTAGAGCAAAAGTAAAATAAATGCTAATGAGCCAGATACTGCCTACCTAGGTTTCACCATATTGTATCATCAGGGTGAACTGGCATCAGTTCACCTTGATGATTCCATTTAGTGAAACCTAGGTAGGCAGTATCTGGCTTACGAGGATTTATTATATATATATATATATATATATATATATATATATATATATATATATATATATATATATATATATATATATATATATATATATATATATATATATATATAGTCGACTCTCCCGTCGAATTCGACGTATGAAGGTCAAGCAGATCAGTTTCCAGGAAACCGAGAGGCCGAGATTTGATTATAGTGGTGAAGGTTTCGTGCAGGACCATCCACACTTTTTGAAGTTGCCGAATACAGAGACCTGGTGCACTAAGTGCCACAAGGTCCCCAAACGACTCTCTGCAGGTTTTGAATTCAGAGTTGTCCTTCTCCTAGACCAGTTGCCATCCAAGGCTATAGAAGCCAGTCTGTCCTGCTATTTACCCGTAGCTGGAGTGAGAAGAGGATTCACACCTTTCCCAAGGTTATTAGCACGTAAGTAAATGTAATGGATTCGACTGGAATTCGAACTCGGCTCTCCGATTCCTCAATCCAAGCCGCTAACCATAACTCCACCGTATATAGTGTTGTGGCCTGTATTTATTCTCAGAGCAAAGGCCCGAGCAAAAGTAACCTTGGTTGATACTGAGCCAACATCGCTCGAAAGAAGAAACGCTCTGACCCTTGCATCTGTTTTCAGTTACGGTGTATTAGTGCCAGAAATGGGTGTCGTACTGGAGGGAATAAACTTCATGACAGTAACTCATACAATCCTAGTAATTTTTAAAAATGAGTATTTGTAAGAATTTATAAGAATTGGGTTCCGTTTCAAAACGTTTATTTCGTGTTTTTTTTTTGTTTTTGTTTTTTTTTATTATTAATGGCTTTTGCATAGGCGATTTTCTCCCTATCGTTTACGATTTAAACTGTCTTAACAACAACAACAACAGAAACAATAAAAATCGTTTCATGTATATGTAACAATAAGCTAGAAATCTACGCTGGTGACACAAACATTTACTCCTGTCTCAATAGTAAGTCTGAACATGTCAACAAGCTCAAACTGGCGGCTGATCTAAAAAATGACCTACAGTGTGTTGATAACTGAGGCAAACAATGATTTGTTAATTTGAACTCCTTCAAAACAAAACTGATCTCTCTTAATCATCTGAGAAATCTCCCATTAGTATGGCTGATTCTAATCTGGAGATTAGATTGAAGAGTGACTCAATACAGCTTCTCGGTCTAACATTCTCTACTGATATAAAGTGGAAAGACTATATTAAATCTATTGATAGGGCTGCTGCAAAGAATGTTCCTTCACTGTGTTGTGCTAGATAATTTTCACTTCTGAATCTATCTTACATATCTATAATTCTACGATTCGACCATGTTTAGAATAATGCTGCAACATATGATCCAAGGCTCCTGTTATATATTTACAGATTCGTGATAAAATCCGAAGAAGAATCTGTTATGGGACCTTACCCATAATAACATAATTGACTATCCCATACGTAATAAATACTGCGCCTCAAGAGGAAGAAGAGAGTTCAGCCCGAAGTCGGGCGACCGGCTGACCGGCTGATCGGTTGAACTCTCTGCTTTCGGGCGGGGAGGAACCCGAACAAGGCTACGCCGAAGTGCGGAGTCTCTTTCGGGGATGTAAACCGGCCCTGAACCCGTTTATACGGGTTCAAAGGGCATATTTTTGGCCGATCCCAAGTGCTCGGAGATCCCACGTTAAATTGGTCTTGTGCCACATGCCCTCGTGGGTGGGGGTGACTAAATACCGTTCAGTCCGAAGTCTGGCGACCGGCTGATTGGCTGTTCGGTTGAACACTCTGCCTTCGGGCGGGGAGGAACCTAAACGAGGCTACGCCGAAGGGCAGAGTCTCTTTCGGGGAGGTAAACCGACCCTCAACCCGTTTATACGGGTTCAAAAGGCATATTTTTGGCCGATCCCAAGGGCTCGGAGTTCCCACGTTAAACCGGCCTTGTGTCACATGATGCCCACGTGGGGTGGGTGAATAAATACTGTTCAGTCTAAAGTCTGGAGTGAAGTCCGTCAGAAGTCTGTCAGTCAGTCAGAGCGAGCGAGTCAGCCAGTCGAGTCACAGGCAGTTCGAAACAGAGTCGCGTTCAGACAATTACTACTAAACCTGATTGTTCGTACTAACCCTTTCAACTTCTCTGTATATATTCCTGTTTTTAATATATCTGTGTTATTCCATATCCGTGTTCGAGTTCTTCTTTATTGGTTCTACCTTGGACTATCACCGTGGTACAAGGAACCGGACATAACAGAACCAGCAATACTATTCGTCCTGATCTGGTATCTCGCCAAGCAGTGACTTTCTTACTGCCACAGAGTTGCTTTCCTCTGCCTTTTCTATAAATAATTTCATGGTAATTGTTCGGATGAGTTCTTTGATATGATACACATTGGGGCTAGATTTTAATTGTTGTTTGATTCCTCTACACTGAATTCTGAATATTTGGACTAGTTAGGATTTTCTTAGAGACCAAGAGGTATTATGGTGAATGTAATAAGAAAGGTAAATAAGAATGTGTTGTTTTGCTGTTAGGAATATTGTTTGTGTGTTTGGATCAGTGTTTGCGGCTAGCTAAGTTTAATATTAAGGCAGAAGAAGACTGTCCTCTTCCCTATTTCCCATTTTTGACCTTGTGACACATTTCTGTACATAGCTGAATAAATATCGCTCTTTGCTATGATAGCTAGACTTTATGGGTATACGGGTCGTTCTAGATTAGCAACAAGGTCTCATGTGTACATAGTTGAATTTGCTAGATGTAAATTAAGTAAGCGAACAATTTCTTTTCACGTATTTCTCGCTTGTCGAAGTCTCTTCCGGTTTCTTGCATCCCAGCTAAGTTTGATCTTCAAATTTTAAAAGCAGTATCAAACGTTCTCTGCTGTCTTCTTAATATCTCTTATATTCTTCTCACGACTTCATAAAAATTTCTATTTTCTAATTCTTTCACACCCATCAAGCCTTTGCGTCTTAGTGACTGTAAAGTCACTAAGACGCAAAGTGGCCCTTCAGTGGCCCATTTTACAAAGAAGTCGTTATTCCAATGTATAACCTTCATGACAAAAACTCATGCACTCCCAGTAATTTAAAAAAGATAGTGTAAAATATATATTCTTGTGTGAGCGTGGGTGTGTAAGTACATACATTTACAACTTGGATTTTTATTAATTTTAACTTAAGTGATCCTGAAAGGTTATGGTATTTTTAAACGAATTTTTTTTAACTTATTCAGCCTTGCTTATAAAATCGCAAAGTGAAAGTGGTCTCGAACGGCCACTCTTCTAGATCTTTTTGCATGAATGCAAATGGACCTTAGAGCTATATCCATGAACCTATGATGTTCCTAGTTTTCCTCAACGATATTCCTGATGTCACAATTCTCAAATCAGTTTCTATGCTAATTGCACAGATATTTACTTCGGTTCGATAAGGTTAAATTAACAGCTAATTAAAAAATGACCTACATTCTGGCTCAGACTTAACTATCATAAATCTACAAACATGGAGAAAACTGAACAAACCTGTCATGTTAAAAACAGATTAAATTGCGAGATCAGTTACGGGGAGAAAGATAAAATTCGAGGGTGAAATAATCACAAACGTGAATTTTAACGGAATAATGAAAAAACTAAAAATGTACGTCTTAAGAAATACCGAAAACCTATTCGGAACAGACTGAATGCAAAAATTCGAATTGTGAGATCTACCTATTAGTACGTACTGCCAGAATGTAAAAAGCTTATCAACCGAGGCAGACAAATTAAAAGGAAAACTAAAAACGAGTTTTCCCGAAGTATTTTCGGCAGGTCTCGGAAGATGCAAGAAAATAAAGGATAACGTTCAACCTATTTTCAAGAAAAAACTGAGTCTTCCGTTTGCGTCAATAGAAAAGATTGACCAAGATTGACCAAGAATTATCTAGACTCGAAAATACGGGCATATTGAAAGAAGTAGAATACTGCAAATGGGCCGCACCGACGGTCTACGTAAAAAAGAAATCAGGAGAAATTCGATTTTGTGCTGATTTTTCTACAGGGTTGAACGCAGCAATAAAGGACTACCACTATCCTCTACCCAGTCCAGAAGTATTCACTAAATTAAATGGCGGAAAATATTTTTCAAAAATTGATCTAAGTGAGGCCTACCTGCAAATTCCAGTCGATGAAGAAAGTTCAAAACTACTATGCATAAACACACACAAGGGATTGTACAGATACCAAAGACTACCATTTGGAATTAAAGTAGCGCCGGCTATTTTCCAGCAGACAATGGATACGATGCTGGCAGGACTAGAATACACAATAGCATATCTGGATGACATATTGATTAATAAAGAAAGCGTTGAACAACACTGGCAACATGTACAAGAAGTGTTTAAGAGAATTAAAAGCTACGGATTCAAAGTGTAAGAAAATAAGTGTGATTTTTTCATGAAGGAAATTAAATATCTTGGCCATATAATTGACCAAGAAGGTAGACGTCCAGACCCTGAAAGGTCTGCAGCAATAAAAAAGATGCCAGTTCCTAAGAACATAACAGAACTACAAAGTTTTCTTGGATTAGTGAATTACTACCAGGAATTCATACCTCAAATGCATAAACTTCGCGCACCACTGAACGAACTGCTAAAGAAAGAAAAAGTTTGGCAGTGGACAGATCAGTGCCAGGAAACATTTGAAAAAATAATCAAGACATTAACATCGGATTTATTTTTGGCACGCTATGATCCTAAACTAGAGATTATTGTAGCAAGTGATGCGAGCGTCTACGGTGTCGGAGCGTGTATATTACATAAAATGCCAGATGGGACAATAAAACCTATCGCACATGCTTTTCGAACCCTTTCTACCAGCGGAGAAAAACTATTCACAAATTGAGAAGGAAGCTCTAGCAATTATCTTCGCAGTAACAAGATTCCATAGATACGTCTATGGTAGACACTTTAATCTGCAGACGGATCACAAACCGTTAATAAAAAATTTTGGTTCACAAAGGTCTACCGGTGTACACAGCAAATAAACTACTTAGATGTGGAACGATTCTTCTGAACTATAATTTCAGATTGGAATATTTACCAACGAAAAGAATCGGGCACGCGGATGGTCTGTCGAGACTTATACCAACAAAGACAGAGCCATTGGAAAATACGGTAATCGCAGCCCTTAGAAATGAAGAAAACATAAGAACAGTACTATGTTGTACAGTCAGAAACCTCCCAGTCACATTGCAAGACATAAAAAATGAAGCCAAAAATGACGAATTTATTAAGGAAACAAAAGCAAAAATAGCAGAAAAAAAATGAGAAAATTTCAGACAGCTTTTCTCTATGCGATAATGTGCTACTTCACAACGAAAGGGTTGTAATCCCCAAAACTTTACAAAAACAGATACTAAAGGTTTTCCACAGAGGACACCCGGGTAAAAATAGAATGAAGTCGCTAATGCGAAGCTATGTATATTGGAAGAATATGGACCAAGATATTTCTCAAATGGTGGAAATGTGCAAGGATTGTAATTTAGCAGCTAAAGCACCGCCAATCATACATAAGCCTTGGCCTGAAACTGATCGCCCATGGTCAAGAATACACGCAGATTATGCAGGACCATTTGACGGGTTCTACTATTTAATCATAGTTGATAGCTACAGTAAATGGCCGGAGGTGTTTCGGTGCAAAAATCCTACTACAGAAACGACCATAAATTTCCTCCACGAGCTATTCGCTCGGTTTCGTGTAGTAACAGATAACGGAACGCAATTCACGTTAGCAGATTTCTAAGAGTTTTGCGAAATCTATCAAGTAAAACATATAAAATCCATGTCTTACCATCCAGGATCAAATGGACAAGCAGAGAGATTCGTGGATACTCTCAAAAGAGCATTACGAAAAGCGTACGATGTGCCTATGGAGAAAGCATTACAACAATTCCTACAGGTATATAGAATAACGCCAAATAATGCGAGTCCATCAACATTATCACCAGCAGATATCATGTTTGCTAGGAAAATCAGATCAGCGTTCAATAAATTAGTACCAAGTAAAACAAAACAAGTAACACAGTCCTACACTCCAAAAAGAAAATTCCACCCAGGGGAAAAAAGTTTTTTTAAGGCATACAAAAATAATACCTCTTGCTGGGAACAAGTGATAATTGAGAAAAGAATTGGTAATATGATGTACATAGTTCAAGGAAAAAAATTCTCACACAGAAGACACGTAAACCAAATAAGGAAGAGGCCGTTACAGGATGCTAACGGTCCACTTCAAGAGGCATTGGACACGATTTTCGACACATTCGATATAACAAGACCGTAAATAATGCCAGAACCAAGAAAATCGTCTAGAAAAAGAAAATTTACTGAACCTTTGGAGATAGATCAAGGAAAAACCGATATTAAAAAAACCCTGCTGCGCAAAATTTTCGGAAGTGGGGTGTTATGGAACCTTACCCATAATAACATAATGGACTATTACATACGTAATAAATACTGCGACTCAAGAGGAAGCAGAAAGTTCAGTCTGAAGTCTGGAGTGAAGTCCGTCAGAAGTCTGTTAGTCAGTTAGAGCGAGTCAGTCAGTCGAGTCAGAGGCAGTCCGAAACAGAGTCGCGTTCAGACAATTACTACTAAACCTGATTGTTCGTACTAACACTTTCTACTTCTCTGTATATATTCCTGCTTGTAGTATATCTGTGTTATTCCATATCCGTATTCGAGTTCTTCTTTATTGGTTCTACCTTGTACTATCACATGGTACAAAGAACCGGACCATAACACTATCTATCTATCTATCTATCTATCTATCTATCTATCTATCTATCTATCTATCTTGTTGTGACCTTCTCAGGACCAGAAATAATGACACAAAGAGAGGAATTGAGTTAAACAAATATATTAACAGAAACATTAATACAAACATATACAAACAAGAGTGTTTCAGTAAGAATGTTCGGTCCGACTGTCAGTGCTGACTGCTGGAAACTTCCCTCTCCAGCACCTGCTCCTATTTATAGCTAGGAGAATCCATTTATGCGTGGGTAAATTACCATGATAGATAGATAGATAGATAGATAGATAGATAGATAGTGTTGTGGCCTTGTTACGGCCAGAAATAAAAACACAAAGAGAGGAATTGAGTTAAACAAATATATTAACAGAAACAGTCATACAAACATATAAAACGAGAGTGTTACAGCAAGAATGTTCGGTCCAAATGTCAGAGCTGACTGCTGAAAACTTCTACCTCCAAAAGGCAGTACCTGCTCCTATTTGTAGCTGGGAGAGTTTTTCGTAGTTTAATTACCATAACATATATATGTATATATATATATATATATATATATATATATATATATATATATATATATGTGTGTGTGTGTGTGTGTGTGTGTATAGAAGAATTTTTATATTAAGATATCAATAATCAATACCACTACTTCATTTTCATGCCTCCTATCAGCATGCTGGTGCAATTATGACATACTATCATACCATATCTATCTATCTATCTATCTATCTATCTATCTATCTATCTATCTATCTATCTATCTATCTATGTGTATGGGTCTTTGTGTGTATGCGTATGTGTGTGTTTGTAGGTATGTGTGTTAGTTGTGTTTGCCTACTATAGAAGGCTCTCCAGTTCGAAATGAATTCCATCGAGGAAAGTTGGAGAACTCATCGGCCGAAACCCAGATTAAGAAAATGAAAACCAAAAACGAAGGCATTAACAATAATAATTCATGGATTAAAAGGAGATAGATTTTAAAATGGTTGATTCCAGTGGAGGTCAATACACTGCTTGATATATGAAAAGCTCTTTTCTCCTATTTGACAAACGAATCATACGTCGAAATAACGGCCCGTAAAATTCCTGGATAATCGTGATGAGATACATATTCTGTATTCGGTTTCCAGTACCCACTCCATTTCTAAGAGAGCAGAGAAAAGAGCCCACTTGTAATCTGACAAACATCCATTTAATGATCCTCGACTGTATATCTATTATTGCCAGATAGGACACTTTGTGCAAATTTATATGACGGATCAATATAGTCAACCCTTAAGTCAATCATTAAGCAGGCGAGCGTGCATGATCAGACATCATCGCCTGCAATATACAATGATAACTTTGACAACGATTCAGTTTGCTTACCGATATATCGCCTGGATATACTGTTATTATTCCTAGAGAAGAAACGTTTAAACGTTAATGTCTTTCACCTGGGATTAATCAAGGTGGTTGTCAGGGGGAGGAGAACCAATTCAGGTTAAGCAATACTTCCCAGTAACTCTCTGCTTGGAATGAAATGAATAATAAGAAATGATTCTATTTGACATATGCGATGCCACACCAGTATGGTAACCCAATGATCTCCGATTTATGAGGTCAATGATTTCTTTCTCTTTCTCTCTCTCTACAGATATATATATATATATATATATATATATATATATATATAAACCTAGTGAGCCAGACAAACCTACTGGCTTTCCCTGACGATCCGCTTACGTGAAACCTGGGTAGGTTTGTCTGGCTTACTAGGTTTATCTAGGTCTGCTCTACTGTTGTATTGAGCTCTTTTGTTTACTCGTATCGGGGTTTTTTCTTTAGGCTTCAAACCTGTATCTGTGCGATTTTTTTCGACAGACTTTCATGTTTCTAGCTCTTTCTTTTTTTAAAACCTTTTTTCCCTCGAGATTGATTTGATTATTCGCAAATCAAAAATTCGAGGGTTTTTCGAAACGAGTATAGTTACCTATATATATATATATATATATATATATATATATATAACTGTATCTCACTCTTTGTTTCTTTCTTTCTCTCTCTCTCTCTATATATATATATATATATATATATATATATTTAAGCCTTACTAAT
>OZ010589.1:41851394-41853894 GCA_963932145.1 Acanthosepion lycidas
ATTGTTACCAGGTCTAGTTTAATCTGTTTCGGCTTAACATCATTCATAGTTTTTTTTGGGTTTTTTTTTTTTAATAAACGTATTCTTTTTAGAATTAATTTTGATATCGTCTCTCGTGACCGGCAATTCTGCAATAATGTTACATGCCAGGCTTTTAATTTCGCTTTTGGATTCCAGCAAAGCAATCACGGCATCTTCAAAATCTTCTTTACATTTCCATATAAATCTAGACAAGCAATCTGCGTCTCAATTTCCTTGATGATTGAAATTCCACCTAGAAATTATAGTTCAATAGAATCGTAGCCCAACGCTGTAGCCTGTTTGCAGTATGAGTGAGAATCCCTTTCTTAGAACCTAATATACTTCATAATGGACGATGATCATTTTGTTAGGGTTACAACATTTGTCGGTGGAGTGGAGGGCATTTCTTTAATGGTACTTGCTCTAGCGGGATCTGGTTTGCTTCCTTTTTTGTCGATTATCTGACCTAAATATTTAATCTTATCCATAAAGAATTGACATTTCTGTTCACTGAGTTTGAAAACTTAATATATAGTCTATGGAATACTTGCTGAATCAGTCTAATGTACTGTATTTTCGTAGGGCTCTTAATAAATATATCACCTATGTAAGCGACGGCACTAGTCCAGACAACACCGTATGCATTATTTGATGGAAAATACCTGGGATTAATTTTACACCGTAGGCTAATCTTCTAAACTTGTAGAGTACCTTATGTGTATTAATAGTAAAAAAACCCTGGCATTCCTCATCCAGGTCAGTTTTTGACAAATCTTTTCAATAGCTCCATTGTTTTCTACCCTTCAAGTTCGGTGTTAATAGACTCCAAAGCACCAAAGAGTAACTTTCTTTTAGGCATGTGAACTGGTATCATATTTTCTTTTGATTTAAAAAATGCTGTTGACTTTGTAATATTTTCTCAACACCTTTGAGAAAAATTTCGTAAATTTATTTTTCAGTCTTACTTTAGCTGTAATCTTTCTCTTTGACGAACAATTAATTTTTTCACAAAATGAATTAATCGGCCGGTTCAATAGTTCAAATAAGTCTAACTAATCGGCGCTTAGTAAATTCGAGTTGAAATTTTTTAATGCGTAAACAACCACTTTTTGGTTTCACCCGATATTCCTCTTGCGACTTTGTCGGTTTTTTAATTCTCGTTTGTTCATTATTAATTCTCGTTTGTTCATTATTAATTCTCGTTTGTTCATTATTAATTGCAATATCGTTACCAGTGTCCAATTGAAAATTCAAAGTAGCATTATTCATTTCTTACAGTCATGAATTTCTATTTCTCCAACATTCCAGTTTTTAGTTGGCAGCACTACTTTCAGCAAGATAATTTGTGTATTTCTTTTGCTTTTCGACTTTCAGTATCTTTGTTTGTGACCTGTTTTCCACAATTCAAACATTTGTTTTAGTTTTAAGCGGACAGTCCTTTCTGAAATGAAGTATATCAGAGCCATAGCATTTGTTTAATTTTGGCAGTATATTTATTTTTTTATTTTATTTCGAAGTTTTTCTTTTGGTACTAACGTCTTTTTTTAACAACTTGTTCTGACGTGGTCGATTTCATTGTATCATATTTTAAATTGACAATATTTGGAACACTTCCACAACAGTCTGTATCTTTAAATTTGAAACAAGTTTTGTAAGTATTTCCGCATCGATGTTTGATGATAGACCTTGAACGAGGATTAGACATTTAAATCTGTCTGGGGATAGTTCGTCCAGTGTAAATTTCTTACGCTCATAGTTGACTTTACCGGTATATAAGAAAAGAAATCTTCATCTTCGTCCTTAATAATGTTCATGCACTGCCACCGTGTATAAGAAGTGAATTATTTTCACAAAGTTTTTTTGATAATATCGACACCTTTTCGTTAAATGGCACTTTATCTAGAGTACTCAGCAAAACGACATTCAAATATTTTTCATGATCAACGGGGGAAAATTTTTGTAACAGAAGAAAACATACTTTCTTTTCATACGACCATCTTTGGCATTCTTCTCTGAAAATGGTGTCGTACCTTCTGAAGTAAGATAGGAATGTAATATTTTCTTCTGCGTGTAATTAAATTCCCTAATTGAGTTAGCGACTGAGTCCGGCGAGAAAGAAATTGACGCATTGCCTGTTCCTTGCTTTTCTAGAATTGCCTTAAACTGTTCTCGATATTCAATCCACCCCGACTGCTTTTGTCGTAATAGTTGCTAAATAATTATCTTCAATTCTTTCATAGTGTATTATTTTCGTACAAATAGTCCTTAATTAGGGAGAACTTTTTTTCCTAATAGATGAATGTCATACAAACATGGAATTTATCGATTTTCGCATCGTCCTATGAATATACACGAACTCCACAAAATTATTTCCTGTGAAGTTTTAATTTTCTTCACCAACTGTTTGTTCAAAGCAAGATAATTTTTTTCGTGTGAATGCGAATCCTCGTCGCCACTGTTGTTTTCATTCCATTCAATA
>OZ010589.1:41858894-41878894 GCA_963932145.1 Acanthosepion lycidas
CCAAGATAGTTCAGATTCAAATCGGCGAATAAGAGCCAAAGAGACCAAAATACCCGAGAACAGACCAATTTAGAATGTACCGATTTAGATCAAGATCAAGATTAAGCTAATACATGACCAAGATAGAAAAGAAACAAGGTCAGGAATAAAAGACAGTTCAGATTAACTTCGGAGAATTAGAGAGAAAAAGACCAAAATAGATCCGAAATTGAATAGGCCGAGATAGATTCGATCCGTGCTACTCAAACTGTGGTACGCGTACCGGTGCCGGTACGCGAGCTATCGTCTGCCGGTACGTGGAGAGTTCCCAGCAAGCAAACAGTCGTCACATTCCACGCCATGGGAGACTCGTTTTTGTCTTTCATTTTAGTTTTATATTTATTATGGTTACATTGTTCAATTGCTCACTCGGATTAAAAATCATTGCTATACAATTAACGAATGCAATATCGGGAGCAGCAAAACAGTGAAATAAAATACGTATGACAACTCCATCATGAAGATGTGGTGCGTGACTGTATCGGGACCACACCTATGAATAGCAAAAAGGCCATTTTCACGGACATATATTTCTACAAAATCAATATAAAATGAAAAAGGGTGCAACTTTTATTATATTATTTTTTTGTTGTTGTTTTGGTGTGATTTTTTACGTTTTACGGCATATCAACTCATTATGGATCATTTATTATTCTTGTTTTAATTACAAAATATATTGCTGGTATTTTTTTTTTTTTCAAAAATATATTGATGGTAATATTTTATTTTCATTATAGATATGTATTATGTAAAAATTTTTACTATGAACATATATTGCTGGTATTTTTACTATAAAACTTTTATACTTATATAGTGTTTTGACCCTATTTTGGGGGTTAACTATTTGCCCATATCTGGGACCCTAACAGGTGCTATCACCCCGAGTCAGAGTGGATATGGGAACTGCAACAATTAAGAGGTGGTTTATGCTCTTAAAAACCTCCAAATCAGAAGTTTAGGATTCAGGCTTATCTTTCTGCAAGGTTAACTGCTATATAAGTCTTCATACCCCAGTCTATACTGCTAATTAACCTAGAGCTACGGGTAGGGCGAAAAGAAATGCATATTTGCCATTTCCAAGGAATAGGTGAGAATTTCAACTCGCATCACCAATTCCATTTTTCCGCGCCGATAACCTGTACGCAACCTACGCATCATCGATTAAATGTTAGTAAAATATTTTCAGCATCGATAAAAGGTAAAAGGCAGTTCCTAAGTTCTGCAAAAATATTAATTGTATGTGAATTGAAGAATTGCTTCCACGGAATCAGAGATGATTCCATTTTGTCATTACAAAATTTCGCGAAAACATAAACAAATAACGATAACGGAAGTATTTTTGCTCGTAGAGTAAGCAGGACTTATATTTATTCAAAAATGAAAACTTTTGGACTCAGAAACTGTTTTTAACAGAAGACTTCATTTTCCAAATCCCGCTCCCCCAGCTATGGGTTAAATAGTCTGACTTGTTTATAAAAATCATTGTTATTCTAAAAAATAAAATTGTTAATGCAATATTCACTCGTACGAATAAAATTGTTATTCTTACAATTTAATGTTTCGGATTTAAATAACTCACCAAGTGTTGATAAACCGTCAAAATCATAGCATATATTATTATATTGGCATTCATTCTGTAGCGTTTTGTTGAAAATATTTTAGCTTGTGTAAATACCTCCTTTGTTGATATACATCACATTTCACATAGATTACACAATGAAATTGCTAAGATAAACTTATATCGATATAGGTAGCACCATAAATTTTTAGTAGGATTGGTTGTTAATATTAATTCTATTTTGTAAAAAAATGATATGCATATTAAAATCTGACAGCTTTTGAATATAAATATCTGCTTTCGGTAACGTGAAAAATCATCATCTGAAGTTTGCTCGGCTTGTGACTCCTTATTCTTCCTTCCCGTTGTCAAACTGATACCAGTTCATGAACAGCATTTCAAATAAGTCTGCTTTTACCTCAGTCTTTCTCTATCTCCATTTTTCTTTTTTTTTTTTCCTCCATTTTTCTTTCTCTGCAACATACCCTCTCTCTTTCTCTCTCTCTCCCTTCTAAGATCCAAGTCGTTGTCATTTCCTTGTCGCCATCTGTCAGGAGACCAAAGTCTTTTTCAGACGCCCGCTTTCTGACATTTTCTCATCAGGGCGACAATAACCCGGACAACACTGCCACAAATCTTGTAGTAAAAGAAAAAAAAATGATGCTTTACAGACAAAAACGAGGACTTAAAGATGGCTGAACTGACATTAGAAAACAAACGGCGAAATTAGATGGCGTATCGTGGTGTAGTGGCCTGCTTAAAAAAAACCAAAAAAACTCGTCTGATCATGAAACAGGAAAAACGAAAACTGTAAATAAATTTGCATTTTCAATGCTTGGGCGCAAGCTGTCGCGGCATTTTTTTTCTTTTAGGGAAGGATTCAAACAAAGCAAGGTCTGATGCAGATGAGAACTTTTCAGTCAAAGAAGAATCTGCATTGTATTCGGCCCTGGCTTGGCATCACGGCTTCAGAAATTTTCTCACAGATGTGGCTTCCTTCTGTCTTTTTTTTTTTTTTTTTTTTTTTCAGAAATATTTTCAGGGCAACTTCTCTGATGAGCTTTTTTCCCTGCTGCCCCGACTACATGAATTTAAGCTTGCTACTAGATTGACATTTAGGTCCCACCCTTTTACTGTTGACAGTTAAATATAACCGACATTTCTACTCCAACAGTGTCTTTTCTCACACTTCCCACCTGTGGAACTCCCTTCCACTTACATGCTTCCCTTTATGGATACAATCTTCAAAAATTTAAATGCAATGTCAATTGCCATCTTCTGTTGCCTTAATTCTCGCTCATATTTTATCTTTTCCCCAATCCCTCACTATACCCAATCTTTTCTCTCATTTATACTCTCTGTAAATCCCTGCGTTCTAGTGACACTCCGACCTTGATTGGGGATAAATTTGCGCTATACAATAATACACAGCCACCGTCCACTTAGGCCTGTAGGTTGTTAAATTAAATAGTTTTATAAACATGAGAGGATGAGCTAAGAAGTGCAGATACTGAGGATTTATAGGTTAGATAAGTGTGACTCTAGACTTGAAAATACGATCCCTGGTGTTCTTAGATGATACGTATATGTCAGAAAACTCCACCTCGAATACATTAATTTACGCGCAAATTTCCCCTGGGTAATGTATGAATCTATTTCTCCTCCCCATGTAAGGGATAAATAGTAGGATATGTATCTGAAAAAATCATTTTTATTGTAAAGAAAACTCCAGCTCATTCTTCATCTTAACAGCAAAAAGAACCGAGTTCGAATTCCAGTCCAGTTCGTTACATTAATTTACGCGCAAATTACCCATGGGAAAAGTATCAATCTATTTCCTCCTCCCCATGTAAGGGATAAATAGTAGGACATGTATCTGAAAAAATAATTTTTATTTTAAAGAAAACAAATTGTTAATGCAATATATACTCATAAAAGAAAATATTTTTTCTTAAAAATCTCAAATATATGTTTAGCTTTAAATAGACAACAGGGGTTGATAGGTCATAAAAAACAAATCAAATAAAAGAAAAATAACCTTAAAAGCCTTGAAAACATTCAATAAGTCCGAGACAAAATCACAAGCACAAAATAACTTGTGATTTTATGTATTTCTATATTCTCAAACAGTTGGCGCACTCTGTATATATTGTCCAGTAAAATTTATATATATATATATATTCTCGAATTTCCAATTCATCCAATTTTGATTCAAATATTAGGATTGGAAGAACCGGAAATTCTGTATTTCGAATTTGTCCAAACTACTATATTACTGAGGTTTTAAAGGATACTGAGGAAGGTGCTGGATATTTGAGAGACATACTTTAACATAATCTCCAGCGTAACTGACACATTTAGAAACAGTGAAATTCATAAAATAATAATTATTGATATCAATTCGATAAGGTTGCATTAGCGATTATGGTCACTATTTTAATATTAACCATACGTGGTTCCCTCAGACGCGTTGTTTCTTGAGTATTTCGATGTTTTTGCTCTTCACCAAGTCATCCGTTGACACAGTCATCCGTTGACAGTCATTTCTATGAGCTGCCAGACCCTCTTTTCCATATTTAAAACTATTCCCCTAATTTTTCTTGCTTCAATCGATAGGGTCAGTTTTAACAACAAAAGCAATAACAACCCCCAAATCCCAGCATATTTTATGATTTTTATTTTCTTGGACTACATTGCTATGTGCTAATAAAACATGTTTGTATTGTTGAACTCCCAGAAATAAAGCTAAAGTGCTATGAAATTAAATGTTTTCATTCTCTCCGATCGAATGAAATGGACTCAGCCAAATGTAGTACGTAAGCGATAAATAGGTTGTGTAGCTGTGGCATAATTGTCGATGTTAATTCAATAATGACACACTCTCACACCGAAGTGCAAAACACACGTGGGTTTTTTTTTTCCCCAAAGGCTACACTTGTAAGGATATACAGGGTGAGCCAAAAAATGGGAACTTTTAACAATCCAATAAAACCAAGAGTGATGGAAGAAAAATATTTTATTCATAGTAATTGAAACCTTAAAACATGCCATTTAAGAAACATTGATGGAATTTTCATTTTTTTTTAAATTACGTCCTGTAGATGGCGTCCTCCTGTACGAATGCATTCTTGAAATCTGCTGTTGAGATTCCTCATTGACTGCTGCAACATCTCAGCTGGGATACTGTGAATTTCATCTTGAATTCTAAATGGCGAAATGTTTACTTGCTCAAGGTCACTGTCTCGCAGTGTTGCCACTTTCTCATGTCTGGCAATACGCACTTCAAAACTTTCCGTTTTTTGGGGTCACCCAATATAAGGAGTATGAGAATTCCGAACAGATATCATCAATCGGGTTGTGTAAGATTAGCACCATGAAGCCTGATGAGACGAATGACATTTCTAGTTTTAGTGGATTGTTAGAGGCTCTCAACAAAAACATCGTCGAACGGATTTCGATTTCTAGTCGAATTCCCACGTTCTCTTTTTTCCCAAATACGCCGGGGAAAGGTATAACTTCAAAACCTTTCCCCCCATCTATAGTTTAAATAACAGAGTCGTCTAAGCTATGGTTGGCTGATAGACTAGAAGGAGGACAACTCTGAATTCAAAAGTCAAAAATCAGTTAGTCTTAGGATGAATATAACATGGTTGTAAAAAACTGGGTAAGACGTTAAACTACATCCGCGTCCTGGGTAAGACGATAAACTACATCCGCGTCCTGGGTAAGACGATAAACTATGTCCAACAGCAAGGCCTCTGATCAGGAGGCTTTGAGGAACATGGAACCACCTCTTAATTGCAGGTGTGCCCAGATCCACCGTGACCCGGGGTGGTAGCACCTGTTAGGGTCCCAGCTATGGGTAAATAGTTAACCCACAAATTGGTGTCAAAAGACTATGAAAACGTAAAAATAGGTTTTAATACCAGAATGCTTTGTAAAAAATTATTACCCGCAATACATTATTATGAGTAATACAATTTTGAGAAAAAATATTACCAGCAATATATTTTTTGAAAAATAAATTACCGGCAATAAAAATTTTGTCGGCTGAGGTTGATGTGCCGTAAAACAAACCAAGCTAAACCAAAAACTAATCTTGAAGCTAATTTTAAGGGGGTCGTTTCATACACGAGATATAAAATTATGTATTGCTGGCTCCGGCTACGTCGTTGACCGAACTATAGATCCATTTATTGCAATCAAAGCGTACAGCTGTATTTAAAATAAACATTGCGCGTTACCTTTAACCAGCAATACGTTTTGGGGAAAAATTATTACCAGCAATACAATTTTGAAGGAAAAATATTAACAGAAAAAGATTTTTGACAAAACAAAATATTACCAACAATAAAATATTTTGTCGGCATTAAATAACCCATTGAGGTTGATATCCCGTAAAATAAAACAAACGAAACCAAAACAAAAAAAAACAAAAAAAAACTCTGTATAATTCCACTATAGAATGATTATATGAAGTGCTATTGACATAATGGAAGGTTATATGCTGATTTAACCAACTCTAAGATATAACAAGACATGTTTCAGATCTCATTACATTTTATGCGGACAGCACCTCAGCAATTTATATATGGGAAACTTTACATCAACATTGCATCATGCCTCTATAGATATAGACACGAAATAGTGTCTGTAGTTCAATGACTCCGTAAAAAAGGACCAAACTGAAGAGATACAAGTCAATATATGTATGTATAGCTGTATGTAACTTTTGAACTTTTCAGAATATTAATTTATTTATTTGTTTGTTCCTTTTTGATATTATTGATAAAAAAGGATTAGTGTTCGATATAAAATATATAAAACAAATTTCTTTATCGCGAGTGTGTCTTTTAAGTGAGGCCATTTTCATATTGAAGAGATACGTTATTCAATAACTGAGTGAACATGCTATCAATCAGAAGACATCAAATCTATTGACCTAAGTGAGCCTGAACTTACTTTGTGAACCTTGCGCCTTTCTTTGAGATCTAATGTAAAACTTGTGTAAATCTGTTGACTGGGTTCTTTCTTTTTATCTAGATTTTTTTATTGTGATAATGCACAGTGATTTTAGGGCGTGTCATTTGATTAAAATATCTGTATTTATTGACTTCTTTTTAGATGCTTTATGGTAAGTTTTTCGTGATATGTCAGTGAAATCATTTTTCCTGATTGTTTACGAATTTTAATGGTTCCTGTTACTATAATTCAAATTATATAATATCTAGTGATGATTTCAAATAGATGATTTTAAATAAAATTGATATTCGATTAAAGTATATACATTGTATATTAGGTTAAATGCGCTGTAGGGACACATCAGACGCTTATCTTTCTTTTTACAGGACGAATTTCCTAACATCATGAGGGTCAAATAATCTCAACCTCTGAAGGTCACAGTTGGTTTATAGACCGCGAGGAAGACAGATGTTATAGTCAGAGGCCTATATAAGGAAGATAAAAGGTATCATTCGAGATCCTGTTATTTTGCTAGGAGAAATAATAAAACCTTTTTTTTTGTATGTTTGTACCGTGCCTTAAGGGTGCCCTCGTAAGTTTGTAGTTTGTTTTGTGTGTGTGTTTGTTTTGAGGTTCTAGCTATCGTTGATGGTGAGGGTGTCGCTTTTGTTGGGTGTGGTGCTGGTGGTTTTCTGTTGGTGTATGTATTTGGTCTCTTTGGTGTTTGAATTGGTTGTATGGCAGTCGGTGTGGTTGCGCTGTTTTGTTGTTTTCTTTTGGGGTATGGCCGTTCACTTTTTCTGAGTTTGGTTTCATTTCTCTTTAGTTCTGTCTGGAGAAAATATTCCATTTTAATTTTCTTTGTTTTTTAATTTTTGTTTTTCGTAGTTCCCTCACTGTTTGGTCTGTGTGAGCTTTTATGACATTCTTTATGTTAGCATATTCCTCCGTGTCCGTTTCTTTATTTGCTCGTCTTGCAAGTTGATTTCCGCTCTTGTTGGCGTTATGGTTTCCTGGCAGAACTCTATGCTATCCTGGAGAAGTCTTGTATTTTTCGGTACCGTGATGCTAGAAACACATCATTATGGTTAACTATTGATGGTTCCAAATCAATCCTGAAATTGGTCAGTATTAGTTGATCAGTCAGATATATCCTTATATATATGATTCATACCTGGCGAATTTGTTTTTGTCATATGGTTAGCCAATAATTCAGTGTTTATCGGTTCTGTTGCTGTTTATGTCCTCAGCTTTTGGTTCAGTCCCGTGTCTATTCTCCATGATTATGTTTTGAACAATAAAAAATATTAAAAAATTAAAATCTTCAGACACACTGGGTTGTATATTAATAATCTTTCGTTTTTATTATTTCAGTTAGATTCTTCCACTAGTTTCGGCCAGCTTGGACATCATCAGGAGAAAAAAAAATCTGTTAGTAGCAGTGAACTACAGAAATGAATGACTTGATGCAGAAAATGATCTTTTATCTGTAATTTTCAATTGTTTTTTGTAATTTAAAAAAATTTTTAACATGAATTTTGTTCAGTCCTTGTGGAGATCAAACAGTCTCATATAAATTGTTATTTAAGATAAGAGCTGGATGGATTCATGCTGCTCTGAATTCCCTTGGTCATTTTGACAATTTATTTAGTTCCTGGCATAGAGATATATCTCTGTTAAGTGTGTGTGTGTTATTTCGTCCTTAGGGAGTGAGTGAGTATGATATGTATTAGTATTGGAGTGCGTATAAGTGTGAGGCCTCAACACCTCCGAAACCATGTCTGTCTTGTGTGGGTAAGAAATGTGCGTAGGGCCTGATTTGTGGGATTATATAAATTCTACCTATGTTGTTAAATTTGCGATTAAGCCCGTCTGGATGGAACTTTTTTAGGCATAGAATCCACTTATCTTCAAGGCCGTGTAAAACCTTTCCAAGGTATCTGCTCTCAACTTTTCTATTTTCTCAATTATAGTGAATTTGGCATGTGTTTTGAAATCGTATTTTAAAATCTTAAAACCCAAAAAGAAACAATTGCCATCCAGCGTCCACCCTTATATTTACAGACACACTATTCTTGCTACTGAGAACTATAAATTATCATTGATAAAATCTATATATATATAATATAATATATATATATATATATATATATATATATATATATATATATATATATGTATATATATATATATATATATATATATATATATATTTCATTAGCGAAAAATTCAGTCAAAGACCAACAAAAATAGTAACACCTATGCTTGTATATCATTATACAAATATAAATATTAATCTTGTTATAAAACCGTTTTGTGTTTTTTCTTATCGTTTCATATTTTGTGGTATTTTGCGTTAAATATAAATTGTGAGGTCACACCAACTAATGGATGTCTACACCTTTATTAAGTGAGTCGTCAAAGACTGAACAAGACAGATGCCAAATGATGGTAACCAATAACTTATTGATATATTAATGTTGGACAAAGATACCAAAAAATGATTATGGATGCTGTAAAAGAAGTCGGATATTATAATCACGGAAAATTATATCAAGGGGTTATTGTTATAAAAATCAGTCGGCCTTGAAAACAGTTTGTTTAAAATTAATAAAATTATCTTCTTATTATAGTAAAAATACTGGGATACTTTTTCTTCACGTATTCGGCAGGTTTTTTCCGCAATAGCTATTTCTTTCTGCGGCAGACGAGTTGCCATCTAAGACTATAGAACCAAGGATGTCCTGCTATTTACCCATAGCTCGGCGCGGGGAAGAGAAGAGGATTCATACTTTTCCCAAAGGTAATAGCACGCAAGTAAATGTAATGGGTTTGACTGCCATTCGAACTCGGCTCTCCGCTATCCATTACTCCTCCGTTATTGTTCTCAAAATCCGTCATTCCAAAACAATTTATGTATTAAAAATTAATAGAAAAAAATGAATCTCAATTTAAATAAATTTAAATTTAATTTTTTGTCATGGTCTGCGATGTTTTCAATGTCGAATATATAATAGCTGATTTTAACGTATTATGTTGGCGCAAATATAATGACGTTTTTGACATATTTTTTAACGTCAAAAAACGTCATTATTTTTGCACCAACCTAATATTAGGTTGGTGCAAAAATAATGACGTAATAATGTCGTTTTTTGACGTATTTTTTAACGTCAAAAACGACATTATTACGTCATTATTTTTGCACCAACCTAATAGTTTTTTGGGGTTTTTTTTACATTCGATACAAAAATCATGCTCATGTTTTTTAATCAGATCAAAGTTTTAAGATACAAGCTCTTACCTGCAATATATAGTACAATATTATAACTTTATTTCTTGTTGAATTAAACAAATAATTCTAAATTTAGGACGGATATATTCGCTAAAAGCCCACATTGTGTCATAGAAAACTGAAAATAAAACAAGCTATTCATGGATGAAAGGTCTTTTCAGAGACTTCCTTCGCTGCTCAGCAGCCACCGCATCTCGTTTAAAGCAACAGCAGTAGTCAGCGATAAACTTTACATCTGCACCGGCCTTGGTAGAGTACTTCCATAATTCGTAGGTATTGGTGAAAGCGCTCACCCTGTTCTTCACTCAAATTTCCAAAGTTCTTTGGAAAATAATCCAAGAGTGACCACATAAAATGCAGTTTGATTGACATTCGTGCCCCGAGTTAGCAAAAACTCTTCAGCAGGTTTTCAATTTCTTTCTCATATTCCGCGCTCTGGTGGTTTCCCGGGAAGTTTGTAGCTACTGACTTCAGTGACTGCCAGGCGGACAGTTCAGATTCGCTCAGCGCTTCATCAAACATTGGGTCTTTCATCAGTTCTCTTATTGATGTCCGTCTGTTGTGGGGCTCTCCCTTTTTTACATGAGATGGACGCGTCCAAAGTATACTTATACTGACAGAGAGAATACCTGCTGTTGAGATACGTTGATACAGGTTGATAGATACGGAGACAGACACAGGGTGTTCTCAGAGAGTTATACAAGAGTCCAGAGAGAGAGAGAGAGAGATGATTACGGCTTTACTTACAGAGACTTGTATATATATTTTCTACTAACCCGCATTCCTGGACTACTAATCTTCACTTCAAGTCTGTATTCTTACGTTTAATACACTTATTTTTCTATCTCAATTACTGGTGTTGTTTATTTATTTGTGCAGGATTCCATTCCCGGAATCCATAACATATACCAGCCTTCTTTTTCTCCATGCTTATCCTCTGCCTTCCCTGTCCATTGCCTTCCGAATGTTCTTCATTACTCCCTAACTTGATATTTCAAGGTGGAAGCAGTATTTTGTTCGATTCAACGAGAGGATTAGAGTGAACGTTATGCGAGCCAGATTTTAACCCTTAAGGGCCACTCTTGTCTGACATAATGTTGGTCGTCAGCCCGGCTGTCACAGAGACGCAGAAAACAAGGATACTTTGTGTACACACCTTGCAGACCTAGAACCAGTTCAACTACCTTAAGATTTTCAAAGATCAACTATTTTTCGCCCAGCAGAGTGTAAATGATCCATGCCGTTGTAAGTTTCTTTCATTTGTACTGAATGCCCAATAGGGATAGATTAAAAACTATTCCAATTATGTAGAACTGCTTTGATATTTCTGCTGGATGAGTCAATAAAAAGGTCTTCATTTCGTAGCATCATACTCTAAGCCCACTGAATTGATCAATCCAGCATTGTTGTTGAAATAAACCAATAGTGTCTTATCCTGGAACGTTAAAAATTCGATAGCAGTAGAACGTTGTTCTAGGCGCCAACAAATGTATCTCTTTGAGACATGAACCCAGAAGCTGAGAAGAGTTCTTTGAAAGGTTCATGTCTCGTGTCAGGTCGTTGAGTTCTGCTTGTGTTAAGGGTACTGGCTGGACGTCCTTTTCTGGCTTGTATGCGTCATCCCCCGCTACAACAGTCATGTCACTATGTTCGGAAACAGAGCTATATTCCATTTCACCATCTGGTTCAGGAACAGTAAGGTCTAGACCATGAGGGACTTGTTTTATGGCAGAAGAAAGATCAGGATATTGGACATGGTACTTGTTCTTGTAATTTATTCCTTTTTAGATTTATCTGGCAGAAATAGCAGTCCTTAATCTTTTCCTTCTCTCTAGACCACTGGAATAGCAAATGGCATACTCTTCCATTTACCATTCCTCCAATCCTTCAAGTTCTCTACACATATTTTACAGCAAACGTGGAGAGCGAATGACTTATCCGTATCCCCTAGTTTGACTCCAAAATAATCGCGATATGACTTCTTCCCGATTTTTGCTTGACGGTTACGAAGGATCACATTACCGCAGATATAACGAAACCTGTTAGCATTATTCTTACACTTGCGATCCATTCTTACAGGAATACAAATGTCAAGCTGAAAAGAAAAAATAAATCAGCAATCATCTCATCGTTGACACTTGACACAGTACATTAAAATTATTTTAAGCTGAGGAATAAGCCCCATTCCCTCTAGGTATGTGGGTGTTAGCAAGTACGGTGGTACAAATACAACATTATATGCTATACTAAATATCAGGCACCATCGATCAACTGTGAAAATGAGAGTTCACAGGCTTGGAATAAGTGTTATTATTGTGTACAACTTGTTGTAAAGTATTCAAGTACATCTTAAAAACCAGACCTGACCAAACACAGTAAAATGGTATTTTTGAATTCAGCATAAAATGAGGATCATACATCACATGATAAACCTTTGACCTTTGAAAAAAATTAAAATTGCCTAATTTTTTCTACTTTGCTTCAGCCGTTTATTGCTATCTAAAGAGTACTGCACAGAGAATTTAAAATTATATATATATATATATATATACATATATATATATTTCCTAATATACAGATACACACACACACACACATATATATATATATATATATATATATATTATTAATCTTTCATATATATATATATATGTCTTTCATGCGCGCTGTCTTCGTGCCATATATCATATAAAATGGGAAGACAAGGTCAAGAATAGTGCAATGCTGAAGAAAAGTAACAACGTCACAGGCATTGAAACAATTCTAGCAAAGATACAACTTAGATGGGCTGGCCATGTTGTGAAAATGGATGAGCATAGGCTTCCAAAAAAGGTGTTGTATGGACAACTAACAAAGTCCAATCGTTCAGTTGGACGTCCACTCTTACGCTACAAAGACAAATTGAAAGACATCTTGAAACGTCTTAACTTTCATCTAAAAACCTAGGAAGCCCACGCATCAAACCGAAAGGAATGGCATAAGACATGCTTCATTAACATAAAGGATATAGAAAACCGTAGACTGAAGCACCTTGATCAGCTTTGTCAAGCTCCGAAGCAGAGACACCATCAAAATCCTTTTTTAACAAATTTCATCTGTTAGTGTGGCTTTGTAGCCCGCAGCAAGGCTAGGCTAGTATTACACTTAAGGAAGTACAAATGAAATTTGTTTTTTCTTTACTTGATTTTCACCACAATAGCCCCTGATAGCATGCATAAGTGTAAAACGAAAGGCACCATCCAATGCTGACCCTTATTTATCATTCACGATAGGAGAGTTCCCTATATATATATATATATATATATATATATATATATATATATATATATATATATATATATGTGAGTGTGTGTGTGTTCATTCGCTTAAATCAACTGTAAGGCAAAACCTACTTCGAAACTGAAAAGTTGTAATAGATAAACCAGCCTGAAGTTCCGAAAAGTAAAACTGCAGTATTGGGTGAAGTAATTGTATCCTTTAAAAATTCATATATATATATATATATATATATATATATATATATTAAGCATTACGCCCCGAGCAAGACGTGAACCCACTAGGATGCAGGGGGTTGCAGTAGATTTGGAACAAGAGCAGATAGGAATGATAGGATGAAGGGAAGGATAGTGGGGAGATCAAGGTAACTGGAGGTGTCGATTGACATTACATTTGAATAGTTGTAGGTTATAGCTCTCAGGGAAACAGTAATTAGGAAGGGTATTCCACAGGCGAGAGGTGCGAGGTATGAAGCTACCGGAGTCTGGGAACCAGTGAAAGCAGCTTATGAAAGTATTTGTAGAAAAGACAGAGAGAGGCGACGGCGCGTCTGTGAGACAGTGACTACAGTCGAGACGCCAGATCAGAGCCAATTACATTACATATCCGTCTCTGAATCTTGTCAAGAACTCCGAGGTAAACAGAAGGTGTCCCAGACCATAAATGGCAGCAATACTCCATGGAAGGACGAATGGTTGTTTTGTATATTTGAAGTATCGATTCCGGGGAGGAAAATTTCCTGGTGCTGCACAGAGAGCCAACCTTCCTCGCGGTGGAAGAATATATATATATACACTGAGGTTTATGCGCAGCGGCGTCAGTTTGTTTCATGCTTCAGGTCTGTCGAATATTCAGGTTTGTGTTGGGTGAAACTACACTTACGGCAGCCTATTCTATATTCAGTTACCTTATGTTCTATAACAGGTGTCGGAAACCATTATTTTTTCTGACAGTTGCTCCGCAAATTAGTTAGATAAATACTCTCCCATCCTGGGTATGTCGATAAACTACATCCGCGTCCTGGGTAAGACGATAAACTATGTCCAGCAGCAAGGCCCCTCTAATCAGGAAGTTTTGAGGAGCGTGGAACCACCTCTTAATTGCTGGCATTCCCAGGTCCACTCTGACCCGGGGTGGTAGTACCCGTTAGAGTCCCAGCTTTGGGCAAATAGTTAACCCCGAAACTGGTGTAAAAACACTATGAAAGTGTAAAGATAGGTTTTAATACCAGAAATACTTTGTAAAAAAAAAAATCGGTATTAAATAACCTATTTAGGTTGATAAGCCGTAAACTAAACCAAACCAAACCATGAATACTGTCCACGTGTTAAGGTGGCGGGCCGGACAAAAATCCTTCACGTGCCGGATGCGGCCTGTTCTAAATTGTTACAAATGATTCTTACACCGTGGTATTGGTAGGGTTTTGTATTTACTATTAGTTTGGTGCAAAAATAATGTCGGGTTCTCTCATATTAACATATGTGAGAAACCGACATTATTTTTGCACCAACCTAATAGTTCCTCATTCTGAATGTTTATGATGGATTCAAGTTACTTGCCTTCATTCCAATTACAAATCATAGTTTCTGTTTTTGGGAAGTTTTATCTGGCATACAAGGTCTTGGAACATTTCTTGGAGAATGTTTATTTTCTAGTCAAGAGCATTCTTACCCATCCAAGAATACCTATGTCATCACCATAGCCACTCCACTCATTATCCGCACACTATCCTCTGGAGGAGACGTAGGAATGATGTTTTCAATTAATAGATTCATTTGAAATATGATATGGAGACATAAAATGATCGGTGACTATCTACTTGCGCCTGTGCTGGTATATACACATACCATGGTCTAGGAAGAGAATAAACAGATTAACCCCACGTGTCGTACTCCAGGTGATGCTTGAATTCAGAGCGAGTATAGAAACAGACATATTACGTGTAAGCTTCACCTTTTAATCGAATCGTCAAAATAAGTGCCACTTCAACACAGGCCAAGAGAATAGCATATCTTAAACTTCAGACAATGTGAAGACAGAAGAATATATCAGCCTGAACCTGACGATGAAAACGTGCTTAACTTGCCTTCTTCTACCCTAATTATTATGCATTACGCTTGGTAGGTCGTGTTATTCTTAAGACAAGCACAATGAAGTACTGGATTTGTAAATAGAGATAGACGTTTGTCACATCCACTAGCTTTCCTTTTCAGTGTAGTAGAGAAGGTAAGTAAGACTATTTTTAATAAATTAAAATTATTATGCATTAAAATTTTTAATTATTATAATTAATCTGCATTACGCTTGGTAGGTTATGTTACTCTTAAGACAAGCACAATGAAGTACTGGATTTGTAAATAAAGATAGATGTTTGTAACATCCACTAGCTTTCCTTTTCAGTGTAGGAGAGAAGGCAAGTAAGACAATTTTACAATTTGTCAGCGTGTTCACTTTGTATAAAGTTGACACTTCATTTACTTTCTTCTGTTTTCTCTCTAGCTGCCCTTATCTTTTATTTTTAATGCCTGGATAAATATCTGTATCCACGACAGGTACTACTAGGGCCTCTTTCATATACTTGGTACAATCAACACTGGTTTCAAGAGATGAGAATGGTACCAATTTATGTTAAAACGTCAGACAATACGAAGGCCTAAGAACATATTAGTCTAAAAGCAGTGTTGAGAACAACAAAAATAAAAATAAGAATTTATAGAATTAATAATCTAATACCGGTACCTTTTTAGATCTTCAAGGGCAGGACAGGAAGTTAGCTTGAAAAGATTTCTGGTAACGCCGTTTTAACTAACAAATAAAAAGAAAGAAACAAAAATGTTGGATATTCTAGTGTCAGTTTGTCCCTCGAGGCAGATTGATCAACTTGCTTCATGCCGCGTCTTCCACAAAAGTGCATACGGTTGCAAAACGAAAAGATTCCGTTGAAGTCAATAAAATGAAAACAACAAACCGATTCTGAAGATAAATTTGGTAATAAGCTTTTCTTTTTTTTTTCTGTTGTAATCGACTGCTTCATCCGGCCTAGAAGTTAAGGCCTACGTCTTTGCGTATGGACCATGAAATTCACAATACATATTCGCTGGGGGATAATTGATTAAAATTTACTTCCTTTCAAAGACGTAATGCAATATTCGTCTGGAAATAAACAAAGAATGATTCTGACATTTGCAAAGAAATTTCCGTGGAGACAACGCACACACACACACACACACACACATATATATATATATGTTTACCACACAAACACACGAGCGCGGAGCACACACATATATACATACATATATACAATAGTATAAAAAGTTCTATATGTATGTGGCATAGTGCTCTATATAAGGGATAGTACTAGATAATACATCATGGGCACAGAAATCAATACTTGATGGTGGCTAGCGGTTACACAATTGGCCTGATGATCGCTTAAGTCGTGAAACTTCCAGTAACTATCCAGTGTTGATTTCTGTGTACACACTATGGCTATCTATCAAACTATCTAATTTATATAATTATATATATATTATTGTTATAGTAATTTACCCACACACGCATGGACTTTCCCAGCTATAAATAGGAGCAGGTACTGCCTTTTGTAGAGGGAATTTTTCTGCAGTCAGCTCTGACAGTCGGACGGAACATTCTTGCTGTAAGACTCTCGTTTGTATATGTTTGTATTACTGTTTCTGTTTAATATATTTGTTTAACTCAATTCCTCCCTTTGTGTCTTTATTTCTGGCCCTAACAAGGCCACAACAATCATATTATATTGAGACAAAGTGGAAACACTTTTTATCGACAACGCATTTCGCCTTCGTTAGTTAGGAAGACGTTTTGATGTCAGAATGAAAGACAAATCTGTGGTCTCTTTTATAGTAAAACTATATATATAAAATATCGTTACTACCACCTACCTGCCTTACCTCCCCTCCAAAAGAAATCCATTGGTGTTAGGGCTAAAGAACGTGGTGGCCATTCGATGCTGCCCTTTCTTCAAAACAAACGGTTAAGGTAGTCCGTTACTAACACAGCATAATGGGGAGCTGCTCAATCTTGCTGAAAGAACGGTTCGGCAATGTTACCGTATATACTCGCGTAACGCGCAATGTTTATTTTAAATACAGCTGTACGCTTTGATTACAATAAATGGATGTATAGTTCTGTCAACGACGTAGCCGGAGCCAGCAATACGTATGCTAATTTTATATCTCGTGTATGAAACGACCCCCTTAAAATTAGCTTCAAAATTAGTTTTTGGTTTAGTCTGATTTGTTTTACGGCATATCAAGCTCAGCCGACAAAATTTTTATTGCTGGTAATTTTTTTTTCTCAAAAAATATATTGCTGATAATATTTTTTTCCCAAAATTGTATTTCTGAAAATAATGTATTGCTGGTAATAATTTTTTATAAAGTATTCTGGTATTAAAACCTATTTTTACATTTTCATACTGTTTTGACCCCAGTTTGTGGGTTAACTATTTAAGGTGAACCTGGGAACACCAGCAATTAAGAGGTGGTTCCACGCTCTTCAAAACCTCCTGATCAGAGGCCTCGCTGTTGGAGGTAGTTTATCGTCATGCCCAGGACACGGATGTAGTTTATCGTCGTACCCAAGACATCTTAAAAATTAGGTCATTAGAAGTCACATGATACGTGAGTAGCACTGGTTCTGAGCTGTGATCTAAAACGCGAAACACATATTGTAACAACTGTAAACCTACTTTTGGCTCGTTCTGTATAGGAGTTATTAAAGAGGAATGGAAGCAACGCTTCTATATTCATAAGATGAGTCTGACATGTTGAAAATATCCAGGTAGTACTATTATTTCTACCTTCTGCCGTTATCGATAGCGACAAGGAACCACCAACAATCAAATGGAAGGTATTAACTAAATCTGTAGCGTATAACAGAATTGGCGAGTGTTGCAATTTATACCTGATTGAAAAATTATTAATTCTAAAATTAGGTGGTAAACTGTTGAATAAGAAGCAAGAACAAACTGCCTTTTGTAGGCATAAAAACAAACACTTAATCAAAAACATACATCCGGGGGAAAAAGGAATATCTACAACACCAGCTTATGTAAAGCGGATTAAGGCAGCCAATATTTTCATATGTGTACCGCCTGCAAACGAAACTAAATTTATCTGTACAGCATTGTTATTCTCTGACGATAAATCTCTATATCTTTTTCAAAAATCATTTCACCGCTAAAAAGGATATAAAACCACTAAGACGCATGAGGGTTGTTGAGTATGAGACAACGCGAGATAAAAATAAAACACTATAACGAAGAGAGAACAAAGAACTAATAAAAAACAGAAGATAACAATTGACATTGCATTTAAACTTTTGAAGATCAAAGTTGCCTGGAGAGGATGGAGCTGAAAGAATGTTCCACAAACGAGAAGTGCGAGAAATGAAAGTGTTAGCGTAGAACTTACGGTTACATTTATCAATTTCAACTGTAAAATGGTATCTAGCACTGCGCTTACATTCATAACATCTGGATGCCATAGTGGAAGGTTCATCAGAACAATGACAATGAAAGTATTTGTAGAAAAGCACAGGGAGACTACGTTACGGCGGTGAGGAACTGACTAAAACCGAGATGCCAAAACAGCGCCAATAACATTGCAGATTCCTATATGCATTTTATCTATAATCCCTAAATATATATGTAAGATAACTTCTGGCACGACACAGTGAACCAAAATTATTAGCTTATCCCGAGAAGGCAGATAGGAAGAAAAGGGATTCGCTCCGACGATTATAAGAGAGTAGTTTTGTTTTGGATGCGTTCAGATTAAGATGTCATTCCTTGCCCCAGTTAACAACAGATTGTAGGAAATTTTTGAGATTAGTCAATTTGACCTTATAGAACCGATTAGACTTATTATTAAGACAGGTGTAAATAATTGTGTCATCAGCATAGATACCCAGTTGACAAATGATGAGATCAGGAAGGTCGTTGATGAAAATTAGGAACACATTAACCTCAAGGATAGAACCCTGATGGATACCTGCATTAGTACGAAAAGATTTAGAAGAGTGGCTGTTCAAGACAACATTCATTAGATAAGAAAGATTGAATCATTTTTTTTTAAAGAATCGTCCAGAAATACTATAACCACTTCTGAAAAAGACTAGCATGTCAGACCCTGTCAAATACCTCCCTGATATCCGAAACCACAACCCGAGTTTCTTCATTCTTATCTAAAGCTTCAGCGACACTTTCTGGGATAATCGTTAATATATTAGCCGTTGATCTAGAGAAGTGAAAGCCATATTGCTTATCTGAAAGTAAACCATGCGAAGTGACAATTCAGAGTTGATTAGGGTCTCTTGCGATAATGTGGTATAAGGCTAGTAGGTCGATCGTTAGAAGGATCCCACGGTTCGACTAATTTCTTAAAGACTGAATAGCAATTCTTAGTGGGGTCATTCTTATTTTCTCCTTGTTGATAGACGATTGGACCTAAGAAGGAACGAAAGCTTGATTTGAGACAGTAGAATGTATCATTCTGTTATGGGACCCACCCTTTTTTCATACAAGTGGACTCGACCAGTGAGTACTTGTACTGCTGCCGTTAAATAGCCAGAGACAGAGTAGACAGACATTGTGATTGAGTTGGAGGTAGAGTAATAGTGTGAGGTAACCTCTTGTAGAAGTCACAGTTACAAGCACGTAGACTCTAAGGAAGTCCTACTTCAAGACTGAATTTACCAGACTGTATATATATATATATATATATATATTATTATTGCTACTAACCGCGTTTCTGGATCTGCTAACCGTATTACCAATTGTATTATTGTGTAAATACATTTATTTGCTATATTTCATTACTGCGTTTGTCA
>OZ010589.1:41883894-41893894 GCA_963932145.1 Acanthosepion lycidas
TATAAAAAAAAATACAACAGCTATGGTGAAAATAGATCAATTATCCTTTTCGTTCCTCTTGCAAGTACAAAAATCAATTTATTATATGTTCAATGTTACATGTCTGGGGAAAATCTCATAGCACTGAATCCCATTATTAGTGCAATTCATTATTTTTTGTCTACATATAACTGCTGTTTATATTGTAAATAGAGTTTTATCTTTCTTATTTCTAGAAACATTTAGCATGTGTCGTTTGTTTCATTCGCTATCTTGTTTACATTGTTAACCTTCGTACCGGACTTGTTGTCTCTTGTTCCCGAACTGGAGAAATTTCACGACAATACACCACCAAGTTGCACCCTTTTTTTTTTTTTGCTGTTTCTAGCATTATATTCCCATTAAACGTTCGAGATCAACTTCCATTTTTCCTGTAAATAAAAGCAACATTTATGTTTCTCCTCTCTGCCAACGTTGCGTCATAGATTTTAAGATTATGTCCGGCTTAAAGAGTCGCGCGTGTTTAAAGCACAGCAAGGTCTTACAGAATCATATAATGGTCATACTCGAAAACCACCCAACACCATGTATGCATTTTCGGGTTTGCTGAATAATATACAATGTATCATTTGCTTCATGTATTTCTAACTTCCTCGATTTGTAAAGAGTAACCAGTAATGTCGTTTTTAATCTCTTTATCGACAGGGAGATTGGCTTTGCCGATCTGGCTGTGCAGTGTTAGTTCATTTTGCAATAATACTCTTCGGAAAGGCATGTACTTACTTCTCCCTAGTACTACATCTTGGGCACACCGACCGTGTAAAATGTGTTTGTTACTGAAACTGTATCATTTGTTCTGTTTGTGGCTCTCTTTATACTTCTACAGAGAAAAGCAAAAATTAAGGAATATTCCCAGTGCTCCTGTGCTTTATAAAAAAAAAATTCCATGTAATACACACGTCTTTTTATCATTTAATATTTTGGCATTAATAATTTTGTTACACGTGGAAGTCACTTCCACGTGTAACAAAATTATTAATGCCAAAATATTAAATGATAAAAAGACGTGTGTATTACATGGAATTTTTTTTTTATTCTATAACTGGATACATTATTCAATGTCCGAAAAGGATGAAATCGATCTCGGAATAAAACTCGAACGAAAATGATAGTGATACATAATTCGAGATAAGTAAACGAGACAAAACAAGCTGAGCAAATAAAGAAAACAGTTCTTAGAATTTGAAATATAAAGGCAAAAATTGGCCTTTATTTTTCAAAGACGTTAAAAGCAAAAATAAACAAAAAGGCTTTAATGTTCAAACGATTTGCTCTTGTAAGAAATAAATTAAGATTATTTTCATTAAGAATTCTTCGCCAGGGAATCATCGTATGTTAATAGACTTAAAAGAAAGCATTAAAAGAATTTAAGACATTATATGGAATCATGTAATTATTTTTTTTTCTTCGTAAACCACTGCCATTCGCAAAATAGAATTATCTTTCACAAGATGTCTTTTTTTTTTGTTCCGTCATTCAAAAGCGTTGATCACCAATAAGAAAGTACAAAACCTCATTTGCACGTTAATGGAATTTAAAGGGGAGAGAAAGCCTTTACTAAACAATTTACAGATGAAAATGATCGACGAGTTGTTAAATAAACAGTGTCGAACTGGAAATTTCTTTTTTATTCTATAACTGGATACATTATTCAATGTCTGAAAAACGAAGAAATCGATCTGGGAATACAACTCGAACAAAAATGATATTGATTTCAAATAATTCAATAATTACGGGTTCAAATGTTTTCTAATAATTTGATATTGTTAAAGATGTCATTAAGAATATACAGAGAGTTCCATCGTCTCAATTTTTCAGGTTACGAAGCTTTGTCCCATCAAATGATGAAAAGACGTGTGTATTTCCATCCGGTACAAGAAGACTGTCTTCGAATCCAGTGTAAATATCGAGATGTGAAACAAGCATCGTCTTTCGGGGAGGGACAACTCAACACCGCCGACTGAAACAAAAAAAACTGCTTCATTTTGTTTTGAATTTTCGATTTACGTTGATAAAAAAGAGATCCTTCCCTGCCCTCCATTAAAATGTCTCAGACTCAACTTCTCGAGAGCAACTCTCTGCAGCTGCTCGGTCTCACGTTGAGTGCTGACCTCAGATTGAACAAATACATTGAGTCAATTGCTTCGTCCACCGCAAGGAAAATTGGCTCCCTGTGCCGCGCCAGGAAATTTTTCTCCCCGGAATCGATCCTCCAGATCTACAAATCAACAATTCGCTCTTGCATGGAGTATTGCTACCATATATGGTCTGGTGCCTCTTCTGTTTGCCTCGGGGTTCTTGATAGACTCCAGAGGCGGATATGCAATGTAGTTGGCCCTGCTCTGGCATCTCGTCTACAGTCACTTTCTCACAGACGCGCCGTCGCCTCCCTCTGTCTGTTCTACAAATACTTTCATGGTAATTGCTCCGAGGAGCTGCATTCGCTGGTTCCCAAACGTCATGAGTTCAAGCGCCCTACGGAGATGGCATCCCGCTCTCACCCCTTCACTGTCGAAACTCCTAAATGTAGCCGTCTCTTCTACTCCAATAGCTTCATGTCTCGCACCTGTCGCCTGTGGAACTCCCTTCCTATTCCAGTTTCCCTGAGAGCTATAATCTCCAGCTATTCAAGTGTAATGTCAATCGACATCTCCAGTTGCCTTGATCTATCCACTACCCTCCTCCTCATCCTTTCTTCTATGACTCCTATCTGATCTTGCTCTAAATTTTCTGTAACCCCTTGCTTGGGGTGAAATGCTTAAATTTTTTTAAAAATAATTGTGTTTTATTGAATTACTTTTTATATGTCAGTTTCAGTGAGTTATGTGCCATGCGTGATACACGCTTAGGCGATCATGTATCTTTCGATACATGACTGACGAGGCAGATTTTTTTCTGCTGTAGGCTGCCATTTCTTTTTGCGGTGGACCAGTTGCCATCCAAGGCTATAGTACCAGGTCTGTCCTGTTATTTACCTATAGCTTTAGGAAGAAGAGGATTCATACCTTTCCCAAGGGTATTAGTACGTAAGTGAATGTAATGGATTTGACTGGAATTCGAACTCGAACGCAGTTGCTATCCATTACTCCACCGTGTCTCCTTATTTTATTAAAATTATTTAAAAACAAAAACAAAAAAGGGTTCGAATTTTACATAATACCTTATTTGAAGAAAAATCTTCTCTAATTAAGGTTTTAATCCATAATAAATTACATTTATTTAGTTATAAAAAAAAAAAAAACAACGTTGTTCTTCTGGTGGTGATTTATCTCGGTCCTGAGTTGTCTCAGTCCTGAGCTGTCCCGGTGTTCAAGTCGGCGGTGTTGAGTCGGTGGTATTGAGTTGTCCTGCATCCCCGTCTTACCCTTTAGAGAACGGACAAAACAAACTTTTTAAATACTTGTTGGAAAAGAGAGCTGCTATCGAGATGACCCGTTTATGTCGAACTTTCAAGGAAGGCAAGGCGCCATTTATTTCTTATTCGAACAAGCTCATTATTATCACAACGTCTTGCCGTGTGACAATCGAAACCTCGAACATGTAGCTTTAAACCTAATGTTTTTTTTTATGCCTGAGTCCCGAGTATAAAGATAAACGACAAGGTCTCTGATTGAGAAATTAGAGCTTTTGAGAAGCGTGGAACTAGCTCATAATTGCTGTTGTTCACAGGTTGAACTTGACCCGTGGTGCTATCACATGTTATGGGTCCCAGCTATAGCCCAATAGTGAAACCCTAATCGATAACAAAACATTATTACAAACATTTTTACAGTAAAGAATACCACTAATACATTTTTATATAAAAAATTAGCAACAATACATAATTATAGTAGAAATGCCAACAATACATTTTATAGCAAAATGATAAAAATTTACCTGTAGTTAAAGGAATTCAAAATTGTGTTCAAAATTTAATTAGTTGAAGCCATAAAATTATACACTATTTACATTATTCAGACTATTGTCCTCATCTTTGTCGCCATCTTTATCACAACGTTTCGGCCGTTGTACGACCCGGCCTTCTTCAGGTGGTTGAAATGTCGAACTGAACCCTTTATTTCGCTCACAGGGGTAGACTGTTCTAGTTCCACGTGCCATGTCTAATGGATGTCAGTTATCTCCTGTTAATTCCCCTCTCAAAATTATTCACCGCCTTAACCAGGTATTGAACTCACACACTTTGGGCCCTGTCACTGGATGTAAGTAACGTCTTTATCTACTGTGGCATGTGTCCTTGAGACGAAACGTTGTGATAAACATGGCGACAAAGATGAGGACAATACTCTGAATAATGTAAATAGTGTACATAATACCTCATCTCAGAAATATAGACAGATACCATAATTGTGTTTGAAATATTTAGGTTTCAGCATCAAAAAACCCATAGTAGTTGATATGCTGTTAAACAAAATCTACTGAACAAGCAAACAAAATGAAAAACATCTCTTTCCTGGCATCCTACAATTTCGTAGACATGAAAATGTATTCCAAAATATAACTTCAACAAAATTACAACATAAAACTCACTACCTCTAGCAATTATGTCCAGACAAAAGTAAATATGCACTAAAGTTGAGTATCATCTACCATGTATTCAATTGTGAAAGCAGAATAACATATATCATATTTTTATTACTTCAAAGCACACAAGAAAATTAAATTTAGAAATTTGAATGACCCATAAGTTGTTAATATGCCGCTAAGCAAGCAAATCAATCTTACCTGAAACTGTTGCTTTTAAGCTTGAACTCCTTAACTGCCCCTTTTTCTTACTGCTGCCGTTGAAGCTTAACTGTGAATATTGAATGTCTTTCACGTTATATCTCTTTCTTTCTTTACTGAGGAAGCGTTTTTGATTAAGGCATTAGTAAAAAAAAAAAAAAAAAAAAAAAAAAAAACTTCAATGTCTGCAAAACAAGGGATGTGTTTAACAAACTTCACATGATTTTTTTTTATTTAAGCGTTTCACCCCAAGCGGGAAGCCACTAAGACGCAAGGGGTTACAGAAGAATTGGAGCAAGATCAGAGAGGAGTGATAGAGGAAAGGATGACGAGAAGGATAGTGGATAGATCAAGGCAACTGGAGATGTCGATTGACATTACATTTGAATAGTTGGAGATTATAGCTATCAGGGAAACTGGAAGGGGGTTCCACAGGCGAGAGGTGTGAGACATGAAGCTATTCGAGTAGAAGAGACGGCTACATTTAATAGCTTCAACAGTGGAAGGGCGAGAGCGGGATGCCAGTCTCGTAGGGCGCTTGAACTCATAAAGTCTGGGAACCAGCGAATGCAGCTCCTCGGAGCAATTACCATTAAAGTATTTGTAAAAAAGACACAGAGAGGCGACGGCGCGTCTGTGAGAGAGCGACTGTAGACGAGATGCCAGATCAGGGCTAATTATATTGCATATCTGCCTCTGGAGCTAATCAAGAACCCCGAGGCAATCAAAAGCGACTCCAGACCATATATGGCAGCAATACTCAATGCAAGGGCGAATTGTTCATTTGTAGATCTGATGGATCGATTCCGGGGAGAAAAATTTCCTGGCGCAACAGAGGAAGCAAACTTTCCTTGCGGTGGACGAAGCAATTGACTCAATGTATTTGTTCCATCTCAGGTCAGCAGTCAACGTGAGACCGAGCAGCCGCAGAGAGTTGCTCTCGAGAAGTTGAGCCTGAGACATTCTAATGGATGGGGGCAGGGAAGGATCTCTGTGGTGATTAATAGAGAGCAGTTTTGTTTTTGAAACGTTAAAGTTGACCAGTCAATTCCTGCCCCAGTTCTCAACCGATTGGAGGTCCATTTTGAGAGGCTCGGCCAGGTTAGTTTTGTCAGCGACACTAGATTTATTTTTGAGGCAGGAGTAAATTGTAGTGCCATCCGCATAGATGCCAACTTGGGTATCTATGGCGGTAGGAAGGTCGTTGATGAAGATAAGGAATAGAGTAGGGCCTAGGATGGAGCCTTGGGGAACACCTGCGTTCGTGGGATAGGAGCTGGTGGAGAATCCGTTGAGAACGACCTTCAATTCAGGGTTTGACAGGAATGATTGTTTTACGTCAAACAATCGACTGTAATACCATAACTTTGGCGCTCAAACGTTCCATCCTCCTTAAAAGTTCAAACATTACGAACATTCTACTCCATGGATCAGAAACTTGAACATTATATCCTCGTCTTGAAAGACGAGTGGATGGAACATTTAAAAATCTACCAGGCCATCAGCTGGAGACACCATGCATAATTAACACAATTAACTAAAACTAATCTCTCGCTTAAAAGAAGTCTGTTTTAGTTCTCCGTAAATAGGATGTATGTCGTATGTCGAATACATATTTGGCATTAATAATTTTGTTACACATGAAAGTCACAGTGATGCTTATAATCACTGGAGCACCGGGAATATTTCTGAATTTTTGCTTTTCTTTGTAGAAATATAGAAGGGGCCACAAACTGAACAAATGATAGTTTCAGTAGCAAACGCAATTTAGACGGTCGGCGTGCACAAGATATAGTACTAGGGAAAAACAAGTACATGCCTTTCCGAAGAATATTATTGCAAAGTGAACTCATACTGCACAGCCAGATTGACAAGGCTAATCTCCTTGTCGATAAAGAGATTAAAAAAACAACATTACTGGTTACTCTTTACAGAGAAAGTTAGAAATGCATAAAACAAATGATGCATTGTATATTATTCAGCAAACTCGGAAATGGTGTTGGGTGGTTGTCGAATATGACCATTATATGGTGCTGTAAGACCTGTCTTATAAACCTGTCAAGCAAAAACGATTACAGTTTGCTGGCCACTGCCACCGAGCGGACATCTAATCTTCTCATGTTTACTCACATGGCATCCTTCTGGAAGTGTCTTCTCGCGAAAATTGACTTTAATCAGGTTTGGACATTCGGGATCTGGGTTCAGCAATGCTGGACCGAACAGTGTGGGAAGGAATTGTCAATGGTGTTCCGACCAGCCATAGGGAGGTCGAATGATGATAATGAAAGTGTTAGTTCGTCAATGTGCTGGCACAGTAATTGTCATTCCATAGGAACAGCAAAAATTGAGCAGATCTAAAACTTGATAGCAGAACGAGAACAATCTACCGCCCATAGATTAAACAAAGTTTTTTAATTTGAGATTTCTTTAAGATTACCCGATACAACATCAATCCGGAGAAGTCTGTAAGATATGACTGCCGAAACGTGGAAATAAAAATACCAAAGCTGATGACATTCGTCCTAATCTTGTTTATGTATCCTGTCCATTCAGGGCGTGGGATCACAATACTCGCCACAGCTTTCTATCATTTGTAGCTGTTAGTAATATTTGCCTTTTCGTTATCTCTCCTGTTTCTTGTTCTACATTCTATTTACACGAGCTCGTAAGGGATGTTAAACGTTCTTTCTTGATGTACGCAAAGATTTTGACCGTTCTAAAAATAATAAAACAGAAAAAAATATAAAAAAATCATAATAATAATTTCAACAGAAAATAAATGCAATAATTTATTAAGTGTGAGACATTTTATTATTCAACTCGATCATATTGTACAGATATATATATATATATATATATATATATATATATATATATATATATATATATATAGTTAAATTCCCAGATCAATTCTGTGGACAAGACAGAAAGACGAAACGCGTCGGCAAAATCTAAGATCTTTTTTCCAATTGTCATTTTATTTATACCATATATATATATATATATATATATATATATATATATATATAAGGAAGAGGTTATAGTAGTTCCAAGGAGACAAATGTGTGTATATTAAAAAGAAGAGAGAAACCGAAAACGTTTTTAGCTGTACCGTGGATTTAAAAAAAAAATTATGCTTTATTTTCCATAATTTTGCTACACGGGTTTCCGGTCTCTCGACCGTCATCAGACAAAGGCTGGAGATTTCCACATATTATTAAAAATATTTTTTCCCCTTATGTTTTCGATGTTAAATATTCTCGATATGAGACATTCTCCTTTTTTTGGGTTAGTGACCCAAATGTCTTTCTTGAACTGGCAGTGAAAATTTCTGCATGAAGGGTTATAAAACAATTGAGATTGGTCCGAGAAATGATGAAGTAGTTATCGGAATTTTTATCTTTTAATGACCCCTGTGTATTCTTTGATCTATTTCCATTTTCGTGTGTTTTTGTCAGCATGCGTGTATATATGTGTATATTCCCTCTCCATACATATACACTGTCTCACTACGAGAAATTAGTAAACATATTTGTACACATAGACACACACACAAACACACACACACACACACACACATATATATATATATAGATAGATAGATATTAGGTTGGTGCAAAAATAATGACTTTTTTGACGTTAAAAAATACGTCAAAAACGTCATTATTTTTGCACCAACCTAATAGATAGATAGATAGATAAAAAAAACATCCAGTTGACAGTATGTTTCATGCTGAAGGTAATATTGCGTTTAAGCATGAAGCAGACTGATGTCTCTGGATGTTGACTTCAATTCATAAAGTCTAGGGTACCATACAGGAAAGTAATATTTATTTTGAAAATACAAAATTCTGGTACATGGCCAAATGGAGGGGTTAGGGGGAGGGCTGGTGTTCAATCGGTCTTATCTTAAACTTAGCGAGCGAGCCACAATTACTGACCCAAACATACCACAGTATTCTATTTCACAGAAACTGCGTCACAGAAACTGACCGTATAAACTTATCTGACCTGCTTTATTTTACACTGTTATCGATATTATGAAAAGAACACTCCCCTCTAAAATTATAAAGATTAATATTTCCCAAATGTTTCACCTTCAAGAATGTCTAATGTATACTAATATGCTGGATAATTTTGCAATGTATTTTTATAGTAAAATAGTTGATAACTAATTTCTGTTTTTCACTATTTTACATCACCCAAAGAGATAAAGCCACTGACATACACGGATTTACTAAATCTAAAATAATCTTGAAAAAAAGAAAAAAAAAAGAAATAACATTATTAAGGAAAAAGGTCCATGTTGTGGTAGGATCCACCTAATTTGCATAGTGGAGTACCGACGATATAAATATGGCTGGAACCGAGAAGAGAGTGGAAGGAACGAAGAGATCCTAGCAGAGACTCTGCCCGACTGCGACTCAGTCAACACATTCCAGGAACGGTCTTCCCAGGAATATACAAAAGACTATATGTAAATATTGTGTACACTTTCTTGTTTCAATACATTTTGTTCTAAGTACATTTTGTGTTGCATTATTATTCCATGCATTAGTCAAGTTTCAACAGTCCATAAAGGAACATATTTAAATTTTTGAATTTAAATGCTGACTGGTAAGCAAGAAGCCGTGAGAGAGTTCCACAAGCGAGAAGTGTGAGAGACGGAACTTTTAGCAAAGGATTTACGGTTGCATCTAGCCAATTCAAATGTAAATCGATGAAAAACTGTTGCCAATCTAGTATTGTGTTTGAATTCATAAAGTCTAGGTATCATAGACGAGAGTGTATGAGAACAATTACCATGAAAGTACTTCTAGAAAAATATTTTTGATATATATATGAATAAAATTTGATGTTGCACTCTGTAAAATTAAACTTGATATTCCCTAAATATGTTATCAGTATTTTAGTAAATACTTCGATATTATAATCCGAAAATCACCGGAAAATGATATATAAATCCAATATTGGTTTGAGTCATAAATAATTTCCGTTTAAAACCTTCTTTAAATCTATTATAAGAGGCGATCTTGAACATATTGCATACTACAAGGTAACCAAAAAAATTCTGTCCGTTTTTACAGGAAAAAAAGAAAACGCTTCACAGTATGTGTAACTTATATTTAGTCTTCGAAGTAATCGCCATCGGCATCCGGCACCTTCTGACAACGTGTCTCCAGCTGTTCAATGCCCTTGCGGTAGAACTCGGGGGATTTTTATGCAAAGAAGTTCGTGA
>OZ010589.1:41898894-41958894 GCA_963932145.1 Acanthosepion lycidas
TTGTATTATATTCAATTCTATTATTGGTGTTTCCCTTTCATTTTTTTTCATTTTTACTTCAGCTATGTGTTTTAATAACCTGCTGTTATTGCTGTATCATTCATATTTTAATGATAGGAAATGATTAACATATGGTTCTTTAAAAGGATTCCCGGTTATAAATACTCTCCTCTCCTGTGTTTGTCTTTGTATCTCTATTCGCTTTATATAAAACATTTTTCTCCTAGCAATTCCCTAGCATTCGACATTGGTTTTTGATTCGAATATTACATTTTTATTAGTGTTCTGGTATAGATATTTTAGTACATGAGAAAAATTTGATCGAACGGTTTTTTCATTGTCCGTGTTGATTTAAACAAGCTACTGTCAATTCTTTTACTAAATTTATCCTCTCGAAGGTTGACGTGTCTACGTGGCACATAAGTCATATCAGGTGATAGAAAACAACTAAAAATAATGAATAAAACAAATCAACATTAATAAAAGTTGACGATGCATCGACAAATTCCCGATCATATTAATGCTACTAATACTATTAGTACAAATAAAGCAAATGAAATTAAAATGATTTAAGAAATAGATAAGAACTTGTAATTGCTGATAATACTTAATTTAATCAAATTTCAAGATTATAGCATTTCCTCTAATACTACTAGTATGAATGAGAATGGCAGTTTTACAAAGTGTTAGAAAATGATCAAATTATAAGAATTGGAAATATTTTAAATATCTTCTTGAAGCGTTAACTCTGTTTTATTTGCTAGAAAGAGTATATTTTGTTTCGTCAAAAATAAAAATTATTTAGAAAGTTTTAAACCAATTAATTTTTTTTTATTAGGTTGGTGCAAAAATAATGACGTAATAATGTCGTTTTTTGACGTATTTTTTAACTTCAAAAAACGACATTATTACGTCATTAATTTTGCACCAACCTAATAAATGTTGGAGTTTAGTAATTATCATAATGCAATCTTCGGCGGTTCTTTTAAAAAAAAATTCCTGGAGAAAATCGAGATACATTTAGGAAAGAAAATGAAACAAAAGCTACATGAGAAGAAACAATATTGAAAATAGGTTTTCAAATGAGAAGTTAAAGCTGAAGTTAACAGTAAATATTCATTCTAAATTCTCTTCTCAAGATTTAAATATGACAAATAAAATGAAATATTATTTTTATTGTATCGGTCGCTTTAAAATCTCTCTGAATTATTCACAGCATCGAGAGAAAACAAAAGAACTTATAGAATAATAGACCCTGTACGAGGCCCAAAAGACCCTCGAAGTAGAGGGTTACAGAGTAAGTAGCATGACCCAAAGAAAGGAGATAATTCAACCAAGACGCAAGCAGCCACCTGAAGTGAAAGAGAAAGAAGAGGGCTTTAGAAGAAACGGGTCTACGAAACAGTTCACTCAGCGACGCTATGTCATAATTGCACTGGCTGTATTCATGGTAATTGTTATGGGATCTTACGAATAATAATAATAATGGACTATACCATACTTAATAAATACTGCACCTCAGGAGTAGGCAATGGAGTCAGTCCATAGTTCACTACCGACTTTTCGGTTGTATTCTCTTCCTACGGACGGGAGTCTCCTTCGGGGAGGTAGACCGGCCCTGAACCCGTTTATACGTGTTCAGTGTGCATATTTATGGCCGAGCCCACGGGCTCGGAATGCCCACGTTAAAAAGGCCTTGTGCCACATGACATCCTCGTGGTGGTATGACTGAATATCGTCAGTCTGTAGTTCACTACAGACTGTTCGGTTGCACTCTCTTCCTACGGACGGGGGGAACCCGAAGGAGGCTGCGCCGAGGGGCGGAGTCTCCTTCGGGGAGGTAGACCTGCCCTGAACCCGTTTATGCGGGTTCAATGGGCTATTTTTGGCCGTGCCTACGGGCTCGGAATGCCCACGTTAAAAAGGCCTTGTGTCACATGACACCCTCGTGGGGGGTGACTGAATATCGTCAGCCCGTAGTTCACTACAGACTGTTCGGTTGAACTCTCTGCCTTCGGGCAGGGTGGAACCCGAAGGAGGCTACGCCGAAGGGCGGAGTCTCCTTCGGGGAGGTAGACCGGCCCTGAACCCGTTTATGCGGGTTCTATGGGCTATTTTTGGCTGTGCCTACGGGCTCGGAATGCCCACGTTAAAATGGCCTTGTGCCACATGACACCCTCGTGGGGGGGTGACTGAATATCGTCAGTCCGTAGTTTACTACCGACTGTTCCGTTGTACTCTCTTCCTACGGACGGGAGGAACGCGAAAGAGGCTACGCCAAAGGGCGGACTCTCTTTCGGGGAGGTAGACCGACACTGAACCCGTTTATACGGGTTCAATGGGAATATTTTTGGCCGAGCACACGGGATCGGAGATCCCACGTTAAAAAGGTCTTGTGCCACATGACACCCTCGTGGGGAGGTCACTGAATATCGTCAGTCAGTAGTTCGATCTCGGTCGACCGGCTGATCGGTTGAACTCTCAGCCTTCGGGCAGGGTGGAACCCGAACGAGGCTACGCCGAAGGGCGGAATCTCGTACGGTGAGTTAAACCGGCACTGAGCCCCTTTATGCGTGTTCAATGGGCATATTTTGGGGCCGAGTTCACGGGCTCGGGAACCCTACAATAAATAACCGACCTTCTGTCACATGATGCCCCAGTGGGCGGGGGGTGACTGAATATCGAGTCAGTCAGTAGTTCGATCTCGGTCGGCCAGCTGATCGGTTGAACTCTTGCCTTCGGGCGGGGAGGAACTCGAAAGAGCCTACGCCGATGGGCGGATTCTCTTTCGGGGAGTTAAACCGACCCTAAACCTGTTTATACGGGTTCAATGGGGATATTTTGGGGCCGATCTCACGGGCTCGGTGATCCAACGGGCTCGGTGATCCCACGGGCTCGGTGATTCCACGTTAAACTAGCCTTGTGCCACATGATACCCACGTGGGGGAGGTGACTAAATATAGTCAGTCAGTAGTTCGATCTCGGTCGACCGGCTGATCGGTTGAACTCTCTGCCTTCGCGCCTTCGAGTCTCGTACGGGGAGGTAAACCGGCCCTGAGCACGTTTATACGTGTTCAATGGGCATATTTTTGGTCTAATTATAGTCAGTCAGTAGTTCAAGTCAACAGTTGAGTCAGAGTCAGCCCGAAAGAGAGTCGCGTTCAGACAATTACTGCAAGACATTGGAATAGTGATACTGGTCGAGACTACATTGTTCTCTCTACTAAACCTCATTGTTCATACTAATACTTCTACTTCTCTGTATATATTCCTGTTTGTAATATATCTGTGTTATTCCATACCTGTGTTCGAGTTCTTCTTTATTGGTTCTACCTTGGACAATCACCGTGGTACAAGGAACCGGACCATAACAGTTATGAAGTCCAGTCGATCTACGACAGGCCGATGTCTGGCACCCATCTCCACAGAAAAAGAAATCAGGTGGGGGATACTGTTTAATCGCTGATAACCCAACTAAGAGACCGGTAGGCACTGGTTACATGGTAACAGCAACACTTGTAGATTGACATTAAATAAAAAATATATTTGCATACATTCTAAAAAAACTGATCATTATTGATATTTGATATTTGCAACTAATGGTTATTTTCAGTAATATTAGGGTTATATAGGAACAAAATGTCGCTGGCGACACTTGAGTTTGAACATAGATCGCCAGTGAGCAAATTATTGAAATAAGTGGATCACGTTACCACAGAGGAAACGCATATATAGAAAGTCGTGTGACGTCTAGATTGATATACATTTCTAGTCTATCCTCTATACTATACGGATCACCATTTCTACTCTATCCTCTATTACTATATGGACCGCTATTCTCTACTCTATTCGCTATACTATTTCTCTATTCAGATAACTATACAGGTTACTTGTCGAGCGAATATTATCGTGCAAGTACTATTAGTGCGAGAGTTATTCGAAGGCCTCTGACACCAGTATTGTTCAACGCCGTTAATAATAGTTGTATCTGCGATTACAAAGTCTCTACTACAAGGAGCATTACAAAAATGACATCGAGTATTCGTTGGCATCACAAAAGTGGCAACGAGTGTTCGTTGACGTCACGAATGTTAGAAAATATGAAAAGAGTCTTTTAATAAAAATTAAAAATTGAAAAAAAAAAAAATGGGGAAAATTGAAGTCCCCACGTTTGTTGCGTCGTTATTATACGGCATTGTTTTGCAAAAGTTACGACATATTTATGGCGAAACTTTCAGCCCAGCCACGGGTTGGAGAAATAAGAGAAACATTTGTTATTTGTTCACATTTCTCTGTTTTTAAACTTTCCCCCCCCACAAAAGTATTTTTTTCTGTGACGGTTAAACGGTAATTATTTTCTTTGTTCTTATTCTTTTCTGAAACTCTTCTCCAGGTCCCAAGAGACCGAAAGGAATGGCACATCCTAAAATGTTGTTTTGGCTGCTCTAGAATTATTATCATGTGAAACGCAAATTTTCTCCGCATTTTTTTTTTAAAGATGGCATGAAACATTGTATAAATGGAATATTTTTTTTTACTTAATCGCAAAATAGATATGTAAAGAAAATATGACTATACGATATATATTTCATTTAAATACCAATGATAATGATGAGGTCGAAACCAATTTAATTTTTTTAAATTTTTCTGCTATATCATCTTATCTCTGTTCTGCCAATCATTTGCTCGTTATACGCTGTTTTCCTCTGTCTTTCTTGCCTTCAATCTGCCTTGTGAGTGTCAGATTTGCCATATCTACCGCTGATTTGCTAACAGCCATCACTGAATGTGTATATCAAGCCCTTGATAATAACAGTGTAGCCCGAGCTGTGGTTCTTGATATCTCGAAATCTTTTGACACAGATTGACACTTTGGTCTTCTACGTAAGATTCAGGATTATGGTATTACTGGACGACTGTTTGATTTAATCCAAACGTTCCTATCAAATAGTGAAATGAAGGTTCTTTTGAACGGGCTCGCTTCCAGATCCTTTCACACTAGCGCAGTTGCCACCCAAGGCTCTATCTTGGGTCCTACGCTGTTTCTGATCTTCATCAATGATCTTCCTGATGACATCAATTCCCAAGTAGATTTTTATGCTGATGACACTACCATTTACTCCTGTCTCAACAGCAAATCTGCCAGAGCTAACAAAATTAACCTGGCTGCTGGTCTTGAAAAGGAAATATAATTGGTGGTTAACTGGGGCAAGAAATGGTTCGTAAATTTTAATGCCACCAAAACAAAACTTCTCTCATTCAACCACCATCGAGAATCTTTCCTGCTCGCCATCAGGATAGCTAATGCTAGACTCATGGAAAGCAACGCACTGCTACTTCTTGGCAACAAGTCAAACTGAGTTGAAGTGGAACGACTACATCGAATCAATAGCTGCATCTACTGCAAGGAAACTTAGTTCACTGTCTCGTGCCTGAATTTTTTTTTCTCGTCAGAGTCCATTATGACCGTGCATTGAATAACGTTGCCATAGCAAGTCTGGTGCTCCTGCTACGAGATTCTTGACAAAATCCAAAGCAGGATTAGCATCCCAACTTTACTCTCTTTCTCACCGACGTGACGTGGCTTCCCTCTGCCTTTTCTACACATATTTTCATGGAAAGTGTTCTCACAAGCTTTTTACCCTTGTGCAAGCTATACGTGAGTTTAAGTGTGCTACGAGACTGGCACATAGTTCCCACTGTTTTACTAGTTAAATGTAACCGCCATTTCTACACCAACAGTTTGTTTTCTCGCACTTCTCGCCTGTGGAAATCTCTTCCGTGTCCTTACTTTCCTGATAACTATAATCTTCAAAAATATATATGGAACGTCAATCGCCATCTACTATCTTCTTGAACCCTTTTCAACTTTTACGCTTTCCTCGGTTCCCCTTACCCAGTCTTTTCATCCACCTTTACTCTCTGCAAGCGTACCACTGACATTCCCTCTTGCTTGGGGTTAAAATGATTTTAAATGGGAATACAGTGCAACCTCGGTTCTCGAACGTCTCACATGTCGAACAAATTGGTTTTCGAACAGAAAATTCGAGATGAAAATGCTTCGGTTATCGAACAAAATTTCGTTTCTCGAACAACGTAGCCGAACCGAATTAACCTGAACGGAATATTTTTTCCGAGTCGACTGCCGTGGTGTGTCGTGCTTTCTTTTCCAGTTTTATTGTTCTGTGACGTTTTTCTCTACAGTGATTGCTACTGGAAAAATAGTTTCTGTTTACGAACATTTCAGGTTACGAACAGCTATCAGGAACGAATCAAATTCGTGAACCGGTGTACAACTGTATAGCGAAACCAACTGGAATTAGAACTTGGAACTCGATTAAGAATTCGGAGTCATTACCCATTACACCACGCGAATATCTAAGTTTACAGCACCTGGTAATCCCAAGCCGTCACCAATCTTGGTAATAACCAGGTTCGACGCTGTTTAACTTCGGTGATTTACGGGGACCGGTGTTTCAACGTGATGTAGCCGTAATCTGTTGCAAATAAAGTATGCCTAACCGTCCGTATTGCCTTCTTTTTTTTCTGCACTCACATTTTCTCAGATTTTTGCAAAAGATTTGGTGCCGTTTTTCATTTCTGCTCTTACATCAATCTTGTTGAGTTTCTCTCAGTATCTCGTGATAATTACATGGCACAGTCTGGGTAGGTTGTATCAATATCTCAGTTACTGTCTTCGGACAGAGACGCAGCTGAGGTGCCGGAGCACAACTGCTCGAGGCTGACCCCTACCCCCCGTTGCACTAAAGATCGAGGATTGGTAAGCATACCAAAGCCAGCACAAACGACGGTTTTCTAGGGGCTGAACAATATTTGTGCTTGGCTCGGGTGTACGTGTTTGGGTTCCCCACGTTAGACCCGACTTTGTGTCCCATCACAAGACCAGGGATAACATGTTCTCGTAGTTGACAGGCCAGAACCTACGAACGTCGTAATGTTGACGACTGTTTATCAAGCTCAAGGTGCCTTGTCGAAAACTATACAGTCATTCGCTGAAATGTCTCCCCAGTCTATTGAAGACGAAAGACCGACTCATCTAGTGCACCTCTAATTGAAGCATACGAATATCTACATCACATCACTTGCTATACTGAACCTGATCGCATTTGCGTCATTATCTACAGATTACTTACAGACAGTGCACTGAAACGGGGGTTACTTTTTATTAAGTTTCACCGAATACAAGGCTCAAGAACTACATAAGGTAGAGGGTAAATGAAAGATGTCTATGGTATGACTGCAATAGGAATTAGAGTGAAGTGAAGATTATGTAGATAAATAGTATAGTTAACGAATGGCCCCCGAGGTTAATATTTTGTGGTCAGGGAAGCCTGCACGGATGAGTCTGTTCCAAAAAGTAACCATCGTTGGGTAAAATTTGTTTCTGCCTAACTTCTTCTTTACAAGTGGAATGCGATGATACTTTTGGTGATTCGACTGGATGGAAAGAGCATGGAGGGTCCTTGCTACATAAGTCCGAATATAGATAGTTAATGGGTGGAGCTTGTTTGAACGTTTGCTATTGAAATGCGAAGGTCCCAAGGCGAGGTAACACTTGACAAGATTTAAAAAAAAAAATACCTGTTAGCCATGAATATGCATCTAGTATACTGAAAATCGGCACCGTTTTTCTAAGTGTTGCAGTTTTATTTCCGTCAATATGCTAAAGAATAAATATCAGTTTGAGACATATTGGATTGGTGCATAATTATCAGGCGTTTTTTTTTTTTTTTTTTTTTTTTAAACAATATTTATGATCAATAAAAGGAATATAACAATTCGAAAATAACATTTTTAAATGATTCTTCCGGGACGCATGATTATCGACACGCCTTTTTTATAACTTGAAAATAAAATATTTAAATTAAAAAAAAATTAAACAAAACAGCAATTTTTATTAAGAAATAACTTGTCTACGAAAACGCCTGATAATTATACACCAACCCAATATTAAGCGCTTTTGCGAACTAAATGAAATGCTGACCGTATCATTCTCAATACTAGTGATCATGACAGGTAACAATAAATTTAGGGTACCCTAATATAATTCTGGTTTTACAAGGTAGTTGCAGCGCACGCAGCGGATTAAAGGAATAATAATGTTTTTCACCGTGACAACGTTAGGGAAGAACAAAACATGAAAAGAATTTGGAAATCGGAGAGACGGTTCTACCCAACTCGTTATATTCATATATATATATATATATATATTATGCTAAACGATTTTTTTCCTTTCTCGATTGTTGCAAAACATTCTTAAAGGGCGATAAATTAGTTGTCTTATTGCAACTCTGCTTGTCCTTCCTTTAATTAGCACGACCGCTACGCAATGCCAATAACGGATAAATAATGGACCATTCCGTTTTGATCGCGTGGAAAAACGGAAAAGACATATCAGAGACGCTATATAGTTTCAGTGAGAAAAAGAAATAAAAAAAGAAGTGTTTAACGTCTGTTTTAATGAAATGGTTAAAAGCTATGAATTTCAAATATTTTTATTTGCACCCTCTTCTTAAAATAACGACCAGTACTCATATTTATTATTATCATTGCAATATTTTGTTAAATCTGTTAAGCTCAAATATTTAGCGACGCAACAGCGGAATTTCTAAGGATATCATATTGTCGTAGAAGTCGCCATGAGCTTATTCAATAATTAACTTAAGAATTAACATTGGTATGGAAATTGAAATAGAAATAATTAAAATTTTCAAGGTTATTTATATTATAAATTATAGTTTTCCTGTCATGTAACATATTTAATTGTTACTTGTTTGTCTTCGTATAATTTAACTCTCTCTGTATATGGAATTATTTTCAATGGCAGAGTATTGTTGAATTTATCGCTGATATATTTGGCGAGATTAACACGTTCAAACCAACCGATGAAATTTGAAGAAGCTGTTTTCCTCGTAAAAATACTTTGACAAAAGCACTATTCATTTCTTTAACTTAATTTAATTTTATATGACTTCATGGTAGACAATATTTTTTAAGAAAATTACTTTTTTTTTTCTTTTTCCTGTTTTAAAAGCGAAGAATAAATTCTTTCGATTTCTTACTCTTGAGTATGCAACATACAACTGCGTAAATATTTCTTCCTGGAGTCAAATTTCAACTTTTTGAAGCGGTTGGCCTTGTGATGTATTCATAGTTCTCGCAGGGTGAACTGGACATTGAATTCATATATGAATAAAAACTTAATAATTAAAAAAAAAATGTGCAAAAAACAATATTGCATTTTTATTAAATGAGTATTTTGTATGCACAATAATGAAACTTTTAATTTTCCTTCAAAACTAACTGTACTTTGTACCCGCTCAAATGTTTGCACTTCTTACCAACATTTGGTTTCAATCGGTTAATGTATGGCTATTTTAGAGAGTGTGACCAACGGACGGAAATCACAGAATTTTATATAAAGATAGATTAATTAAAATGCATGTTTAAAGCAACGGTTGTTTTTATTATTAATGTGATTGTTTATCGCTGGAAGAAAACAATGTGATGAGTTCTATACTGAAGTTCTTTGTAGAAACTTGGCATAAATTATAAAGCAGAGGCCGGAAAGGGTTAATACTTCATAATGCAAAAAAAAAAAAAACCCAAAAAACTAAGCACCAATACCTGTTGGCTATTCTGTAGTTTTACGAGAACAGACGAGAATTTGGCAAATGTTCTTAAGAAAATTAATTACAATGAAGACTGTTCGTTCAGATATGGCAACGTAAAAGTTATGTGTATCTTACTGGGTCAATAGTCAGGATAGACAACATTTCCATATGTTCTCTGTGATTGGGAGAGGAGAGGCAATGATTTACAGTGGTTTAAGAAGGAATGGCCAAATACTAAAACTATCAAGCCTGGTGCCAAAAACTTATCTTAGTGAATTCTGAAATCTTCCACCACTAATTTACAATTGGTTTAATGTTGCAGTGTAGCTAAAGTTCTATATGAAAGAATGGAATTTGTTTTATATATTTGTGCCAAAGTTTTCGTGCTTTGTCTTCAAGAGGGTGTATTTACTGCAGCTGCTGCTGAAAAAAAAATTCTGATGCAGAATTTGAAGACACAGTGAACGTTCTGGAGCGAAAGTCTACGGTATCATTCAAAGAAGCATAAACATTACTGAAATTGAGTCGTACGCTCGTGAACAATAAAGAATACATTTTTTTAATTGATTTTTGTAGTTTGGCGTTCATAACACCTTCCCAAGACAATCCAAGCGAGGGCATTTCTCAGAATAGTAAAGTATTAATTTTTTTTAATGATTTTAGAAATTGGGGGTCCTTTTTATAATATAAATAGAGTTACCATGACACTTAAAGATTTAGGTGTACTTTGTGTTTATTTACAAACTAGCAGTATGGCCCGACGTTGCCCGTGCTTGATTCAAATATCGTACGACTCATACAACAATCGCTATCACTTGACTTAAAATATTTTTGCCCTTCCTAGCTTTAAAGGAGTGCCCTTTGCCGTGCTGATGTTGCTACATGCCTTACTTCTTACACTGCGAATTTTTTCTAAGCTCTATACTAAACATTAAATCTGTTACGAAAAAAGAACTAACCAAAATGAACACAAAACGATCAGCTTTAAAATAGGACTCGTAACTGGAAAAACCGAATGAAAAAAGAATGTTAACAACAAATACTTTTTCACATCCAACCCAGTTCTACGGAATCAGAATCAACGTTGAGTTTAAGCAAGCGAATGAGCCAACTGGAGTAAAGTGCCATGCAGATTTAAATTTTTCTCACTTGTGACGAATTCAGCTATCGATATTTTTTGCATGCTAGTTAACATTCGTGTCAGTCAGCTGTTGGCTCTCACGCTGGCCAATAGAATCTTCCTGCCTATTCGTGGCAGTCATCTATTGGCTCTCACTCTGGCCAGTAGAAAATGGCCTCAAACTACATGAAAACTGCCGTAGAAGCATGAAAAAATCGATTATTTACACTGTCGATGGGAGCTGGGAAATGCAAAGTCGGTCTTGGCCTTCCCGCTAACTTGGAACATGTGCATGTAAATTTTGGTGAAAATCCGTCGAGAATTGCGGCCGTGCATTCGTTACACACACACACACATGCACACACGCACACACATCCGGCCTTTTCTTAATAGAGATATCAAATTTCTACACTATATTGATATTGAAAACTACGTGCTACTGACGTTGGATTTTTTCCCAATTTGGAAAGGTACGCTTTAATGAATGACGTAAGAACAGCTTTAAAGTTGATATTTGTAGATAAAATAAAATAACAAATATCTGTTTAGGAAGTCAGGGATTGATTTGACACTGTATTTATATTATTAACAGAACCTCTCATACATACACTCAAACCTCTAAAATAACGAAAAATCAATATTTTTCGCGTCTGACAGATGTCGAGATTTGAGGAATATGTAAGGAGTGCTCATCTACAAATAATATTTCCCCTCATGGATTTACCTATTTTTTCACGAGCGGACCAGTCAATTTATGTATTTATTTAAATTTATTTTCAATAACGATTTTTCCGGGATAAAATAAAAGCGACACAAAAAATGAGAGATTAAGTTGTACTATAATGACTATACACTGCTTCTGCATCTACGACCGAAATGAGTAACGCGACGTCCATGAAAGACGGTCTTTTGAGGTGTAGGATCCTAGTTTCATTTTGAGTTTCAGTATTTGTTTGTTTGTTTGTTTGTTTGGGTTTTATGGCATATCAACCACTGTGGGTTATTTAATGCCAAATACAGTTTATATGAGTTTTAAATGCCTATTTTGTATAGAATAAAAAAAACGTATAGCTGGCAACATTATTGTTTAAAAAAAAAACGTATAGCTGGCAACATTATTGTTTAAAAAAAAAACGTATAGCTGGCAACATTATTCCTTTTCTACAAAAAAAAAACAAACAAACTTAGAGCTGGCAACATTATTGTTTCAAAAACTTAGAGCTGGCAACATTATTGTTTCAAAAACTTAGAGCTGGCAACATTATTTTTCTGAAAACATTATCTGAGACCTTGCTGTTGGATGCAGTTTATCGCCATACCCAGGACGCGGATGCAGTTTACCGTCATACCCAGGACGCGGATGTAGTTTACCGTCATACCCAGGACGTGAGCAAAACCTGGAAAACTAGCAGTTCACTATTTACCCAATAGCTGGGACCCTAACAGGTGCTACCACCCCGGGTCAAGGTGGACCTGGGAACACCAGCAATTAAGAGGTGGTTCCACGCTCCTCAAAACCTCCAGATCAGAGGCCTTGCCGTTGGATGCAATTTAACGTCATACCCAGGACGCCTCATTGGTGGGGTCTTACCCCTCTACAGAGGTGCAGTCGGCGTATTCTAAAGCCCCAGCCGACAGAGTTTCAGTAGTGCGTAGGCATAAATGCCGTAATCACAGTTTCTGCTTACAGTTGATGACTCGTCCTTTTCTGTTGCTTTTCCTTCCTGCCTTTGTTAGAACGTCGTGTGGTTTTCTTCTTTTCTTGCCTTAAACTATGAAGATCGCGCCCACTGACAATTAAATTCCCTTGGAATAGCCTCACAGTAGAGGCTGAACGATTTATTTTGAAAGGCTGTTATTAGGTTGGTGCAAAAATAATGACGTAATAATGTCGTTTTTTTACGTTAAAAAATACGTAAAAAAACGACATTGTTACGTCATTATTTTTGCACCAACCTAATATAATAATCCAAAACTTATAATGGGTGCAAATCGCCTGCATACGGATGGAAAATGAATTGAGCAGGCACACAAGAATGGAAAGGGCCATAAGACAAGGGGGTGTCGCTTCTCCAGACTTCTTCGATCTTTACAACGAGGCTATCCAAAGGGAGCTGGGGGAAGCTAACAAGAGTTATTGTCGGTGGACGTAATCTTTATAATATCAGACACGCAGATGACACTATCTCGAAGCAGACGTAGAAAGAAAACTACAGAACCTCCTAGCCAAAGCGGGAAAGGAAAGCGAAGAAAAAACGACTCATCAGCTGTAAGAAAGCAGTAGGTATGGTATCCAGTAAGAGCAAAAACTCACGATGTGGCATACGAATTGGAGATATTAATCGCCAACAAATACAGAAGTTCAATTATATGGGAGGTGTTATCATTAGATTTGCGAACGATGCATTCCAAAAGTTTAACAAAGAACTAAACAAAACCTGACAATCTCGTTAGAAGCATAGGAATTGCTACGTGTTTTGAACCCACTTGTAAATAATGGACAAATGTCACTATATTTGTTCTTCTTCTCATCTTCCTTAAACCATGTTCTGCCATCCATTTACACAAGTTCATTAGCTAGGGTATACGCTGTTTGGTCTGTCCCTCTTGCCTTCCATACGACCTGTGAGTATTAAAATTTCAAAGCCTACTTTCCTCATTATGTGCCCGAGAAGTTTCAACTGTCTTTTTTTCTGATGAGTGACTTCTGTTTCCATTTTTTGTTCTATGTTATGCGTATTTCTCTCGACAACATGAAGGAGAAAGGACTCCTTTTGAAAACTAACGAGAGTAAACGGTACCCTCCGCAATACCTGACTGGCCTTGACCCTGCCGATGTCCTTGGATTAATTTTCTCAAAGATGCGTAATCCATTCTCGGGCAAACAGCGAATCAGGTAGGTCTTTATTGCAACGAGAGTAAGACAGAATACATCACAACCTCCCCTGATCCATCCGAGTTGAAATCACTCAATAATACATCCATCAAATGAGTTGAGGACTTCAGATATCTTGGATCTCACATAATAGATTCCCAAAATGACTTCAGCATCTGCAAAACTCTTGCATGCGTTGCGTGTAAAAACTTCACAAGATTTGGCGCTTGAACATTTCATCCTCCTTAAAAGTCCAAACCTTTCGAACATTGATTGAACCAGTCATACTGTATGGATCAGAAACTTTGACATTATCTGTTCGTCTCGAAAACGACTGGATGGAACATATACAAATCTACTTAGAAAAATTCAGAACATCCATTGGGGGTCTCATGCAATTTATGGAAAACTGAGACCAATCTCTCTTAAGCTCAAAGGAAAACGATTACAGTTTGCCGGTCACTGCCACCAAGCGGACGGGGAAATCTTTTTATCCTTACCCCTATGTCATCCTTCTGGAAGTGTCTTCTCACGAAAATTGACTTTCCCTAACACCGTACCTCGGGACTCAGGGTCGGACATTGGGGATCTGGGGACGGCAGTACAGGACCGAACAGTATGGAAAGGGACTGTCAATAAAGTTCAGACCAAGAATATAAAAAGAGCGAAGGAGGATTATCGTGATCTCCATTTTCTCTAAAACTTCGTTGGTGCTCACATGTTCGGTTCATGGTATTCTCAGCATCCTTCTGTAGAACCACGTGTCTGTTACATCAAGTTTCATTCATTGCCATAAAGGACGACAGGCATTACGTAACAGTTCAGTACTTTTTTTTTTTCTATTTCAAATGAAATTTTTCTCCTTCATAATTATTTGTTTAGCTTTTCAAAGCCCACGATTTGACCTAGAAATTGGGGGATACCAATACCCAACAAGCATGCACGTTTAAATATCTTTATTTTTTTTAATTTTTTTTTTTTTTAAACAGAGGATAGAAATGTGACGCCGCAATCCGAACGCGCACTGATTAACGAAATATTCATTCCAAAAGGCAAACAAAGAACAAAGAAACAGGAAACTTTCGTTAGAAACAAAGAATACAGAATTGCTATGTGATATGAATCCTCTTGTATGGCAGTGAATACTGGACAATGTCCTTACAGTTGAAGAAAAAAACTGGAAGCAGCATAAATGTGGTTATACAGAAGGATGCTGAGAATTTCATGGCTGGAGCGAGTAAGCAACGAGAAAGTCTTAAACGGAAATGCTAACCAAAAGAACATTTATACTCAGAATCAGAGACAGGTAAAATACTTGAACACATAATGAGGAAAAAATGCTCGGAGAAATTGAACCTCACATGGAATATTGAGGACAAGAGAGATAGGGAAATGTAGCGAGGTACCTACCTGACGATCTTGGGTGAATGGATGGTGAAACGGGGTGGGGGCAGAAGAGATAATTTATCTGGTGGATACTTGTAGAAACAGGTAAAAAAAGACCATTATGTACCATTTTTAAATTTAGTTTAAATAGGCGTTATATCTACATTTTTTTTACCCTAGCTGTGTCTACCTGTTTGATAGTAATATACACCAGACTTCTATCTGCTTTATGACTGGTGCTAATAGGTTCTGTGCCAAATTTTTGGACTCTAATGAAAACCGAACCTTTGCCGTTTCAGTCTCATGCCGATTGTACTAGTGTCTATGAGTCTAGAGTAAATTGAACCGCTGCCAACCATTTTGATTCTAGTGCAAAAGAAATTCTGCCTAATGTTTTGATGCGAGTAGACACTGAACACACAGCAGTGCTATCCAAAACTGTAACAGCCTTTTGACTCTGAGGCAAAGAAGACCTAAACACGTCTTTTTTACTTTAGTGCAATATAGATTATATGTCTTACTCGTTGTATTCCGTGCAAATGGAACCTAAGCTTGCTTTGTTGATTTCCGTACAAACCGTAACTGTCAATACTTTTTGATTCTCGTGCAAATCTGACATCTTTCTAAAATTTACTCTCGTGAAAACGCAACATGTACCTGTGTTTTTAACAATGTAAATATAAAACTGGACATTGAAGTCAACACCCAGCGGCGACAGCCCATGTCAGCCATGACATGACGATTGCGTTTAAGCATGAAACAGACTGTTGCCACTGGTTGTTGACCTCAATGTCCACTTATATATATATATATATATATATATATATATATATATATAAGTGAACATTGAAGTCAACACTCAGAGTCGACAGGCTGTTTCATGATAGACGCATTCGTCAAGTCGCCAGAACATGATACAGCCTGTCACCTCTGTGTGTTGACTTCAATGTTCCCTTTTATATTTACCTACGTTCTATCTCTGATATTGAGCACTTAATCCCATAAATATAGCACACCTTAAGATTATATTTCTTCATATATATATTATTTTAATCCTCTCGAATTCTCTGATCGACTTCTTAATGCCAATATTAAATTCATTATGGAAGGTACCGTAGTTTTGTTTTCTTCTATTTTATTTTCATTTTCTCAAGTCCTTTCAGTCTTATCCGAGATCATCTTCAGAGGTGACTTGCTAAGAGAAAAAAATAATGCAAATGATAATTGTGATTTTTTTTAAATACTTATTTAGTGTTGGCTGGTTGCTCCTTATATAGAGGCCCTCGAGAATTTGTTTTTATTTTCATAGTGGAGTATACTCGTGTTATCAACTAGTATTTATTCTGAATTCAGGAGGAATTCAGAAATTTACAATTCAGAAAAATCTAGTAGTCAAGAATCTGGATGAAATACATCAACATCAAAAACAATTCCAAAATAATTGTGTCCTTAAGTTTACATACGAACTTAATAAAATCTATTGTCTAGATACATTGATAAACACTAATAAAAATAATAAATACACTATCGCCCCATATAAAAAAAACTACTAGCATAAATTTGTGCACTCTTAACTATAAGAGGGAATGTCCAAATTACCAAAAATCGGCAAATATGGAAAAACCTAATCAGCCGTGCAAAAATTAGCTCATTCATAAACAGATTTTCTACAGTGAACTAAATAAAATATAAAACAAATTCTTATAAATAATAGCTCCCCTAATTATGTTATCAACGAATGAATATCACGTTCTATTAAAAATTTTAATATAAAGCAAATAGAATATAATAATTCTTCAAATAATCCTAAACATATTAATCATTTATATCGCAATCAAATACATTCTAATTATAAACAGGGCGAAAATATCCTGAAAAAAACTTTTAAATACTAATATATCCATCACAGATCCTAGTAAAAAAAATAAAACTTATTTACCTCCCTTGCTGTTATTGCTCTTGTATATTATAAAAATCATAGAATTTAAAATTTGTAAAGTACATAAGTTTAGAATTTTTAACTTCACAAGTAGAAATAAATGATTTTCAGATGAAGACAGCAATTTTGTCTTAGCAAAAACCAGACCCTGAAGTAACATGGTGCTAATGTCGAAAGTACTCGGAGATAAAATACATATACATCAACATGATAATTTTCTTTCTTCCTTTAGTAAGGATACTAAGAAACTCGTCTGTAAATAAGAGAGGGTCCTATTAAGAATCCTATTAACAAAACTGAATTTTTAATGAGGCATGTCTTAATGTATGTATATATATATATATATATATATATATATATATATATATATATATATGTGTGTGTGTGTGTGTGTGTGTGTGTGTAATACAATTAATGAAATCCAAACAATTTACCCCACATAGATGGCCATTTCGTCCATGGTAAAGAAGTTTTTCCCAGGACTTATCAATGCAAATACATTTACTAAAATTTTTTTGCTTGCCCTGTATATAAATGTATATTAAAATAATTGTCGGACTTTGTCCATTTCATAATATGTGACGTCATTTGTTTACCTTTGATACGCCATCAGCAGACATGAACGTACGTGAGAGTTTCATGGAAGAATGAAGTTTAAATACAGTAAACTCGCTAATTGAACGCGACTCTGTGGCCAAATCGGTAAAGGCACGTCAAGCTAAATGACGGTTGCGTATAGGATACAGGCTCGAAGGACGAATATTTTCTGTGAAAATTTCTCGGATATTCAGGTCGGTGAATGTTGTTTAATACTGTTTATTGTAAACAGGGCATTTACTCAAATATTTGTATCTATAAAAAGAATGTATAAACATAAGAATATTGTTTATATATATATATATATATATATATATATATATATATATATATATATATATATATAATATCAGGTTAGTAAGAGAGATTTTACCATGCACGGTGAGAAATTACATTATACCCAAATCGGCAAAATCTACTTGCATTAAAATTCAGCAGTTAATTCTTTAGCTTTTTCTTGTTTGTTTGTTTGTTTTTGTTTTTTAACCTGAATTAGAACCCAGAACCCAGACGCTAAAAGAAACAGAAATAACTATCTTGGCCTCCAAGGATATTGATTTTCTTGTTTTTCTTTTTTTTTTTTTTTCGTTATGGCATTTCTAACATGAAAGGATAACTCGATATTCTAAGAAATCTAATTTCAGAATCTCTGTCTTTGAAAAAATATTCGCGTACAGATATCTAAGCAGAAATGAGTAAATAAAAAGAAATACGAATTAATGCGAGTGTCATATGTCGATGGGGAAGAGTAACACCATAGTCGATCTGCGGGAAACTAAATAGGGTCGTAGACATTGAATATTTTGGCTTGTATTTTCTTTCTTTGAGAAATCGGAAGATATTCCAAGTACCAGAAGAATAAATGGTTACCACTGATCGCAAAAGAAATAATTCTGTGTGGCAATCGTGTGTGTTTGGATATATATATATATATGTATTTATATATACATACATACAAATATAGATAACTAGACTCGTTTCGAAAAACCCTCGAATTTTTGATTTGCCAATAATCAAATCAATCTCGAGGGAAAAAATGGTTTTAAAAAAAGAAAGAGCTACAAACATGAACTACTGCCGAAAAAAATCGCACAGATGCAGGTCTGAATCCCAAAGAAAAAATCCCGGTACGGTATCAGTTTGTAGTGGGCTACTGGTTAGTTTGGGGAAAAAGAGAGTGAGGGCGATAAAGTGGCTTGGTGGGAGATAGGGCAGAAGAAGGCACCGTTACAGTAATTTTACTCTGGAGGTACACAAGAACTGGCAAGAATGGCAATTGACTGATTGCTTCCTTTTCTACGGTTTGTCGACGCTATGTAGGTTATATAAAGTCAGATGATATTTTTAGATTGTAAGAATTTTTTTTTTTGTTGTTTTTTTATGAGAGCGTGTAAAAATGGTTTCATGAAATAAATCATTCCTAGCGGTTATAATATTCTGTCTTGCTTAGGCTATTCGCCGTGACGTCATCAAAACTTTCACCTCGACTGACTCCAACGGACTGCTATTTACCCACTCTCCACACTGAGACGATATGTAACCAGAAGGTTGTGTTAAGTGAGGGGAACTCCAGCGCGTACACTCGGGCCGAATTTCAAAATTTACCCAGCCCCCACAACCGCAGGATCGGACACTTTATAATGTCTATATTTTCTCAGCTGTGTCTCCGTCCATCGAGAGAGCCCCGTCTGAGTTGTACTTTACCCAAAGACAGAGAACTTGACAATAGCGTGCCAGATAGCGGATTGCCTGACTCCGACGGACTCACGTTATTCTTTTGAGTTCTTTATTTAAGGCGTCTTGCCTAGGTCATTTGTGTTACCGGGGGTGTTTTATTTACTCCACAACAGTTTTCGTGATATAAGTCTTGCTAATTAATCAGTAGCTTGAGTAGACGATGTGGATTAATACATTTCCTAATGGTATTTGTCTGTAAGTGACTATAACGAACCCAACGAGAATTGAAACTCGACTCTCCGATTAACATTTCTGTAGCATTATCATTATCATTACACTAGCCGCACACCCTTCCATTTATTGACCATGTTGGACGTAGCTTAACTTAGGTGATGAACCGGTGTTTCAACTTGATTTTCGTAGATACTGTTTGTTATGGGACCTTACCGATAATAACATAATGGACTATGACATACGTAATAAATACTGCGCCGCAAGAGGAAGCAGAAAATTCAGTCTGAAGTCTGGAGTGAAGTCCGTTAGGAGTCTGTCAGTCAGTAAGAGCGAGTCAGTCAGTAAGAGCGAGTCAGAGGCAGTCCGAAACAGAGTCGCGTTCAGACAATTACTGCAAGACATTGGAATAGTGATACTGGTCGATACTACATTGTTTTCTCTGCTAAACCTGATTGTTTGTACTAACACTTTCGACTTCTCTGTATATATTCCTGTTTGTAATATATCTGTGTTATTCCATATCCGTGTTCGAGTTCTTCTTTATTGGTTCTACCTTGGACCATCACCGTGGTACAAGGACCTTGGACCATAACACTGTTAAAAAAACTGTCAAGTGGCAAGGCCTAATCGATTTCTCTGTTCGAAAAAAACACGAAATATATATATATATATATAACTTTTTTATCTGGGGAGAACTGAATTAGTATTCATATTCATTCTCACAGAAACCGCTGAAAGCATCCTGTTACTGCAGTGGGCCTAAAACTGACCGTATAAAAAAGCAATGAAACTAAAGCGGTCTTAGCACAAGGGTGTATATAATATGACTATATATATATATATATATATATATATATATATATATATATATATATTTGGTTGAATAGATGTCAGTTTGTGACCCTGGGTAGGTATGGGAATGTTTTTCAGTGAGTATCGTAGGTCAAATATGTTAGCTCTATCTCTGATATTGAGCGCTTTCTAATAAGTACCGCGCATATAATATATAAATAATTATACATATATATATATTTATTTATATTTATATACACACACTTTTCACACACACACACACACACACACATATATATATATATATATAAATATATATATATATATATATATATCCGTTGGTATAATACAGGAGAGTTCTATTAACACAACATAGAATTTGAAATATGTTAAAACTGACTCACAAAACGAGCGCTCAGTGTAGATTTTCTTTATAATTGGAATTAACATACCTTTAGTTAATGATCATTTTAATTTTAAAATTTGCAGCATTTTTCAAACTGTTTGTAGTGGGATATTGGTTAGTTGGGCTAAAAGAGAGCGAGTGGGAGATATGGCAGAAGGAGGCACCGTTACAGTAATTTTAATCTGGAGGTAGGAGAGCCTGGGTAGCAGGATGGAAGGGGAAACCGATGAGCTGACCTGCATCCTAATGGTCACATGACCAAAGTTTGATTCAACGGGAATCCACCGAAATTAACAAAAACTTGAAAAAAAAAAAAATCAAGAGATAATTCAGAATTATTGCTGTATTAAACTCGTCCATATATCAGAGCTCAAAGTTTGCGCGGAGTGTTTTAAAAAATTTGGAGGGAATTTCTATGTATATATATATATATATATGTGTGTGTGTGTGTGTGTGATGTTAATAAAAACGCATTAATAAAATTATCAGTGTAATTTTGTGTAATAGCGTAAACATCATATATGCGTCATTCAAAAATCAGCACAAAATATATACAGTGTAACCCGGATATAAGAGAGTTGTCGGGACCGGATAAGAAGTCTCTTATATCCGGGTTTGGTCTATTTTATATACATTGACACAGGCTCTAATTTGGGATCAGATAAAATCGCTCTTATATCCGGGTTTCTCTTATATCCGAGTCTCTTATATCCGGGTTACACTGTAGCTGGTATTTCTCGATATTTTATTTATAACGATTGAGATAGACCTGCAAATGCAGCCTTGATTTTTCGTCATTCTTTTGGCTAGACAAATGTTATCTGAAAAATCTTTCTTCTTGTAATATAACAGGTGCTGCATAAAAATAAATCTAAAAACTTACCGATTTTGTCTTATATTTTCAGCAAAGAGGAAACTTTAAAAAAAAAAGGACAAAATGCAAACAACGGGAAAAAAGAATGTGGAAAAAAAATAAAATCTTGAAATCTGAAAAAGCATTTCTCTCCGATTTCTTTAAAAATATTTAAACAAGAAAACAAGAGGAAGAGATAAGGGCAAAGGAAGAACTCTGTTTTTCCAAATGATTTAACTTGGTAGATTTTGAGAAATAATAATCTAAGGCAACATAAACAAAATGCAAAGCATAAGGAATTTTCATTTGCTTGAAAGCAGTTAACGCAGCAGAAAAAAAAACGATCATGAAAATATGATTCTCCTTATATGAACGAATTTAATTCTATAACGCAAATTTCGTGACCTTCCATCTATCATCGTTCAACTGAATTAATGACTTTAGTAAAAGTATTGGATCACCGTAATTAGGCATATCTTAAGTTCAAATTATATCAACATAAATTTACATAGAAACTGTTGCAATCAGAGAAACAGCTAAAAGTATTTTAGCACGTAACGATAAAAGAAGACTTGAAGAATTTAACATTCAGAATGCACATTGATAGCAAGATATCAATTAAACTACTTGATCAAGTCTGAGCATGTCAGAAAGTAGTACCCCGAAAACTAAAAGGAAAGAAAGAGACAACTGAAATATTTCGGATACATAATGAGAAAAGAAAGCTTGGAGAATATAAAACTGACAGGGTGCATCGAATGCAAGAGAGACAAAATATGCTTCTTGACAAGCTTAAACGAATGGATGGCGGAACAGCTACCAGAAAGATAAGGCGGGTTTTTAAACAAGTTAGTATTGTCTAGAGCGACAAAAGGTTTCTATGTTTCATCTCCTTACTGCCGTAGATCGACGGCCTCACTAATTTTCAACTAACAAAGCAACTTAAGAATTAAGAATTACGATGAAAGTAAATATCAGTCGAAAATTCAGAAAATCTGTCATATAATATTAACTTTGATGACAGTCTCAGAAAAATAACTTAAAATCTTAGAAAGTTTTGGAAAGTAAACAGAATGAACTAAATATTGATTGCAAGAGCAAAGAATGCATAATCGAAGTCAAAATCAAGTATTATTGTAGCAACAAACAAGAAAGGTGCCTTTCAGAAGCTAAGCAAAGTATTAAGATGGAAAATTATCGTTAGAAACCAAAAATATAAAAGAATGCCTGGATACCTATTTAATATCTAATCGCCAATATGACAGTAAGTGCTGCTCTTCAGAGATGAAGAAGAGACTTGAAGTGACAGAGATGTCATTCTATTAGCTTGGTGGAAAAATAATGACGTAATAATGTCGTATTCTGACGTTAAAAAATACGTCAAAAAACGACATTATTACGTCATTATTTTTCCACCAACCTAATACCAAAGAGTACTAATAATAAAACCATAAAAAGAACACGCGAATAATGAATAAATTTTAAAGAAAATAGGAACGACAAAGAAACTTATACTTACAATCAAAACGAGAGAGTTAAAATATCAGGGACGCATTATGAAGAAAGAGCGCTTGGAGAATGTAACACTCACAAGGAGCAATGAAGGAAATAGAAACTCAGCAACATAAACTTTACATCATCGTATCTTGAATATAAACAGCAAAATTCCAGCGAAGAATACATACATTAGAAATGGGATGCTACAGAATCATCCTTGGCATCCTCTACATAGACCGCATCACAGATACGAGAGACCGACATGAAACAAGTCTGTTAGAAGATCTTATATCCACCGTCAAAAAGGGAAAGTGGAAATGGTATGGGCCACATACGGAAGCCGACAACCCTTCCAGTTCCATTCTGCAAGGTTCACACTTCAGGCAAAAGAAGAAGAGACAAAGAGACGAGAAAATGGGCAGACAACAACGTCAGTGAATGGGCTGTAAAATAATGTACCGTGACTTAGACATTGGCACGCACACGAGACATATGGAGGTGGGTAGTCATGTATAGTGAGGAAGTGGTAAATGAATGGATTGTAGAACACGGACAAAAAGATATGCTAAAGAATCAGATATATTTAGAACAAAAATAGTGGGGGAAATTGTGGAGAGCCATGGCCGCCAACTTACATAATTGAAGATAAAGAATATTAATTTTTCAGTAATATTATTTACATTATTCAGACTATTCTCCTCAACATTGTCGCCATATTTATTACAACGTTTCGGCCGTTGTACGCTCCGGCCTTCTTCAGGTGGTTGGAATGTCAAACTGAACCCTTTTTTTCGCTCACTGGGGTAGACTGTTCTAGTTCCACGTTCCATGTCTAATGGATGTCAGTTATCTCCTGTTAATTCACCTCAATGATACATGGCACAGTGGATAAAGGCGTTGGTTAGATCCAGTGACAGGACCCAAAGAGTGTGAGTTCAATACCTGGTTAAGGCGTTGGAGAACTTGGAGAGGGGACTTAACAGGAGATAACTGACATTCATTAGACATGGCACGTGGAAATAGAACAGTTTACTCCAGCGAATTCAATAGTCCAAATAATGTAAATAGTGTACATAATACCTCATCTCAGAAATATATACAGATACTTTTCAATAATAGGTGAGAGTGTTAGATGCCATTTTTACGAAATAACAATTTAAAATAAACAAAAAGAGTAAATGAAAGAAATAAAATTATTCACGTTTATTTAAGTAAATCATAAGTAGTTTTCATTTAAGATAAACAAATGCGTTGACCGGGGATTGAACTCACAATTGTTAGCTCACCAAATTCACGAAAAATTGCTTTAACCCCGAGGCAATAAGTGAACAGTACTGTTATTAGGTTGGTGCAAAAATAATGACGTAATAATGTTGTTTTTTGACGTATTTTTTAACGTCAAAAAACGACATTATTACGTCATTATTTTTGCACCAACCTAATAATAAGAACTATACGGTTTATCTCCAGGCATGGACATTTGAAAGAGAATGGTCTACCCTAATGTCTTTTAGTCAGTTATGTGACGAGCATGATACACGCTTAGGCGATCATGTATCTTTCAATACATGACTGACGAGGCAGATTTTTTTCCTGCAGTAGACTGCCATTTCTTTCTGCGGTAGACCAGTTGCTATCCAAGGTCTGCTATTTATCCATGACTGGAGGTGGGGAGAAGAAGAGGATTCATACCTTTCCCAATTCGTAAATGAATGCAATGGATTCGACTGGAATTCCAATATGGCTCTCCGATTTCTCAATCCTAGCCGCTATCCACTACTCCGCCGTGAAGTGTAAATTTTAACAGCTCGAAAACTAAACAGTTCTCTATTTATCATCTGAGAGACCCTTCTCTGCCTTCCATCAGCATGGCTGATGCTAACCTCCACGAAAAATGTCAACTGCTAAGAAATTGGGTTCACTGTGTCTTGCTAGACAATTTTTCTCTCTCGAATCTATCATATATAACTATAACTTCGTCCATGTTTAAAATATTGTTTTCATATTTAATTATTTATTTAAATTGGTAAATGATAAAAATTGCATTGTATTAGTTTTAATACAACTGTATTAGATTTTATAATGTTTAAATGATAAACTTATTCTTGTAACTGTCTATATTTCTGAGATGAGGTATTATGTACACTATTTACATTATTCGGATTATTGTCCTCATCTTTGTCGCCATATTTATTACAACGTTTAGGCCTTTCAGTATCTGTCTATATTTCTGAGATGAGGTATTATGTACACTATTTACATTATTCGGATTATTGTCCTCATCTTTGTTGTCATATTTATTACAACGTTTCGGCCTTTCAGTGTCTGCCTATATTTCTGAGATGAGGTATTATGTACACTATTTACATTATTCGGACTATTGTCCTCATCTTTGTTGCCATATTTATTACAACGTTTCGGCCTTTCAGTATCTTTCTATATTTCTGAGATGAGGTATTATGTACACTATTTACATTATTCGGATTATTGTCATCTTTGTCGCCATATTTATTACAACGTTTCGGAACTGAACCCTTTATTTCGCTCACTGTGGTAGACTGTTCTAATTCGACGTCCCATGTTTAATAAATTATTCAGTAACCTTTTTACCAGTGCTCATATTGCAATTTTTTGCTGTTATCCTATGTTTTTATCAAGGCTCATATGACAATTTTTGTTGTTATTATCGCTTTTCTCTGGCACTCCTTATAAGGTTTATAATACCCAGAAATTCATACACAGTGGCAGGACCCAAACAGTGTGAGTTCAATACCCGGTTAAGGCATTGGAGAACTTGGAGAGGGGAATTAACAAGAGATAACTCATAACTGATAAACGACATCCATTAAAACATTGCACGTGGAACTAAACAGTCTACCCCAGTGAGCGAAATAAAGGGTTCAGTTCGACATTCCAACCACTTGAAGATGACCGGAGCGTACAACGGCCGAAATGTTGTAATAAATATGGCGACAAAGATGAAATATTCTTGTAAATAAACAATCTAATAAATAAATAGTTCGCCGTTTGGTTGTAAATTCTAAAAAAAAAAAACAATCTATAAATGCACTTTCATCATATTTTTAGGTTTTATTCCAATTCTAATCATCGCCTTTTTAAAATAAAATATACATTGTCGGGGAATTAAGGTAGTTAAAACAATCGCGCTGTCAATAGAAAAATTGTTCTTTGGATACGCCATTTTTTTTTCGGGATGCGAAGGTGCAAGATTGCCATAATTTTCCATTTTTATAAGTTTTATTATAAATTATAATATTTATTTTATTTCTACTATTAATATCAGCAATTGATACACTACCACTGAATGTTAACATAGAAGGACGAGATACGCGCCCGTAACAAACAAGGCATTTAATAAGGCAAACAACTTACATATACATATTAAAAGGATTTACATATATCCCAAAACAAATGACTGTTCTTACAGAACGAGAGCAAAGAAATAACACACTAGCTTTATAGCCTTTGACCGTCCGTAGCTAAGTGAATCTGAAATTCATTTTTTCTCAACGTTAGGCTGTGTCAATGTTGACCAGTTTCCACGTGTGTGGACGCCCTGGTGATCAGGAAGGTAAAGACAGATCCTGAAATAAAAAAAACTGAAGCAAAAAAGAAAAAAAAAATGAACAGAAGAGTTCTCCTCTCTAAAGGAGCTGAACTCCCATGAGATCAACCCAAGGGGAAACAACTGTGGTCTCCCGACACTATAAATTAAATGACTTTAAAAGTAAAAATTTAATGCAAATATTAGGTTGGTGCAAAAATAATGTCGTTTTTTGACGATTTTTTTTTATTATCGTTCACCCATTTATCCAGCTTTTTTGACTTCCCTATTTGCTTTAAATGGCGAGCAACTGTTGAGTGGTCGACCTCGAGTTCAAACAGCAACTTCTCGTGTGGTTTTGCGAGGATCGGCTTCAATTAAGGCTTTCAAATGTTCGTTATCAACCGCAGTCGGCCGGCCGCGACCGTCTTCATCTTCGAGGCTCTCGTCTTCATCTTCGAGGCTCTCGTCTTCATCTTCGAGGCTCTCGTCTTCATCTTCGAGGCTCTCGTCACCATTGCGAAATTTCTTGAACCACCGTTGTGCCACACGTTCGTTAGTGGTTCCTGGGCCAAACGCATCATTGATATCACGAGCTGTCTCGGCAGCTTTTCGGCCTAGTTTGAACTGGAACAAGAAAATCGTGCGGATTTGAATTTTGTCCATGCTGTCGAAAAGCCTACAAAAAAAAATGAATGAAGAGATTGAAAACCGTAACGAATAACATGATTCGATAGAGCGAAAAACGCGCTTCAAAATGATATATAACATGGCTATATATATATATCAATGAATTAATTCAGAAATCATATATAAAAGTAACATATGTGAGAAAACGACATTATTTTTGCACCAACCTAATATTATTATCCTCGAAGATACATGGCCCAGTGGATAAAGGCGAAGGGTCGATCCAGAGACCCAAAAGTTGTGAGGTCAATACCTAGCTACTGCAGTGGTGAACGAAAACTTGGCGAGTTGAATTAAAGGGAGATTACTGAGAGATACGCTAGAGCATGTCACGTATGAAATAAAACTATCTACCCTGGAAGACGAAATTCCAATCACCTGAAGAAGGCCGCAGCGTACATCTCAGAAATATAGACAGATAAATATTATTTTATTACACTAAATATATGATTTTGTAAGTGTAAATTAAACAATGGATAATATTAGCTTATTAATTTAAATATGAATTTTATTTCTATTAAATAATTAAAATATTTTATTCTTCCAAAGTAAATATGATTTTATTACCACAAATTTAATAGATGAAAATATTAATTATTTTCTCTTTAACTGCTTTTCTCGCCAGAAGCAGACTTCATTTTTTTTTCTTATGCCTTGTTTAACTTTATGAACACTATGGTTTTTTTCTCTCCCTTTTTTTTTTCTATTTGCGCCAAATAGCTTCCAGCTGTGTTATAAAACTTTATCGTATTGTAAACAACATTTTTCAAACATTCCTCTTCCGTCTTTCTCTAGTACGGCTTAAGCTTATGAAGTTGCATAATATTCGCTTAAATAGTTCTCTATTACGTTTTTCTTTCCTCAAATCTAAATCAATTTTAATTAAAATAGTAAAAATAACTTCTTTCCCCTTATTAGCAACAAATCAAGCGTAAAATTTAATTTTAATAGATGACGATTATAAAATTATTAATATTAAGAGGAATGTATTTAAATGAGTTAAAAAAAAACTTAAATAGGATTAACGAGTATTTTAAGTTCAAATTTGTAAATGCTAATAAAATATCATGGAAGATACTAATCACGAGAAATGTTCAAGAATACTTGTTTCATTTAGTACATGGTGCAGCAGAAATATATCCCATAAACTGTCACCTTTGTGATGCTAGTGAAATTAGGCAAGTGACAATGGTGTCTTCATCTACATAAAGTCTTACCATATTTGTTTTAGATGGCATCAGTCACAATCATAGCTTGGAACGGTGCATACGGTGTGTTTGCTGTTGAAACGTTTTGTTTTTTTTTAAGACTGGTGAATCTGCTTATTTCTTATTAAGTTGTAATGGTGCTTTTCCGGATATAAAGTCGATACTACTATGGGTCACAGGTTCAGCGCTTAAAAGAAAGCCACCTGGAAAATCCCGAATCGCTCGAACTTCCGTGTGATAGAAAATGTATGGCGAATAGAGGCCACCGCTTTCATGATGCCATTAAAAAAAAGCAACGAATAAAAACTGTAGCCTGTTTTTTAAATAGCAGTGAAATACATTTTTAATCTCAGTTAGCTTTGTTTAATTTTTTTGTTTTTTTTTGCCAGCGTTTAAAATATGGACGTTATTTCTGCTGTATATGAAATAAGTAAGCCAATGGTTTGATTTGGTTTGTTTTGTTTTTGGGCATATCAACCTCAATGGGTTATTTAATGCCGACCAGATTTTTATTGCTGGTTTGATTTGTTTTGTTTTACGGCTTATCAACCTCAATGGGTTATTTAATGCCGACCATATATTTATTGCTGGTTTGTTTTGTTTTGTTTTACGGCATATCAACCTTCACGGGTTATTTAATACCGACCAATTTTTTTTTTTTGCTAGTTTGGTTAGTTTTGTTTTACGGCTTATCAACCTCAATGGGTTATTTAATGCCGACTAGATTTTTATTGCTGGTTTGGTTTGTTTTGTTTCACAGCATATCAACATCAATGGGTATTTAATGCCGACAAAATTTCCTTTATTTTCAAAAATGTACAGCTGGTAATATTTTTTTTCAAAAATATATCGTTTGGCTTGTTCTGTTTAGAGGCATATTAACCTCAATGGGTCATTTAATGCTGACAAGCTTTTTATTTCTGGTAATATTTTCTTTTTTCAAATATTTGTTGATAATACGAAATATTTTAAAAGTATTTCTGCTATTAAAATCTATTTTCACACTTTCATAGTGTTTTGAGTCGGGTTATGGTGTCAACTATTTGCCCATAGCTGGGACCCTAACAGTTGCTACCACCCCTGGGTTAGGGCGGACCTGGGAACACCAGCAATTAAGAGGTGGTTCCACGCACCTCAAAACCTCCTGAACAGAGGTCTTGCTGTTGGACGTAGTTTATCGTCTTACCCAGGACGCGGATGAATTTTATTGTCATACCCAGGACGCAGTAAGCCAATGTAACAATTATTACATATGCATTAATTAGAACACATATATCCCATAATATTATTCTGATTACTACATAATATTTGTTCAATTAGTGTATGAAAACGTAAGTCAACTGTAACAGCTATCATGAGAGGGGGCGGTATTTGATGAGGGAGTACACTAATGGTTGGGCGCGTTAGAACTTTAACCTTACAACTATAAGTTGCGGGTCCAAACCTCATCTTGATCGACTTGGGAAGGAAATTCGTTAGGAAATGCCTGGAAACGATATTGTGAACTACCCCAAAACTTGGTCGTCGATGGTTAGAACATACTATTGGTCAATCTGAGTTATAAAACTGTAAATATGGTCTGCTAGGCATAGTTTTATTATATATATAATGAAAAACGCAGAAGGTGACTAGGCAAAGGTCTGTAACAGGGATTATTGGCAAAGGAACAGTAACTATTATTATTAATATTATTATTTTAAGCCCGTGAAAAAATCAGTGATTTCCTATTTTAATATAATTGATAAATCTTAATTCTTAAGTTAATGAATTTCATGGCGAGTTCTACAAGAAAATATCTGTAGAATTTCCACTATCGGATTATTAAATGTTTGAGCTTAACAACTTAAAAAAATATTGCAATAACAATCATAAAAATGAATGATGGCCGTTACTTTAAGAAGCAGGTACAAATGAAAATATTTGAAAATGACAAATTTTCCATTTCCCTGAAACAGACGATGAACACTTCTACCTTCCCTTCTTTTTCTTTCTTTCTTTCTTTCTTTCTTTCTTTCTTTCTTTCTTTCTTTCTTTCTCTCTGAAACCAAGTAGTGTCCTCTCATCATTTTCCTCGTGATTAAAACGGAATAGTCCATTATTTATTAAATAATTGATTAAAACGGAATAGTCCATTATTTATTAAATAATTGATTAAAACGGAATAGTCCATTATTTATTAAATAATTGATTAAAACGGAATAGTCCATTATTTATTTTTATTATTTATTGTCGTAACGGCCGTGCGAACTAACGAAGTGAGTGGGACAAGCACAATTTTAATAGGATTATTGATCGATGTAAAATTAGGCACAAATTTATATATATATATATATATATATATATATATATAATTAAATAATTCAGCGAGACTAGAAAATGTAAAATTATGGACATATATATATAATTAAATAATTCAGCGAGACTAGAAGAAACCTCAACAGAATGCAGGAAGCACTGAACTCATCAGTAGTGCGCATCCACTACCGGACAGTTACGTTATCAGTCAAACGTCATACCAACTGTACCAACGGTCCTCGGTAACGAGGAGGTAGCGAATTAGACTTGATACAGCGCGGCTCGATCACATATTCAGTGGTGGAACTCATCTGTGTTGAAGTTTCAAGAGTGCAATTGGAAAAAATGTTCGTAATTTCAAACAAACTGGGTCGGTGGCAGATATGAAAACACCATTGCGTGCTCGTTTACGCCGTTCAGCTGAAATCATTGCTATTCGTCATCGCGCCCAGGAATTGAATCTCTCCACAACAACGTTACGTCGTTTCGAATTCCATTCTCGGTTGGTCGATTATGTTGACCAAAAATATCGCAAAGTGCGAGAAATGCATTTCTGTTTGAACGTCCATTTTCGTAATAGGCTTCGATAACTTTAACCCGTTGTTTTGATTGTTAATCTTTCCATGATTGGAACTGCCAAAGACAGTTAAATTTGAAATAAAAAGAAAAAAAATCATTAGACTCTTAAACTTAATTCATATTTAAAATCGCTCCAAGTTATTGGAACACCCGTTATATGTTTCATTCTTATATTTATTTATAAACAAATATATTTCATTCTTATATTAATTTATAAGAAAATATTTTTCCTTTTTATATTTATTTATGCATAAATACGGTTCATTCCTATATTTATTTATATACATATATAATTCATTCTTTATTTATATACATATATAATTCATTCTTTATTTATATACATATATAATTCATTATTTAGAAACAAATATTTTTCATTCTTATATTTAGTTATAAAAATATCTTCTCTTCTTATATGTATTTATAAATAAATATATTCTATACTTTATAAATAAATTTAAGTCCTATAAATAGAAAGATACTCAAAGTTGAGTTTAACGGCCGCCTTAGGCGGCTTTTAAACGTATATTAATACGAGGAAAAACTACTTCTTTAGATTTGCACTATAAAAAGAAGTCTATACTTTTTTCTTGCTTTCTGGTATGAAAGACTTTCCAGAATTTTTAGTCATTAAAACTTAAGCACGTATCTAAAAGGAAGAATCGTAATGGATTGCCTTAAAAAAATCATCTGAAATCTTTGCTTTCTTGATAATTTTCTTTTTCAATATATTCACCAACACTTTCAAGAAATATATATATATCTATGTATGTATGTATGTATGTATGTATGTAATAGATAGATACATCGTGAACAGAAATTAAAAAGACTCTATCTGCAGTTTTTGTAGTTTTCAACTATTTGACTTCAAAGTTGGGGTAGCCATAACATTGTTCATAAATTGAAAGAGACATGTCTTTACATACTCTCGGGGTAAAATGAAGATTTTTGTACAAAACCTAAGTCGACATATCGAGCATTGCAGGAAGAACATGCCTCAGGCAGTATCTAAAAACAAACAAAAAACGTCTATTGCAGATAGAATATTTTAATGCGATGTGACGATATGTAAATAAAAAGAAAAGAAAAAAAAAGAAAGGAAAAAAGAAAAGAAAAAAACTATTATTATTAGATTGGTGCAAAAATAATGACGTAATAATGTCGTTTTTTGACGTGAAAAAAACGTCAAAAAACGACATTATTACGTCATTATTTTTGCACCAATCTAATAGTGAACGTAGCGTTCGTAGAGTCGTTTTAGCAATTTTTTTTTCATTCTGTTGTTTCCTGTCATTTAAAATATTTATTCTTAAATTTCGAACTTAATTTTATAATACTGTTCGGTTTCTTTTATTTATTTTTACGGTATATCAATGTTAAATAATAATTACAGACTATTAGTTTTAATGGCAGTATCTTTTGGCTCAGATATTCTGAGTCTGACCTTTAAGGTCAGATGGTAGACAAAATAGGGATGTCAATTTTGATTGGCTGAGCCGAACGTGGGGATATTAGAGAGATAGAAAATGGATTTCAGTGAGTTGCAATTTTACACGTCATACATAGCAGACATGGTCATTTCGTGTCTCGTGGAAATTGCTCCCCACTGGAGATGATAAAGCTACCCAACTGGCTAGTTAAAAATGTACACGTCAACGTGTTTAATAAAATAGTTTTCAAATTCCCTTTGTTGATGTCTTTTTCATCTCCGGACTCCAAAAACATTTCGACACCCGACTGGGGAAGACGGCCGAGAGAGAAGAATGGAGCTTTTCAGTGGAATCGAACCCGTCGACAAAGAGACCCCCAGAACAAGGGGGCTATACAACATTTTGCTTTTTTGGCGCAGTGGCCAAAACCTTCCCAGAAGAGAGAGGGTTATACAGCATCAACACCTCAATGGATTATTTAATGGCGACAAGATTTTTAGGATAGGTTCATATGAACAGAATATTTATTCTTTGTAAGAAAGCAATTTGTAGATCAGGTTTCATAGACGTATTTTTGTAAAGATTAATTTTTTTTTTGTTGAGAGTTTTTTTTTTTTTTTCAAAAATATATTGCTAGTAATATTGTTTTTTTTTCAAAAATGTATTCCTGGTATTTTTACTATAAATATCTATTTTTATACTTTCACGTTGACCTCAGTTTGAAAATAGTTGTGACTTCAAATGGTGTTACCACCTTTGGTCAAGGTGGCCCTAAGAACAACAGCAATTAAGAGATGGTTTCACGCTCTTCAAACCTCCCAATCAGAGTCTTTCCTGTCGGATGTAGTTTTTCTTCATACTCCGGACGATATAATACTGTTAATATTAAAGGTTAAGTATCGTAGTTTTATACCCATTGAATAAAAAAAAAAAAAAAAAAAAAACTGTATACCTGTTATCGTGAACTTATAGAAGCATATGACAATACCAGTAAAGAATTCCTCTTATCATCCATTAGAAATCATCTTCTAAGCTCTGGCTCCATTGAATGTCTTGATCTGATAGAGGAAATATATCGACCCCCGAAGCTGCGTATGTCTGGTGGATACATCAACAATGAATCAATTCAAACCTCATCAATACTACCATTAGGAGAGGCTCAATTTCTTCCTAGACTATGCTCTGCACATATTTCAAGTTACTGGATAAGGAATAACCAAAACGGAGATTGGAAATAAAATGGTAATCTTTATAACATCAACAAAATACAATACTCGCCAGCGGCGTGAAGTAGGTAAACCACTACTTGTGGTGAACTACTTATACTCACTTACAATAGTGTCCAACGTATTTGTGTGGATTGGAACGTACGGTATACAAAAACTATAAATGTTTTTTTTTTCTTTGAATTTGATCAGAACGATTTCGAAATCTGCCATTAATTTATATATATATATATATATATATATATATATATATATATATATATATTGCCAATTCAAGAAAGACATTTTCTGTGTTTGTAATCCGAATTTCTTTCTTTTATATATATATATATATATATATATATATATATATATATATATATATGTATTGCCAATTCAAGAAAGAAATTCGGATTACAAACACAGAAAATGTCTCATATCGAGAATATTTAACATTGAAAAAGAAAAGAAAAAATGAATTATTTTTAAAAATATGTGGAAATCTCCTCTTTTACCTGAAGACGGTCACGAGACCAGAAACACGTGTAGTGTAACATTATGTAAAACAAAGCATAATATTTTTTTCTAAATAAATCCACATTACAACCAAAAACGTTTACGGCACCTCTCTTCTCTTCTTTTTAATATATATATATATATATATATATATATATATATATATATATATATATATATATATAAACGACTTAGCATGTGTTCTATGATTCAGTCCTGTTCGGATTCATCTCTTTTTTCTGCTTTATGCACCCCCCTTTTTTTTTTCGTTTGCTACATGTCTTTTTAAAATAATGATCATTAAATGTTGTTCTGAGTTTACAATTCTAAAATATATATAAACTATTTCCAAATATCCGCTATCGTTTTTTTTTTTTTTTTTTGATTTATTACATATTGAAAAGAAATAATTTGTGTTGTTAAATACGGATAATTAGTCATTGTTTTATTCAAGGCTCCTCACCAGGCGGTAGGCATAACATTCTATCCACATTAGCATCAATATGTCGCTACCTGATCAGCATCTATCACAGATTTTCATTTTCTTTTAATGTTTGGGCTTGGATTTCCAAAACAGCTACCTTTTAGTCATATACATAATTGATATTTTCACTGTGTGATGGAGTTTTGTGTGATACTTTCGTGGTTCGACATTTGGTATTATGATATGCCTTCTGGGTTATGCGATGTGGTTAGTTTAATGGAAATCTGCTCGGAATAAGTAATCAGAGAACTGAATTAGATTTCCAGTCGGATTCATTACATACACTTACGCACAAATAACTTTAGCAAAGACACCACTCCATCTCCCGCAGCTATGGGTTAACTAGTAGTTCTTGTCTGCATAACAAAGATCAAAAATTCTTCTTCACAGAATTGTTAATACAATATTCACTGGCAAAAAATTATTATTCTTACAATCATTAATATTTTTCGTCTTTAAATAACCCCGATTTAGGAACCCTTCTACTCAGGTTTTTGTTAAACCCCCAAATTCGGAGTGTTTGGATTCGATACAATAACATAAAATATTGTTACTCGTCATTTGGCCGTTTAGAATTGTCTCACGATTCTAATTGAAAGAATACAATTCAGCAGAAAAAAAGAACGTAGTTTTAACAAATAAACATTAATTTAATATAACGGCAAGAATAAAAGAAGTTGGTTATATATTAGAATGAAGAATGTCTCTTTCTTATGTTTAATAAAGTTCTGGAATAGAATATAAATTGTATTTATGTACGTATGTGAAAACAGTGAAATGTGGTTACAAGTGTGTGTGATTTGAATAAGTACGTGTGTGCATGCTGAGTAGTAACGGGAGATACAAGAGAATTTAGTTCATAATATGAAGCGGTCTCTTTGTAGTTTGTCAGCGCTATTGATTTTTGCGTGTGGACGTGAATGGGCTCTTGAAAATAAGTAGCTAGGGTTACGTGGACATTGGTAACATCTGTGTGTCTCATGTTTGGGGTCCGGATTTCGTTATTTTTATAGACTTTTTCATAAGAACATCCTCTCCATAATTATATTATTTATTTATTCCTAAGTGGCCATAAAAAGACACGTGCTATGTCTTCTACTATGTCCTCACAATATTTCTGCGGTATCTATTTAAAACATCATGAAATATTTTATGAAATAATTTAGTAGACACGGAAACATTAAAGGTTGATAAACCTTAAAAAAAACAAATCAAACTTTTGATTATACGAAGTGACAGAAAGAAAAAGGAATGTCTAAAATGTTAGTGAAATTTATATTTATGACACTTGTGTTACTATATGTATATATATATATATATATATATATATATATATATATATATATAGTAAGTGTTACTATATATATACATATATATATATATATAGTAAGTGTTACTATATATGTATATATATATATATGCATATATATATATATATATAGAGAGAGAGAGAGTAACACTTATATATATATATTTATGCACGCACACACACACACACACATATATATATATATGTGTGTTATGGGACCTTACCCATAATAACATAATGGACTACGTAATAAATACTGCGCCTCAAGAGGAAGCAGAGAGATCAGTCCGAAGTCGGGCGACCGTCTGACCAGCTAATCGGTTGAAAACACTACCTTCAGGCGGGGAAGAACCCGAACGAGGCTACGCCGAAGGGCGGAGTCTCTTTCAGGGAGGTAAACCGACCCTGAACCCGTTTATACGGGTTCAAAGGCCGTATTTTTAGCCGAGCCCACGGGCTCGGAGATCCACGTTAAACCGGCCTTGTGCCACATGATGCCCTCGTGGTGCGGATGACTACATACCGTTCAGTCTGAAGTCGGGCGACCGGCTGATCGCCTGATCGGTTGAACTCTCGGCATTCGGGCGGGAGGGAACCCGAACGAGGCTACGCCGTGGGGCGGAGTCTCTTTCGGAGAGGTAAACCGACCCTGAACCCGTTTATACGGGTTCAGTCTGAAGTGTGGAGTGAGGTCCGTCAGAAGTCCGTCAGGAGTCTGTCAGTCGTGTCGCAGGCAGTCCAAACATTGTCGCGTTCAGACAATTACTACTAAACCTGATTGCTCGTACTAACACTTTCTACTTCTCTGTATATATTCCTGTTTGTAATATATCTGTGTTATTTCATATCCGTGTTCTTCTTTATTGGTTCTACCTTGGACTATCACCGTGGTACAAGGAACCGGACCATAACAGTGGCGACGAGCGATTCGGTGGAAGAAAAAAAATTTGTTCGCCACAGCATAACAATATTTTCTGTATTCGGCCCTTCAAAATGTGTGGATGGTCCTGCACGAAACCTTCATCACTATAATCAAATCTCATGTGCTGTTGTCGGGCTGTCTGTTTCCTAGGAACTGATCTGCTTGACCCTCATACGTCGAATTCGACGGGAGAGTCGAGTGAGTATAGTAACACAAATTTCACAAACATTTTAGACATTATCGAGAGGAAGGGGTTTTTAAAAACAGCCGGTCCTACTGCTATTAATGCATTACTCTTCACGCACAAATTGAGTTCTCCGGACCACTGGGGTATTTCGTATAGAAAAACATTAAAATGCCCATTCCTCTCTGCAATGCGACGATAGCCTAAGGGTAGACTGATGTCAAATCGGTCGGGTTTCGATCCTGGCTTGAAGCAACCGGACGTCTAGCCACACTGAGGAGCTGTGATACAGTGAAACTGTCCGTCTGTGGATGACAATATATATATGTATTCGCGCACGATTGCTATGTCGCTTTTATAAGTATGCGATAAAATATTTCCTTTACAAAATTAATTAATTCAATTGTTAGAAGCACATTCTTTACTTTTTGTCCTTTCTTTGCATCATTTCATGTTTTTATTATATATTTATATGTGTATTACATCCCGACCATCACAGTAGTGTTAGATTAAAGTGGCTTCGAATAAGCCTCGGATGTATATCTTCTAGAAGATTGTCTTTAACAAAAGACATTTTGACTACTTCTCATACTGTTTTCTAATTCTAATAAAGTAAAATAATTGTATTGCCTCCCGATATACGCCCGTCTCACTCGCGCGCCTAACTCAGACAGACAGATAAAAGCCTTATGGCAATGAAAACTCTGAAGAGGAAGTCTTGTTCATCTACAGGTGTACTGAAAGCCACAAAGTTGAAACTAGGAAAAGAAATAAATACAAACTTATAACTAGTTTAATCCGAATAATAAAATTAACTAAAAAAAACGGTAAAAAAAAAAATGAAGTGAAAGTAGAAATCTAAGAAAGAGAGCCAGAAGCTGAACATAATATTGAGCCCAAGCATCTAAAAAGCTAGAGGTGGGTAGCAGTAGTTTGCTTACATTAATATGTTATGAACTTTTGCAGAGATACGAAGGTCGGAAGAAAAGGTCATAAGCTGACAAGATACCCATGTGACCAGATGAGGTTTATTTTTCAGTATATCCCCCCTTGCGTTCCATTAATTCTCCCATCGGTTTTGTTCTCATTCGGGAGCTTCCATCGTGTTGGATACAAAACGTTATCAACAGCAGCTTGTCAGTCAGTCAGAGACAATCCAAACAGAGTCGCGTTCAGACAATTCCTACTAAACCTGATTGTTCGTACTAACATTTTCTACTTTTCTGTATATATTCCTGTTTTTAATATATCTGTGTTATTCCATATCCGTGTTCGAGTTCTTCTTTATTGGTTCTACCTTGGACTATCCCGTGGTACAAGGATATATATATATATATATATATATATATATATATATATATATATATATATATATATTAACATAACTGACGTCAGCATAACTGTCATACTGATTCCCAGCTAAGTTTTCTTTTCGTGTTAGGGAAAGATGATACATGGGATCAAATCATGAGCATAAAGAGGGTGATCAACAAGTTCAAAGCCACAGTCACGTACAGCAGCCGTTGAAACCAGGGACTTGCGTGCCGGATCATTTTCGTGATGAAGCAAAATCCCTTTCGTCAGTTTTCTTGGGTGTTTTGTCTTTCGCAACTGTCTCATCAAGTTGGCAGGGTACTCTACATTGATGCTGGGGCCCTTTTTTTCTTAAAAAAAAAGAGTCAATAAACACAATGCTTTTTGCATCCCAAAAATCTAAAGCCAACATCTTCCTTGTCCATGAAACGACCCTGAGCTTCTTCGGAGCAGTGATGATGAGTGATTCCACTGCATGGATTGTCGCTTTGTCTCTGGCTCAAAGTTATTGATATGGGCCCAAAGTCGGGACCGCGAAAGGAAAACACGGAACACGGATTAGAGGTAAGAAAGATATATTAAACAAAAAGGTTACAAAGATAGTGTAAGTGTAAGCGGAGCTTACTATGTGCTCGTGTCCAATATTGGTAGTCGTACGCGGCTGATACTACGGTATTAGAATACTCTCTCTCTCTCATTCTCCCCCTCTTCTCCTAGAGTGTTATATCGCATACTTTATATAGTCCTGGAATAGTCCATGTTGTAGGTATGTTACGCTCTCACAACAGTTATGAACCTTACACGCATCTGTGGTTATGAAACGTTAAAATAAACCCAATGGATCTGTCTCAATCAATGTCACATTCTTCTGTGATGTAATCAGCCTGGAGTGATTTAGATCAGGCATCGGAAAACGTTGAAAACACCAAACAGAAACCTCTGTCATTCTAAGTTCATTGTGCAGAATAATCTCAGCTCTCTCACGCGATAAGCAAATAGCATTTGATTTTCGGCCAATCGCATGTTATCCATCACGACGCTGTGAACACAATGTTTTCATTGATGGTGGCAGTTGTAGGATGTCCAGACCTTCCGTCATCTGCAAGACTCTTCCTTATCCTCCTAAATTCAACTGACCACTTTTGCATTGTTGTCTGCTTTTATCAGCACGAATATCCTTTTCTGATAATACAACGATACCAGTTATCTATTTAAAGCCTTCTTTGAACAGTCAGACATAAGTTTACCCGGGAAAAAAACAATACAGTTATTAATAAGAAAAGTTGAAATTAATGAATGCAAGATTTCACACCCCTAGCCTCACTGCTTCATAGTGAGACTATGAACCTATCAGTCCATTCTCGTAAGACTAGAGCAAGGAAAAAAGTTGCATGCCATAGGGGGATAGCAGAAAATACGTGGTGAAAGGGAGTTCTTCATGATGAAGTACTGCAGCAAAAAACAAAGCTATACAATGTGGCCACCTTAAATAAATGTTCAAATAATGATAGGATGTTAAAAGAGACTAATGCGAAGAGAAAAAGGTTAAAAAGTCACGTAGCGTCGATGCTATCATTGGGAGTAGATTTATGAGAATAAGAAAGTCGGCACCGCCTGCATGTTTTGATTCTGTGGGTTATTGAGCGGGTTCCAGTAATTACTACGGGCTAAAAAAACAAAAAAAAAACGGTGACTGATTTAAAATGTTCCTAAATTAAAAAGGACCGGTCGAACTCGGAGAAAATAAATGGAGATGCTGTACCGTGAAAACAGAACAATAATAATTAGACATAGATTGTTCTACCGAACTGTGATTGTTCGCAGCAGCTGGGCAGAGAGGAACCCGGACGAGGCTTTGCCGAAGGGCAAAGTTTCGTCCGTGGTGGTAGACAGACCCGGACCGTTTATGCCGGTTGTACAGGAATATTTTGGGCCGAGACTACGGGCTTGGACCATCCAAGGTAAAATCGGCATTGTGCCACATACATCCCTCGTGGAGGAGGGGGGCTTTTAAATATTAACAGTCGCATAGATTGCTCTACCGGCCTGTGACTGTTCGCAGCTGCTGTCGATCTCTCTGTCCAAAGGCAGAGAGGAACCCGGACGAGGCTGCGCCGAAGGGCAGAGTTTCGTACGGGGAGATAGACAGACATGAACCTGTTTATGCGAGTTCTACGGAAATTTTTTAGCCTAGCCTACGGGTTCGCAGAACCCACAGTAAACTCGGCTTTGTGTCACATATATCACTCGTATGGTGTCTGTTAAATGTTAACAGTCGCATAGATTGTTCCCCCGGGCCATGACTGTTCGCAGCTGCTGTTAAACTCTGACTTTGAGCAGAGAGGAAACCGATCGAGGCTGTGCCAAAGGGCAGTCTTTCGTCTGGGGAGGTAGACAGGCCTGAACCCGTTTATGCGGGCTCTACGGGGATTTTTTGGCCTAGCCTAGGGGCTTGGAAGACTCACGTTAAACTCGGCCTTGTGCCACATATATTCTTCGTTGTGGGTTGCTGTTAAATATTAAAAGTCGTATAGATTGAACGCTGGTCAACCGACACACACTTCCAAGTCGTGTAACATTCTTCTGTTGTATTTACTGTTCAATATACTATGTATCTGCAATCTCTCGTTTCGTTATTTCATAACCAATTACTTGGTCACAACAAATACACAAAAATTTGCCCCTTCATCAACCGGGTGGTGTAATGTGTAACGGCTCAGAATTAGAAATCAGAGAGCCGAGTTCGAATTCCAGTTGGGTTCGTTATATTAGGTTGGTGCAAAAATAATGTCGGCTTTTGACGTTAAAAATACGTCAAAAACCGACATTATTTTTTGCACCAACCTAATATTAAACTTACCCGCTGATACCCTTGAGAAAGGTATGAATCTATCTCTTCTATGGGTTAAATCATTATTATCACCAAAAATTCCTTAAAATCTAAAGAGTACTCTCTAACTTTAAACAACCTGCAAAAGGTTGATAAATCGTAAAAAAACCTAAACAGACATTGATTGCGCAATTTTTAAAAATATGATTCCTTATGTCCCCCACCATCTACATTTCATATCACAATATTCAGAATCCAAGACAGACACTTGGAAGTTACTGGATCAAAGTTCTGCAATACACAACCATTTGCATTATTTACACTATTCAGACTATTGTCCTCATCTTTTTCGCCATATTTATTACACCGTTTCGGCCGTTGTACGCTGCGGCCTTCTTCAGGTGGTTGAAATGTCGAACTGAACCCCTTATTTCGCTCACTGGGGTAGCTTGTTCTAGTTCCACTTGCCATGTTTGGTGGATGTCAGTTAGCAGTTATCTCCTGTTAATTTCCGAACTGAAAATCCTGAAAACTGCAACGCATTTTGAAGAATACCACAGTCGCAATTCCCCAATCATAAAAATCCGCTTAAAATCTGACAGTCCTTGTCCGAGTAAATTTCATAAGTGTTTGAGCCAAGAATTTGAAGAGTCAGCAGCAAATGGACCGTATACGTAATCCGCATGGTTGAGTTCAAAATTCCGCGTCTGTTGTTCTACAGAAAAGGGAAGTATATCGGTCGTGTACAAAATCGGCCCTAGAAGGTGCATTCATACCCACAGACGTTGAGACTTAAGATCATATCACATTGATACACCGATTCTCGTACGATCACCGAAGTTAAGCAACATCGAGCCTATAATATACCTAGATTGGTAGACCGCTTTGGAATACCAGGTTTTGTAAGTTTGGATAGTGTTCGGGTGGTGTAATGTGTAACGGCTGAGAATTAGAAATCGGAGAGCCGAGTTCGAATTCCAGTCGGGTTCGTTATATTAAACTTACCCGCTGATACCCTTGGAAAAGGTAGGAATCTACCTCTTCTATGGGTTAAATCATTATTATCTCCAAAAAATCCCTAAAATCTAAAAAAGTACTGTCTAACTTTAAATAACCTGCAAAAGGTTTATAAACCGTAAAAAAAAAACAGATATTGATTGCGCAATTTTTAAAATTATGTTACTTTATGTCACCCTCTATTTACATTTCATGTCCCAATATCCAGAAACTAAGCCTTGAAAGTAACCACTTCAAAGTGCTGCAATACACATACATTTGCTTGTTCACCAATAGTCTACACTATTGTTGTAATTTTCTAACTGAAAATACTGTACACTTTATCGCATTTTGAAGAATTCTAGAGTCGCAATTCCCCAATCATACAAATCCGCCGAAAACCTAACAGTCTTGGTTCGAGCAAATTGCATAAGCGTTGTAGCCCCAAGCAAGGCATCAAAGTCACTAACACTAGGGGTTACTGAGTGTGAATGAATATAAGAATAACATTATTAAGAAACGAGACCTATGAAAGAACAGAAAATGAGGATTGACATTACATTTAATTTTTTGAAGATTAAACTTTACTGGAAAGCAAAGTAGCCGGAAGAGAGTTTAAGTAATGGGAAGAGCGAGGAAGGTTTGAAATGAAGGCCAACTTTTATTTTCATGCTTTTAGGTTAAATATTGGATTCACCTTAAACGTTTGGCCACGACCGTATTTTAACTGTTTCATTTTCTATGTAGAATATAAACATTATTTACGCGTTATTACTTTTAAAAAATGTAGGATTTTGTCAGAGATTGAATTCTTTGACAAGAAAAGCGGTTACCGACAGACTTGTTTGCATTATAAGATTAGAAAAAAGACAAGTTTGATATATTACGTAATTTCTTAACTATAATATACAAACGATTCTTTCGATCTGTGATATTACTCCTTTACCTTTCATGTTAAAATGTTAGGATATAAGATTGTATTTAAATGTTAGATTTTTATTGATGTTTTTTGAATTAATTAAAATCTTGATGCTTGAAAACACAACCCCTTGAAAGAGAAAACATCTTTCTTACTGAAACTTTTATTCTGACAGTCAAATTCTTCGAATACATCAAATTAAAAAAAAAAAAAAATGGAGGTGCAGCTGATGTAATGCTACTGGTACGAAAACGAGGCTTACTTGGCAGTGTTCAAATTCAGCCTGAAGATGTTGCGTTCACTTAAACTCGTCTGTATATTGATTAATTGAGAAGTTTTAGTTTTTGTTTATATTTGCCAGTCAGTCAGTTATATGTCATGCGTGATACATGACTGACGAGGTAGATTTTTTTTTCCCGCGGTATGTTGCGATTTCCTTCTGCGGTAGACCAGTTGCCATTCAACTCGGTCTATTTATCCATAGCTGGAGGGGGAGGGAAGAGGAGGATTCATATCTTTCCCAAGAGTATTAGCACGTAAATGAATGTAATGGATTCGACTGAAATTCGAACTCGGCTCTCCGATTCCTCAACCTGAGCCGCTATCCATTACTCATCTTCATGTTTACCACGAAACTAAAATCATGCGAGCAAATTTGAAAAGGAAAAAAAAATAAAAATAAATCAATCGAAATTACTTCCGCCCGTAAATTAAATTTGATCGCAGTTTTTCTCTGTTAAGCGGCCGCATAACACTACGGTTCCCGCACGGAACAGATAAAATTAACGTCATTTTCGCTCTGTTGAAAGTTGGTTTTGCTGGAAAGTGAAAGCATTTAAACGACTAAAAGAAGCCCATGTGAAATTAAAGATAATTTTTTTCTTTTAAAAGCATTTGCCCAAATGGGAAATCATTAGGTCAGTTGATAATTATATGAGTTGTTCTCGAAAATTTGGGAGAATTTGTGCAACACGCACAAATCAAATGTTGTACGGATTACGCTACCTTTATGAGCATTAATGTAACACACAGTTTCCGGTGTATAGCTCCTTGTATATTTGCTTTAATCAAGTAATCAACACAAATAAAGTGTAAAATGCATTCATATCTATCTATCTATCTATCTATCTATCTATCTATCTATATATATATATATATATATATATATATATATATATATATATATATATATAATAAAAAGGCTTAAACACTAATATTCCATGGTTATAATTTATTCCATTGGAATCGTAAATACGATCCAATTCCTCAGACCTACAACTTCAAAAAGCTCTGATGAATTGGATCGTATTTACGATTCCAATGGAATAAATTGTAACCATGGAATATTAGTGGTGAAGTATTTTTATTATATCCTTACTCAGTCCTGGACATTGAGTTCTACCTGGATTCTATCCTCTAGGAATTATTTTTTATACAAATATATATGTATGTGTATGTACGTATGTATATATATTTATATATTTTAGATATATGATTGCATATGTATGTGTATATTTACCACTAATATTATCTCTCACTCTATATATATATATAATATTAGTAGTCAGTATATATATATATATATATATATATATATATATATATATATATATATATATATATATATATATATATATATATATATATATCCAAGAGTATAGAATCTAGGTAGAACTCAATGTCCAGGACAAAGTAATAATATAATATAAAAGCTGAAACACTAATATTCAGCTGTTATAATTTATTATATTGGAATAGTAATCACGATCCAAATCATGAGACCTACAAATTCAAAAAGAAATCGGAAAATGTATACCGACAGTTATATTTTCCCATTTCTTTTTGGGTTTGAAGGTCTGATGAATTGGATCGTGATTACAATTCCAATATAATAAATAATAACCATAGAATATTAGTGTTTGAGCCTTTTATATTATATTATATTATATTATATTATATATATATATATATATATATATATATATATATATATATATATATATATATATATATATGTATATGTATGTATATGTATGTAATGGTATATGTATGTATATGTATGTATATGTATGTATATATGTATGTATATATGTATATGTATGTAATAGTACCTTAAAGTGGTTTGTTTTTCATTATATATATATATATATATATATATATATATATATATATATATATATATATATATCCTATGTCATTTTCCACTGTGTGCATAGACACTTCGTTCTGATCCAAGACAGAATTTCCGTGGAATTACAATTTTTCTTGGAAATTCTCACAGACAGAACCATTTATTTGCACTTATATTTAAAGTGTTAAGTCACAGACCCGAACAAATATACCAATTCCTCAGCAGTAGTCGAACTCGACATCTTCCTTTATCTCTCAGAACAAGGGATACTGGTACCATATCGCTATTACTGATAAAACTCTGGGACTTTATGTAAGAATCTTTCCTTATGAAGATTTCTTTTTTTTCATATAAATTGTGCGTGATAACATACTTTACAACATGGGCAGCTTAATTTTTTAGCACCATATGCTAAACGTTTGTCATTATTTCAAGATGAATGTCTAAAAGACATAAAATATATGCAATATGATTTTCTCTTGCCACTTCCAGCATTTCTGTTCAAGTGTCAGTTCAGTTAAACGGCTCGAGTAAATAATTGTCGAGCGAGGTACCGTGATATGATATGAAACATAGTCATGTGTCCATGATGTGAAATTTACAGCAGTGACGTTGAGGTGATATGAAGCACATAGCGTAATGATGTTCACGTGATCTGAACCTGCCAATGGGGACGGCAACTAGATGTGAAACTTGGAAATAGTGAGACCGAAAACAACTTGATCATTGCATTGGTGAAGTGAGCGTGATATGAACCTTAAAGTGGTCAACTCGACGAGATGTGAACCAGGTAAGAGTGGCGTCGACGAAATGTAGAATTTACAGTAGTCTCGCTGACGAGATGTGGAACTTAAAATGGTGATCTGAAACTTACGTTGATTGACGAGAGAACAACGACATATGAACCTGACAGTGTTGACCCTCGTCAAACGGCGCTATATGAGGAAGACCGCATCGTTTCTTCACCGGCTGGTCGCCATACTGGATTGTGCTATATTTACTACCTCTTTTGTGTCGTATCTTTTTTTTTAATATTTTGGACCTTCATTATGGCTGCCAAGCGTAAGGCAGATTCGTGGGTACTTATGTAGGTGAGTTCCAACATACGTCAAATATCACGTTACGTCGCGCCGTAGGAACGGATCTCTGACGTAAGCCAAGGACCCCCTGCATACATACATACATATATATATATATATATATATATATATATATAACCGGCCTCCTGAGATACGTGGATGACACCTTCATATTGTGGCGGCACCAGAAAGCTGTACAAATATTGCTGGACCATGTGAACTCACTAAGACCTTCGATTCCGTGCACAATGGAAGAAGATGATAATCAGTTAGCTATACTGGATGTATCATTCATATAATGTAAAGAAAGGTATTTTTCAATGCCTGCAACCCTGGGCAAAAGTCATGAGTGGTCACCCAGAGACATGCCAACTAGATATAATCAGTATGAAGCTTACCATTCAGAATAACAAATAATCCGGCACACATACCATTAACGTCTACAGGTGGAAACAGAAGCGTTAAGAAGGAAGGCCAGGAAAATTCCACGATGCGCTTTTACTTACCTCACTTGCCATGTAGTCTGTGTGATGTTCATATCTTACAAGTAGATTAAACCTATACATCTGATACAGTGCCAAGAATTTCTGATTTCTGACAAAAGAAACTTTAAAGAATCTTAAAATCGTAGATGAGACAAGAGACAAAATAATTTCAGAAGAGGGTGTCATCTTTTCGAAGAGAAATAAGAGATTCAATTTCGTTTCTCTTTTCTTGACTCAATAGGCTTCTAATTGAATTCTAAGACCAGGTGTATGCACGAAGTCACAGAAATCGGTTAGCACCAGAGGAGCTTCAGTAATTAAAGACCTGGCCATTGTTTTATACTTTTGGCAAAGACATTTTAAAGAAATTACTTTTTTTTTGTTGAAATTGCGGGTATCCGAATTAGGCACCGTGTTTGTCAAACAATTCGGTAAAGTGAAAAGCAAAGATTTTTACATTGTCTTTTATCGTATGTCAAAAATATCAGTTTATGAAATATCCAAAATATATGAGATGAAGACATAATTATTTAAATTATTTTTATTTGGACTATTGTCTTCATCTTTTTACTGTTATTATCAAGACGTTCCTGCCATTATGTTCTCCGGTCTTCTTCAGGTGTCCGTCAAACAGGGTAAACTTCAAGAAGCTTAGAACTGAACACTTTATTTAATCTACGAGGATAGTTTTTTTTCTCGTTCTAGTGGCATTACTGTTTAGTTGTCGCTTGCTTTCCCTCCTCTGAATCAGTCTCTGCTACCTACCGCAAGGATTGAACCCATAAATAATATACCCTCAAGTACACGAAACATAGTTTTAATCTAGTAGGCTATAGTCCAATGTCGAAGGCCCAACACCCGAAACGTTAGGATAATAATAACAAAGATGAGGACAACCGTCCGAAGATAACTAATGCGTAAAGGTATACAAATGCATTCAATGCAAAAAAGACTGACTGATAACAAAAGGATAAAACCTTGAATCTAATTTATTCAGACGAAGCTGAATTGAATTTCACATAATATATAGCGCCTCCGAGATTGATAGACAACCGAAATATTTCAGCTTATCTACACAAAGAGAAAGAAGTGAGTTAAAATAGTTAAAATTTAATTTCTATGACGATACCGTTAAAGTAAAACTTAAGAGTTCAGAGGGTTAAGATGAATCCTTACAGTCGGGTACACATATCAATATTTATATTATGTAATAGTCAGTTCTAAATCGGTACTTAACGATTGCATTAAGCATGAAACTACAGTGAAGAAATAAAAAAATGTATATTTAACACACACACACACACATATATATATATATATATATATATATATATATATATATATATATATATATATATATATATATATATATATGTGTTAAGGCATTAAAAACAAGACATTTTATATTGTAGGCCATGATAGATGTAAAACAAAAACACACACCAGTCGACCGGTTTCGTCTCCTCTCATCAGAACTGTTAATAGACTTAAAATATGGTTTTTCGCGAAAAACCATATTTTAAGTCTATTAACTTATAATATATATATATATATATATATATATATATATATATATATATATATATATATATATTATTTATTCATCTATTTTTATATATTACATTTTATATCATACATTTTATATATATATTTTATGTATGATATATATTTTATTTTATTATTATTATTATTATTATTATTATTATTATTATTATTATTATTATTATTATTATTATTATTTTCAAATGAATAACGTCATAGATTCCATATCTGGGATTACTTCTTGTGGTTAAAGTTTTACCCAAAAAATCTCCCCCTACCTTCCCTAATGTACGAACTTCTTTTTTCCTTCATCATTTCTCTTTCTTCAATCGTATAAGCCCTGCAAAAAAAATTAAGGTCAAGTTAATTTCTCTACTTCATTTCTTTTTCAATTTAATGGTTTATTTTTTGAAATGTCTGCGTTATTATCAGATTGTCTGGCTAAAATGTAGTCAGTCTGTTGAGGCAGTTATACATATGAATATCTGTTGAAATAAATTTATAACCGATTATATGATGAATATTTGAGTCTTTTCCTTACTATATATATATATATATATATATATATATATATATATATATATATATATATATATATATATATATATTGTGTGTGTATTTAGGCAGCACCTTTTCATTGATACACGTTTCATTAAATATTATAGACAAGTGTTGCCTATTTATTTTATGTAAAATTTTTGTAACATCTGATAAGTTTAATAACATTATCGTTGAACGAAGAAAGAAATTCACAATAGTGATCCATATCCGGAAATTCACAATATTGATCCGGACAAGACAGTGAAATCATCCATGTAAACATTGACAGATTATCATCACTGTCTTGTCCGTATATTGTTTAATATGTTGTAATTGACATCTTTGATAATGGCTTAAGTAAGCCGAAAGCTTAGATTGTATTAAAAAAAAATATGGATCAATATTGTGAATTTCTTTCTTCGTTCAACGATAATGTTATTAAACTTATCAGATGTTACGAAAAATTTTTACATAAAATAAATAGACAACACTTGTCTATAATATTTAATGAAACGTGTATCAATATATATATATATATATATATATATATATATATATATATATATATATATATATATATATATTAATAATTTAACTCCAAGCAAGGTAATAAAGTCACTATGATAGAGGAAGTTCCTGATTGTTAAAGAATATAAAAAAAAGAAAGTTGTACTAATGAGAAATAACAATAAAAGAACTGGAATTAAGAAAACAAAAACTGACGATTAACATTGCCTCTAAATTTTTGAAGATCAAATTTGACTCGAAGCAAGAAACAGGAAGAGAGTTCCAAAAGGAACAAGAGCGATAGAAGAAATTGTTAATATAGAACGAAATTTTATTTAGAAATTTCAACTGTAAAATAATGAGACCTAGTTGCCAATCTAGTACTGCGCTTAAATCCTCTAGTCGGCGGTGGGAAAGTGAATGCAGCAGAGATGCCATGTCAGGACTGATGAAATTGTTGATACTACTTTGGATTTTATCAAGAATCTCTCGACATTTAATGGCGTAATTTTTTGGAAAAGTTATGATTTTAGGAAAACTATTTATCTTCAAGTACGCCTTGAAAAACCACCCCGGGTATAATGCTTCAGCTTGAGCTACTGTGAGTCATAGATTTCGGCAAGAAACCAGGTTTGATAAAACTAAGAGAGTTCTGTATTATAATTCCAGTGCCAAAATATTTTCCTCTGGCCACACATGGATAAAAGCATTTTAACATTTACTAAGTGAAAGGTGTGGCTCATTAGGTGTAGACGTCGGAAACTTAATCATTATTATTTTTCTTTCTGGTTTTGCTTTATCATCAAGGTTAGTGTGACTTCGGGAGATTAGAAATCGGGTAATGGTAAACGAGTTCGAATTTTGGTTGCTTATGCTCTGTAGTGATGTTCTTAAGAAAGGTAGAAATCCATTTCTCAGAATTTCGTACCAAAGATATTTGGTCACTTCCTCACCGCAACGCTTGATGGCGACGAAAGCAAATGGTCGGTCTATCTCGGACAGATCAAATGGCCAATCTATGTCGGACAGTTCAAATGGCTGGCCTATCCCGGACAGATGAATTTGTGTTGTACGGCTCCTTGTTGCATGCTATTTAAAGACATAAATAATTTTAGGCTGTCATAATCTTTTGGACATAATAATGATTTATTAATAAAGGTTCTACTAATTAATCCATATTTGTGGGGAGAAGAGGTGGGTTCATTCTATTTACAGTGTTATTTGTACGTCAGTGAATATAAAGAACACGATTGAATTGGAATTTCCAATTTCTGTTCATTACAGCATCCGGCATTCCCAAGCGGTCACCCATATAGTTACAAACCAAACTCGACGTTGCTTAAGACAAGTAATCTTGCAAAAACCGGCATTTCAATATGATCTGAGCGTAAAGCTATGTTTATCTAATCGGTGAGGTAGTAATATATGTAAATATATGATACACTCGTTAATCGTGATAAGCGCAGATAAAGCTTAGAGGTATTTTACTTCAGAAACAACTCATTCTTTTGACCTTCCAATTTCTTTTTGTTTCAAATTGTAAGACAAAGATTCGGGTTGTTTGTTGGGATTTTAAAGCAATACTTCCTAAAAATTTCTAAATCATCTTTACTCAATTTTACATAGAATAAATTAATTTGTTTGGCTAATAATTAAAAATAAATCTAGTGCCGCCGACAAAACTAACGTGGCCGTTTGTCTCGAAAAGGACCTCCAATCGGTTGTGAACTGGGGCAAGAATTGGCTGGTGAACTTTAACGCCTCAAAAACAAAACTGCTCTCTATTACTCATCAGAAAGAACCATCCCTGCCTCCCATTAGAATCTCTGACGCTCAACTCAACGGGAGCACTTTGCGACTGTTCGGTCTCACATTGTCTGCTGACCTGAGATGGAACAAATACATTGAGTTTAATAGCTTCGTCCACCGCTAGGAAAGCTGTCTCCCTGTGCCGCACCAGGAAATTGTTCTTGCCGGAGTCAATACTTCAAATCTGCCCTCAACCATTCGCCCTTGCATAGAGTATTGCTGCCATGTATGGTCTGGAACCCCCTCTGTTTGTCTCAAGGTCCTTGATAAAAATCCAGAGACGGATATGCAATGTAATAGGCCCTGATCTGACATCTCGTCTGCAGGCACTCTCTCACAGACATGCCGTTGCCTCCCTCTGTCTTTTTTACAAATATTTTCATAGTAACTGCTCCAATGAGCTGCTTTCGCTTGTTCCCAGACTTCATGAATTTAAGCGTTCAACTAGGCTGGCATCTCGCTCACACCCTTTCACTGTCGAAACTGTTAAATGTAGCCATCTCTTCTACTCCAATAGCTTCATGTCTCGCACTTCTCGCCTGTGGAACTCTCTCCTCATTTCTTGTTTTCCTGATAGCTATAATCTCCAACTATTGAAATGTCATCGACGTATCCAGATGCCTTGATCTATTCCCTTATCCTTCTTTTCATCATTTCCTCTATCACTCCTTTTTGCTCCCGCTCCAACTCTTTTTAACCACTTCAATTCTAGGGTCAGACGATATCTAACCTACATATGTTCCAAATAGGGACTTCTTCCTTTCTCTGCTTACGCCCTTATAAAAATTTTAATTCAGTAACTCTGTGCCTTGATTGTCTCTTGGGCCTTGATGAATATTAGTATAAAAATAATGTCAAGTTATTTATTTAGTCAGTGGTTGCAAAATATTTAAGGTCAGATTCTTGAAAAAAATTCCTTGATTCTAAGCCTGAATCATTGTTTTGGCATTTAATAAGTAATTTATCTGCATTCAAAGAAGAGAAAACTTTGGAAAATAATTGATGAATAAAATGTTATAAGTATACATGATTAAATATTTTTTCAATTTTTGGTTTTTTTGAATTTATAAAGCAACACTATCTTACTTTTCATTGACTTTTATACAAAGCTTTCAGACGAACTGATCCTCATCCACTAATTTGAACTAAGGCTAAAGGATGCTAGTTCGAGCCTCATCAGCACCGATGTGTTTCTCAAGATTTCCTTCAGACATTGTTTTAAATGAAGCCCCAATATAAATACATAAATAAAATACGTAAAAATTAAGGATAAATTAACTGGATTTATTTTATGTGCTCACTTTGGAAATATTTTGTTGAGAATTTTCTTAGCTAGAATTTTTGCAATACGTTGAGGCGTGCTGAAATCTTCACAGTATTTTGTATTGTTGAAATTGTCGATAACATTTTTTATCGAGATTTACAAATTCTACGTTTCGTTCAATTTCGCAAACCAATCGATGAAATTTGAAGAAGCTGATTCGTTTGGAAAAATGCTTTGGCAAAAACTCTACTTTGTGGTTTAATAATTTGTTTAATTTAATTTTATAGGACTTCATGGCAAACAATATTTTTCAAGAAAAATTCTTCTTTTCTTTTTTGACAGCGCGGAATAAAGTTTTGTTTTTAGTATTTCTTAATGTTAAGCATGCAACATGAACAGGAACTACGTAAATATTTCTTTCTGGAGCCCAATTCCAACTTTTTGAAGCGTTTGGTTTGCATTTGTTTATAGTTCGTGCAAACGCAGGGCGATCTTGAAACTTGTTTCTTGTATATATATATATATATATAATTATAAAATTAAAGAAAAGAAAAGATATGCAAAAAACAATGTTGTATTTTTATTAAATAAGTATTTATTATTTTAACTATTAATTTTATTTTTTAACAGTGGGAGTATTTTGTATTTTAAATAATAAAACTTTTAACTTCCTCTAAAAGAAATTAATGAAAATTTATTGTACTAAGCTACACACCTTAGTAAAGCCAATTGAAATTTTTACTCCTTGGTTGTTTGTACTTCTTCCAAAAATTTCGGTCAATGTATGTCTATTTTAGAAGGTGTAATGGGCGGACAAACTAACAGATGTCACAGAATGTTATATATATATATATATATATATATATATATATATATATATATATATATATATATATATTATTAATAATTAAAGAATATCAAACACTTAAAATTCCATACGTAATATTTTCTTATTTCATGGGAGCTTTAAAAAAAGCAGCTATTAATCTTTTTTACAAACAAATAAGCATTTATTTGTTTGTAGGTCTTGAAGATTGCGGTCTGCTCTTTTTAAAGCTCTCATGAAATAAAAATTATTTCCTATGAGATTTTAAGTGTTTGATATTCTTTAGTTAATAATAATCTTGATCTCTCTTTTGACATTGAGCTCTACCTGGATCTATATTCTCCTGGAAAATACATAAGAATTACAATATTGTATTAGTACTATATATATATAAATATATATATATATATATATATATATATATATATATATATATATATATATATATATATAGATAGATAGATAGATAGATAGATAGACTTTTCTGTGGTTGAAAAAAGAGAGAAATCCATGAAAAAGTTAGAAACATGATAAAAGTTCACCATCAACAATATCATAATCAGTCCGATGACAGGTTGTGGTCGTAGGGTCACTGTGCAGTAGAGCAACTGACTAATTACCTAAATGTATCTGATTTGAAAGCCTGGAAAATTTTCATTCCTACATATTGTATCTTGAGCAAGTGGACCTTGTGGAACCCATTCCTGTCACGGTCAAACCACAGCGGATGCCCTTAATTTTTTTTCGAAAAAAGTTCCTCCTAAAACATTTCCAGAGAAAATGACCATGGGAATCCGAGAAATCGATTAGATAGAGGTTTAATATGTAATTTAATTTACAATGGATCAATTCGAAAATTTCATAAAAGGCTCAAGGTAGAACTTACTGAAGTTGTCTGAGCAGTAATAGCGAAAAGGTTTAGACTTAGGTTAATATTGTAATTGCTGTTAAAGTATCCTCTCGAGACTAGGTTCCACAAAGTATCTGTCCGTGGGAAGAAACAATCTTTCTGCTAACGGAATATGAACGGATTGAGGGCAGTTTACCTCAGTTTATCTGACAGGCCGACTGCTGGTTAGATTTGGTAAAAACTAAGGATTATATATCTTCAGAACTTTTAGCCTAGAAGTAAAGAGAGACGTGTAATGTATCATCTGTGAGAAGTGGATTGGATAGAAGAAAAATGCATCATCCACAAGGCCGCGTAGACACTTTTGAACTCTATCAAAAATTGAAAGAAAAGCTGGTTACCTCCAGCCCAGATGTGACAGCAGTATTCCATTTTCGGTCTGATCCGGGACTTTAGTCGTGTTACGTGCTTTATTTCTTCATTATTTGAAAAAAAATAATTTATGGGTTATCAACCTTTTTAAAGCGAGAAAATATTTTTAGATTGAAAAATATTTTGTAGATAATAAGGAATCACTGATACAAGACTTATTACTTTTTTTTAAGCATTTCACCCCAAGCAAGGCGGGAAGCCACTAGGAGGCAAGGGGTTACAGAAAAATTAGAGCAAGATCAGATAGGAGTGATAGAAGAAAGGATGAGGAGGAGGATAGTGGATAAATCGAGGCAACTGAACATGTCGATTGACATTACACTTAAATAGCTGGAGATTATATCTCACGGGGAAACAGGAAAAGGGAAGGGAGTTCCACAAGCGAGAGGTGCGAGACATGAAGCTATTGGAGTAGAAGAGACGGCTACATTTAGGAGTTTCGATAGTGAAGGGGTGAGAGCGGGATGCCAGCCTCGTAGGGCGCTTGAATTCATGACGTCTAGGAACCAGCGAATGCAGCTCCTCGGAGCAATTAACCTGTAGCTGTTGTTTGGAAGAAGAGGTGTGTCCATACCATTCCCAAAGATATTTTCGCGTTAGTAAATATAACGAACGGCTCTCTGAATTCCAATTCCGATCCGTTAGGCATTACATTAATGCAGCTCCTGGTATTTCCAAGCGCTAAACCATCTTTAATTTACGGTAAAAAAAAATGATATCGAAGAAAATAGATATTGAAAATAATTAACGATTTGTTGTAACTAAGTTCTCAAAAACAGTTATGTGCCATGACAGACGAGGCAGATTTTTTTTCCCCGAGTAGGTTGCCATTTCTTTCTGCGATAGACCAGTTGCCATCAAAGGCTATAGAACCCGGTCTGTCCTGATATTTACACATAGTTGAGTGGAAAGAAGAGGATTCGACTGGAATTCGAATTCGGTTCTCCGATTGCTCAATCTGAGCCGCTATCCATTACTTCACCGTACCTCCTCTTCAACAGTAGAAAACCGGAATTTAGTTTATTACTTTTTGATACAGGGAAACATATTGAAGAATAGGAACTAGGCAAAAAAATATTTAGCTGTGAATGACTAACTGTTTTCAGCAAAAGCTGATACTGGTACTGCTCTTCTTGCCACTCCTCTTTATGTGGGATAATTTCTGTCTTTCGTCTGAAGACCGAGTCCAAACTTGCAGGGAAATATTCTTCTTCACAACATTAACATTAAATACATTGCTATATTTTTTACATACAGTCCTTTCATTCAATGAAACTAATTTCTAGGACCACCCTACACTAACTTCCGGTTATTCTATCCCTACGCTTATTAAATGTCAAGATATTTCAAATCCTCCCTCTTATTCTAATCATGACTCTTATTCGAGATCCAAGAGTAATTATTTTAGTCAATCTATCTGGCTAAAACTTAAATAAGATAGTAAATATAAGCAAAGCTTAAATATGGTAGTAAATATAAGCAAAGCTTAAATAAGGTAGTAAATATAAGAAAAACTTAAATAAGGTAATAAATATAAGCAAAACTTAAATAAGGTAGTAAATATAAGCAAAGCTTAAATATGATAGTAAATATAAGCAAAACTTAAATAAGGTAGTAAATATAAGCAAAGCTTAAATAAGGTAGTAAATATAAGCAAAACTTAAGGTAGTAAATATAAGCAAAACTTAAATAAGGTAGTAAATATAAGCAAAACTTAAATAAGGTAGTAAATATAAGCAAAGCTTAAATAGGGTAGTAAATATAAGCAAAGCTTAAATAAGGTAGTAAATATAAGCAAAACTTAAGGTAGTAAATATAAGCAAAGCTTAAATAGGGTAGTAAATATAAGCAAAGCTTAAATAAGGTAGTAAATATAAGCAAAACTTAAATATGGTAGTAAATGTAAACAAAGATGAAAAGGACTTTTAACTAGAGAAAGAAAGAAATGTACAGACGCTAGCAAAAGAGACAGACTTGAGTCTGGACTACATATTGGGAACATCAAAAGTGCACGGCTACTGAGTAGTGTACTAACCAATGCAAAATGCAACAGAAATTCGAAAGTGCATTGGACAGCGAGAGGTGCCTTCCAGCAAAATATTAAGACGGGAAAAGTTCATTAAAAAACAAGGCAAGGAGTGCTGTCATATACATCCTTCTAGATTCTGGACAATTTCCTGGCAAATGAAGAGGAGACTGGGAGCGACAGATTTTTAGTTCTACGGACGAAAGCTGAGAATTCTATTGGCTGAAATTCTGAGCAACAATTGAATTTTCAGGAAAATAGGACATTAAAACATAAATTTACAATGCTACATTTAGAAAGAGACTATTAAAATACCTGCAAAACATTATGAGGAAAGAGAGACTGGAGAATTTAACACTCACAGGATATACGGAAAGAAAGAGGCTCAGTGAAAAATAAGTCATAAATATACATTTACAATGCTGCATTTACAAAGAGAGAGTTAAAATTGTTAGACATTTTCATGACGGTCGTCTTCGAGTATAGAATCCAGAGGTTGGCAGTGAATATTTCGGAAACAGTAGGAAAGCGTAGTTCAGGTTCGCAGTGGATATCTTAGCAGAGCGTAGTTCTTCCTTCTATCATCTTGGCACTGGTCCTTCAGTAGGGTAAACAAAGATGGCCGCCTTTATACACGACGGATACACTTTTCTGCGGCTTCTGATTGGTTAACCTTCTATTGACAGACTATAAAGGAAGTTAAGTCATTTGGATTGTCTCACTAGTAATATATATACCCAAAAAACCGTAACAAAAATAACTGTGATACATTATGAGGAAAGAGAGATTGGAGAATTTAACACTCACAGGATATATATATTTTTTAAGCATTACGCCCTGAGCAAGGCGTGAAGCCACTAGGATGCAGGGGGTTGCAGAAGATTTGGAGCAAGAGCAGATAGGAGTGATAGAAGAAAGGATGAGAAGAGGGATAGTGGATAGATCAAGGTAACTGGAGATGTCGATTGACATTACATTTGAATAGTTGGAGATTATAGCTATCAGGGAAACAGTAATTGGGAAGGGTGTTCCACAGGCGAGAGGGGCGAGGTATGAAGCTATCAAAGAAAGCTGCTCGTCGAACAACGTGCCTAACGAGCTTTGTGAGAATGCATGACAGAGCCACGACAACGAGGTGTGGTATAGTCAGCGCTGTGGAGAGCCATGATCGCCTACTTCCTGAAAGGATATAGCATAAAAAAAAAGAAAAAAAAGATTAGGACAGTCATAATGATCAGAGAGGCGTGAGCAATTGAGACATTTTGGAAGCTGAGAGTAACCTGACAGAAAAAGGCCTCCAATAGGCCATTGAAATTCCTGCCTGTTCGAAAGAATTTTGAAATGGAAAAAGTACGTCCTTGTCCAAATCCAGGCAAAGAATGAAGGCGAATAGAAAAGCCACTAACCTTTGTTGCTTTCTTTATTTCTTTCCTCTTCCCCCTCCAACCCGCTCTCTAGATCTTACTCATTTCCTTCCCGTCTATTTGAAATAACGTTTAAGAGAAACTTGGACAGATGTGAGTGCAGTTATTGGCAGCTTCTATCAACGCTATGGGAAGCGCATATTTAAATGTTATAAAGTTGGCAATCTTGCAACTATCCAAGTAACCCATTGGCAGGATATTTAGACCGTTGGCACATTCTATACTTCAGAAAAAGGAGAGTTAGGACGATAAGTGAAAGAAAAAAAATCTGAAAAGAACGAATTGGTGGCTGGTAAGAAGCACAAAAATAATATATATATATATATATATATATATATATATATATATATATATATATATATAAAGAAATATTAAAATAAACCCTCTCTAAATTCGACAGTGCCCCTCACACCACTCCTCGCTACCCTCTCTGTTAAATTACATAAACTTAATACTACCCGTCAAAAGTGCAAATTTTCATTTATTTTTTCGTTTCACCTTTTGGAAGTGATGTCTGATGATCCAGCGTCTTTTAAAAGGTCTCTGGTGAAATAAACTATTACAGTGGAGCTTCTCGGCTTGGAGGTCAGAGCAGAGAGGAACCCGGACGAGGCTCCGTCGAACGGGCAGAGTCTCGTTCAGGGAGGTTGACCTACCCGATCGCGTTTATACGGGTTCTACGGGTATTTTTTGGCCGACCCTACGGGCTCGGGAAACCCACGTTAAACTCGGCCTTGTGCCATAGGCAACCCTCGTGGGGGGGTGGCTAAATACCGTATATACCTATACACACACTCATATATATATATGTATGTGTGTGTATGTATATATATATATATATATACACACACACACACATACATATATATATATATATATATATATATATATATATATATATATATATATATATATATATTTAAGTTACGAAAAACTTGGGTAGTCCCAAGGAGGATGAAATCCTGAGAGCTCAATGTAAATTCAGAGCTAATAAATTAAAGATAAACAGACCACTTTAAGGCTCCATTGTAATAGTTTATTTCACCAGAAATGTATGTGTGTACACACACACACACACACACATATATATATATGAATAAAGAATTCTTTATTCACATTGCCCTTTTACAGATATACTCTGTGTGAAATTTTACATACATATACAGGGTACTCCTAAAAATTTACATCAAAATAACATAGCCAATTCTTGCACAAATGATCTCAAATTTCAATAAACTATGTAAAAAGTTGATTTTGCGGACTTATCTCAAAGGTAATCTACTAGAAAGATGGATCAGGCATGCCAGGGATAATCCTAATGTGCTGTTGAAATGCCGACCACGTTCACCTGGCTTCATACCTTGTGACTTTGTTTATGCGCCTATGTGAAAGGATTGATCTATAACCTCCCTCGTCATACAAAGGTAGACGAACTTAAGCAGAGAATTACTGAATAGCTGGAGAATGTTACGCAAGGCATGCTACAGCGTGTTTGGGATGAGCTAGACTCCTGTGTGTCGTGTCACTCATGATGCGCATATTGAACATGTGTGGAACTTTGTGAAATCGGTTATAATCCGTCTTTCTATCTTGTTCGAATTTTGCTAAATAAATCTTTTTTTTTTCCC
>OZ010589.1:41968894-42058843 GCA_963932145.1 Acanthosepion lycidas
AATGGTTGATTTGTATATTTGAAGTATCGATTCCGGGGAGAAAAATTTTCCTGGCGCGGCACAGAGAGACAATTTTCCGCGCGGTGGACGATACAATTGACTCAATGTATTTGTTCCATCTCAGGTCAGCAGTCAACGTGAGACCGAGCAGACGCAGAGAATTTCTCTCAAGAAGTTGACTATCAGACATTCTAATGGGGGGCAGGGAAGGATCTCTATAGGATTAATTAATCTTCCTATGTCAGATAGTCCTCGTCTCAGAAACTGACGACGGAAGACGAGATATATGAAGAGAACATTGGATCATTTACGCAGTGACTTTAAAACCACATGTATTTATTGCACTGATGAAGGTGATGATGTAAAAATATATCTGTAATGTTATGTTTTGAAAGTCTGATAAAAATACGAAACTAAATCTTTCATATATAAAGTAATTGTTTATTCGCTTTTGGAGGGCGCAAATTTACTCCAGCCGTGGAAGTATTTGGATTTTTCCAAACCCAACTCACGATCGTACTTTTATATAACTTCCTGTCCTCTAATTGTCTTATCGTATATATATATATATATATATATATATATATATATATATATATATATATATATATACACGTTTTAACTTCCTGCTTTATTTTGGTGCAGCCACCAACATTGTCTGAGGTCCGATTTTGCTTTCGGAGGTTAAGAGGTTACCTTCTAGATTAACCCTTTGATGCACATAGTTCTTTTTTACATCCTCATGTGGCACCGGATACAAAGCTTACTTTGCTGTCTCTTTGGATGAATCTAGTTCATATTGTGATCACTACAGATCACTTCTTAGATTAAAGGTCTCTAATAGATATTAGAATCGATTCAAACCTCTGGCATTTCCTGACAGGAATCAATTACTTCATTTCAAATTATGGAAATACTTTAATTGTGCTGCGTCTTTTCAATACATGTCTTATTGCTATTGCAGTCGCTGTCAAAAACAAAAAGAAAATCTAGGGTAAAGTGCATACTCAACCTCCTTCTCCTCCTCCTCTTCCAGTAGCTGAGAGTCTGATTTGGATGTGATTCATGATAAACGATGAAATTGGCAGAAAGTTAATGGGGTTTAAAGACTCCAAAATCAATGCAAAATAGCCGCCCTAAATTAAAATAAATTAAACAGACAAGGAAAAAAAATCAATTAATGAAGAGAGGAATTAGGTATCTGATCAAGGGACAGGGATTATCGATTAGAAGCCATGATTTGCATACGTTAATCTGGAAAGAGTCAAGATCGTGATAATGATTATCTGCCCGTCCATTGGGAGATGACAATGGAGCACGTTAATCAACAGTTATTATATTAATAACGCGGCAGCAAATTAAAACAGCAAAAAGAAACGGAAATAATTAGAGATAAAAGAAACATTTAATGATTAATTTAAATGAATCACATGTGACGAGGCAATAATTCTACAATGATTTGAATATACAATTTTCCTTATTCTTATTATGATTATCTCATACTTTCGACCGATACAAACTTCAGCCTTCCTTCTGGATGAATGTCTGAGACGCTTTCTCCTCACAATTAAACGTTAAGTTTTTTTTATGTATAAAAAAAAACAACTTTACGGCCTTCTTTCAGACTTTATTTTTCTGGGAGAGTATTTTATGAGATTATCCCACCTCATCTGTTAAGATACTTCCCTTTACAATCGCTTAGTGGCGTAGTGATAAACAGTATGAAAGAAACTAACTCACATATTCCCCCCTCTCTATCTCTCTTTCTCTTTCATCCACACATGACTAGTCTTCTCTGGGAGAGATCGTTTTCCTCGGGCAAGCCGATTACTTAATTTCAACTAAAAACGTGGCGCGCGTGCAGACACAAATAGCCTAGCGTCCATCACATATAAGTTTTCTCTACTTTTAAACTTCAATGTGTTTTTTCTTGACTATGTTTTTTTCTGAACTATGTTTTTTTTTTCTGAACTCGGAGATCCCACGGGCTCGGAGATCACACGTCAAACCGGCCTTGTGCCACATGATGCCCTCGTGGTGGTGGGTGGGGTGACTAAATACTTTTCAGTCTGAAGTCTGGAGTGAAGTCCGTCAGGAGTCTGTCAGTCAGTCAGAGCGAACGAGTCAGTCAGTCGAGTCAGAGGCAGTCCGAAACAGAGTTGCGTTCAGACAAGTACTACTAAACCCGATTGTTCGTACTAACACTTTCTACTTCTCTGTATATATTCCTGTTTGTAATATATCTGTGTTATTCCATATCCGTATTCGAGTTTTTGTTTATTGGTTCTACCTTGGACTATCACCGTGGTACAAGCAACCGGACCATAACACTTTTGCACATTTATCTAATCCAAAATCCATACCAATGTCATCACTGAAACATTTTGAAGAATTAAGGAGGCCCTTCAACTCATTGTCGTCTTTGGTAAAGAGTTTAATATCATCCATGTAGAATAGGTAATTAAACACTTTCTTTTTTACTTTGTATCCATAGTTATTACTGTTTAATTCATGAGTAATGTGGATTAAGGACAGACAGAACCGACGGGGCTACAGGGAGTCTCCTTAAAAGATTCCTCATCAGATATTCAAGCAACTGGAAGTAGTAGGCAATTTTGGTGGGATTTCGGTATAATGTGATTTTCTCAGAGTTTCATGCTATATTTTAAAAAAAATTACTATCACCGAGGAGACTGTACATTTCGAATGCCTTAAGGATCCAAGGTCACTATTAAAGGATTTACGGTAATCTATCCAAGCTGTACTGAGATTTTTACCTTTTTCAGCATATTTTTCCAAGATCATTTTATTTATTAGTAGTTGATCTTTGCAACGATATGCACCTCTTCGACACACCTTCCGTTTGACCTGAAGAATGTTGTTTTCATCGAGAAAAGAGTAAATACAGTTTGTAGAATTATATGTGTTGGGCAAACATGTTATTGGCCTATCATTTTTTGGATCGTCTATTTTACTCGATTTTGGTAGGAGGTGTATCATAGCTTCCGTAATTCATTCTGTAATTACATCGGGGTTATTAATTAGCATCGATAAATTTTGCGCAAGAGTTTTATGGATTGATGACAGATGATAGAACCAAATGTTGGGTACCTTATTACTTTTTTGTCATTACTGAAAGATTTTGCAACACTGATAAAACCCTTCAACTCATTGTCGTCTTTGGCAATTATTATTATTATTATTATTACGAGGAGAGTAGAAAAGCAGACAGCTTTATAATATTATTAGTAATACAGATGTTTTTCATTAGCTATTTCGTCTTCTTCTTCATCTCCTCCTTCGTCTTATTCATCTTATTATTATTATTATTATTATTATTATTATTATTATTAGTAGTAGTAGTAGTAGTAGTAGTAGTAGTAGTATATGGGTACGTGCCCGGGTGGTTAGAACGTTCGCTTGGGACCCGAGTTCCAATACCATGCTAGATAACGTGTTATCTCCCAGAAACTGTAAATAAGATCCACTCATCATAGGTGCAGTATAAGCCACAGGTGGGTTCTGCCGGTGTTGAACAAACACAAAGATGTGTCTGATCAGGCGTCTCCAATGGGGATTAGTTATCAGCCATAGTAGACTGGCATCCCCGGATTCAAGTGACTCCTGCAATTTACCTTTTTTCCTAGTATTAGCATGAATAGAAGTAGTAGTAGTACTACTACTATTACGTGCAGAAAGGAAGAAGAAATAGACTGCTCTGTAATTGGCGTAGGCATGGTGTGAGACCTGCCATTTATGATTCTACCAGCTCGTAATTGTAGTGTGTTTGTTTCCATGCGAAATAATTAACTAATAATAGGCATCTATTGAGGAAGAAAAAGCATTTCTCTTATTCTCTTATTCTTATTCTCTTTTTCTTATTCTCTAATTCTATTATTCTTATTCTCTTATTCTTATTGTTATTCTTTTTAATCGTAACATGATGAATAATTTCATAATACATTTTTCTCTCGTCACAGATTCATGAAAATTCAAATCGATATTTCAGCATGTCTTCAAGTTTCATATTAAATCAATCAATGAAGGCGTTTATCCGCGTTCTTTCTTCTTCTTCTATAATTATTTTCATTATTATCTTGATGCTTACCGCTGCTGCTTTATTTTAAAAACACACTATTTATATAAACATAAATGCATCTTTCGTTAAATATGACGGATAAGGAAAATTTTATTAATTTTTATTTACTCTTTCCAGCGTTCTTATATTTTCCCGTTTGGTAGGAGTGAAGGACTACAAAAAAAAAAAAAAAAACTTAAAAAGAAGCGCTTTCGGTTACTATCCATTTTCAAAGCAATTTTATTTTCGGTGTTTTTAGTTTCTGTTCATATTTTGACTGTTTTAGTTGTATTTTTTCTGTGTTGTTTTCAAACCTAGCTGGAGCGTTTATTCTGAGCCTTCAAGTGTTGAGAGCGGTTGCAATTTTAGCGAAGGTCTTTCTATTTTTTAAAAACTTTATCTACGTTACTCCCATAGTTAAAGAAGATGTAGTTGATAGTTGGAGAGATATGTTTAGTATACAGGTCCTCGCTGTTTTCGGTAATTTGATTTATATAGAATTTTAGTGTTTTCGACCAGAATTTTTCTTACGGGTTCTTGTAGATTGTACATGGATAAATGCTTTTTTATTGTACTTTGATATGTGACGCGTGACGAGGTGGTAGTATGTCCGATAAAATTAATGGATTTATGACAAGAAACACAGTCGTTTACCAGGCAATGTATTGGTCACAACTAGTTTAGATTTGATGAGGTTATTTTGATTAATGACAACAAGGTTTGTGGTTTCCCATTTTCTGTTATATATTAAAAGTTACACACACGCACACACACACACACACATACACACACACATATATATATATATATATATATATATTATTAATAGAAATCTTATAAGTATAAGAAACTATACTCGTTCGGAAAACCTTCGGTGTCTTGATTTGCAAATAAACAAGCCAATACCAAAGGGAAAAAAAGTATAAAAAAAGAAAGAACCAAGAACACGTACGTTAACCGAAAATAATCGTCCAGCATACGAGTTCTAGGCCCAAAGAAAAAAATAACTCGATGCGATTACCCAAAGTAACTAAATAAAGTGCTCAATACAATGAGTAGAGCAGACCTAGTTAAAACTAGAGAGCCAAACAAAACTACCAAGGTTTCATCTAAGCGACCTTCTCTGTGGCACATTTTATATGCAAGAATCTTGGATTAAATATGTTTTTCAACGATTTGGATATTACAAGTTTTTCTAAGATTTGGATATTACATCCCTGAGATGGTCACCACAACGAAGAGAACACACGCAAGTACGATACTTGTATTAAAATGTGTCCCATCATTATGTGAAACACTTTATAGGTCTGGAAGCGTTGCCGAATGATGAGAGCATTCGATTTCTGTTCAGGATCCCCGTATTGGAATCCTAACAGGTTCAACTTTTCAGGTAGAGTCCCAGGGTGCAGCACCTTTAGAAAAAGACTGAAAACCATACCAGGGTTTGAGTCAAGTCTCGTCAGTGAAAATGGTTAGACTGGACTATATGGAAGCCGTCGATGGTTGTGCTAGCAGAAGGTCACGATTAATTATGATTCAAGGGTTTCAGAGTACTGGTGTTGTTCAAACTGCGGATCACGTCTGCTATAGTCCAGTAAAGGATGTTGAAACTCTATGGCACCACAGGTACAGCCAAAGTGTTCATGGCTGATTTTTTAAGCGTTTCAACCCAAGCAAGGCGGGAAGCCACTAGGACGCAAGGGGTTACAGAAGATTTGGAGCAATAGCAGATAGAAGTGATAGGGGAAAGGATGAGGAAAGGATAGTGGATAGATCAAGGCAACTGGAGATGTCGGTTGACATTACATTTGAATAATTGGAGATTATAGCTCTCAGGGAAACTGGAATGGGGAAGGGAGTTCCACAGACGAAGGTGCGAGATATGAAGCTACTGGAGTAGAAGAAATGGCTACATTTAAGAGTTTCGACAGGGAAAAGATGAGAGCGGAATGCCAGCCTCGTAGGACGCTTGAATTCATGAAGTCTGGAAACCAGCGAATGCAGCTCCTCGGAGCAATTGCCATGAAAGTATTTGTAAAAAAGACAGAGTGAGGCGACGGCGCGTCTGTGAGAGAGTGACAGTAGACGAGATGACAGATCAGGGCCAATTATATTGCATATCCGCCTCTGGATCTTATCAAGAACCCTGAGGCAAACAGAAGGGGTTCTAGACCATATATAGCAGCAATACTCCATGTAAGGGCGAATTTGCAGATCTGAAGGATCGATTCCGGGGAGAAAAATTTCCAGGCGCGGCACAGGGAGCCAACTTTCCTTGCGGTGGACGAAGCTATTGATACTCTGGTTTGTAAATTTTCAATTAGGTATTTAACACCAGATGCACACGCCAGTAGTATTCTTTTCTTACTTTCTCCTTCATTTAGGTATGCTGTATTCCACTGACTCCTAGGTATGCTTTATTGTCACTTTGCTTGATAAGTGACAGGTGAGGCATCTACGCCAGGAGGTGGTAGTATGTCCAATGAGTTTATTGGATTTATGACTAAGAAACTAAGATCCGCTCGGTTGTAATATGGAGCACAGGTGTGCTCTGTGTGTATTGAATAATCTTAAAATTTAAATTCAAACTCAGCGTTGCGACCGCACGTTCCAAAACAATAATACATTTCTCATAGCATTTTTTCGGATTAAATCTCTATTTTCGTTGTCCTCTTATTACTGAGAAGTAAAAACAAGAACAAAATCTACTTCCATACCTGATGATGTGTGTAGGAACAGACGAAAGCTTGTAAAAAATTAAAAAGACCTTATGCAACTGGAATTTATAAACGGGGATCATATCATTCATATACATGTTCGGGGTTGATGTATCTTATTTATATTGTTTGCGACGAAGTATTCTCGCTATTTAAATAATTAACCTCTATATTTGTTTTTTTGTATGAATGATTCATGAATTTCTATATATATATATATATATATATATATATATATATATATACAAAGTTGTAGCCACTATCTGTCTGTTTATAATCGAACTCCTCCTCGGGTTGTCGAGATAGACATCCATAACCACATATATATTCTAAAGCTACATTACCCAGGGTACTCGAGTAAGTATATTTCATTTTGATCAAAGAATGTTCGGGGGAATGGGGGCAGAATCCCTCCACTGATTTTTCCCTTTGATAAAAATTAAATTTTAATTCGAACAAGGAAATGGCTCCTAGGATACTTGGATAAGTATATTTCATTTTGATCAAAGGTTTTCCCGAGAGGTGCAACCCCACCATTGAAATTTTATCCCTTTGATTTCAGTTAAATTTAAACTTGAACAAGGGAATTACTGCTATCCAAAATATAGAAGTAGAAAGCCAGGAGATGGCGGTCGCATCATGCAAGATCATTTTGATTAAAAGAGGTCACGGGGAGGGCACAAGCCCCTCCGCTGAAATTTATTTTCCCTGTGATTCAAATTAAATTTAAATTTGAATAAGGGAATCACTCCTGTTCAAAATATAGAAGGAGAAAGTCAGAAGATGGAGGTCACATCATCAAAATCAAAATGAGACCATATGGACATCAAGTTGAGCAAGAAATCATCAAACAGTGAGCAGTGCCTTACAATACATATTTGTTGCAACGATTCGACTGATGTTGAAATCTGCTCATTTAATTAATTCGATCAAGTATAGAATCAAATATATATATATCAAAGAGGTCAAATCAAATTGTATTTCTCTTCAGTCTGTGTCCTTGTTCTGGTATGAGCAACCCGAGTAAAAGTATTTTGGATACACCTTATTTACATATATATATATATATATATATATATATATAGGATTGATGCAATTAAAAAAATGTTACTTAATTGAAAGATACTATAATCAGTTTGCCGACTTCAGAGTTTCGTAAACGAACTTTTTTGCAATCGGTCGGTCCATATGTCAACAGTTGTCAGTAGATTTGACTGCACAAAAGTGAACATAAAAATCAGCTAGTCTAGACAAAACAACTAATATATGTAACACACACACACACACACACACACACACACACACATATATATATATATATATATATATATATATATATATATATATATATATATATGCTCCAAAAACACAAGTTGGTGTATTAACCACGAAGAATTACCATTGACTTCCAAAGACTATAAAGTTCGGCGTGATGCTCTCTGGTCAGCTCTACAAATTGTTACCTAAGAGAAAAATGAGTTTTCTAAATAGCGCTAACTTCTTCTGTGTTATGGATCCCCACAATATATATATATATATATATATATATATATATATATATATATATATATATATATATGTATGTATTAGTGAATATACATAATATACAATGTCAATAGCACGACTCGGAGTTTCATACCCATAGCTACCTTCATATATAATCGACACATATCCCAAATTGAATTTTCACGGACATTTTTGCGACCGTTAAAATATTCCTTTTTTCGTATTTTTCCAATTTTCGAATAAAATATTTTTATCAGGATTGAAATTTGGAATAATCTGTCCCAAAATAGATGTTGTTCCGTTTTTTTTTTGGTTTTGTTTCTATCGTTATATTCATTATCAAGAACCATGTGCTGCCATTATGGAGGGCAACATTCACTAAAAATTGAAACAGACAGACCTTGACCGTTGAATTTAATAAAGTTTTTCTGAATGAATACTTGTTACCTAAATACTGGGTCGGTACAAATCTTCGTCAGCGGTTTTAAGTGAATTTCGAAGACAATACTTAGATATTTATACATAGATTTGTACAACGACTTACAGGACATTTTTGTTCCACTACATTTCGCCATCTTTGAGACCATTTCACGATTTCCCTCTCCGACATGATAGATATATTTATAGCTTCTCTCTATATAATGACACAAAAAATTATTATACATGAAATTTTTACAGAAATTAATAATTTCTGTTATTGATACAAATCAATTGAGCAGAATGAAGAAAATACTGAAGATATGTAAATAGTAAAATAAATTCGCTCGTCTATTCCAAGGTTGCCACTTGCATCTCGCTAATTTGAACAAAAATGTTATTCAAAAGCTTGGTTGGAATTGATTGAGTTGTTTTTTTACGGCTTATCAACCCTTCTTAAGTTATTTAAAATATATCTACTGTTCTACCATATTCCTTGTGATTTCGCACCTTCAGATTATCATATTTATGTCCACTTTCCAAATATCTGCAAGGCGCTTCGTTCAACAAAGATGTGGATTTAAATTCGTGGCATTTCGCCATGTTTGGGTCCGTTTCAAGATTTCATCCTGCCAGAACATGACATCTTTCTGGCGGCAAAAACGGAAAACATTTTTGGGGAGTTTTGCTTTTGACACCGTTTTATTTATTTATTTATTTATTTATTTATTTCACTATTCTGGAAATAAAAGTACATCAGATAAAATACGACACATTTTTTTCCTTTATTTTCACGCTTTCAAACACTAGGTGTACAAATACCAACCCGTGGAAAACACTAGGGACGTTTCTTCAAACACAATATATATAATGCAGATATATGTTTTTCTTATTAAGATAAACATTATATTTAGTGAAAACATGTGATTGTGTAGATATCATTTATTTTTTAAACAGTTAACTTAATGCTAACCGGCCTCGAGATTAAGAAGTCCCATTAAAAATTTCTGCCGGGGTCACATTTTTTTTTCGATTTCTAGGTCCATTAACCTTCATTTCACGGTTTCATTGCTGGAATACGTGGAGACACTAAATGTAACATTTACAAAAAAAATAATATATGCCTATACACATATATATAAATACGAGAAAGAAATTGTTTCCTCATATTCATATATATATATATATATATATATATATATATATATATATATATATATATATATATATATATATATATATATATATATATATATATATATATATATATATATATATATATATATATATAAAAAACAGTATTAAATAACATTTACCGGACTGAATGTCCGAGAAATTTTCATAGAAAATATTCGTCCTCCGACAGGATTCGAACCTGTATTCTATATAAAACAGAGCATTTACTTAAATATTTGGATCTATAAAAAGAATGTATAAACATAAAAATGTCTTAAAATAATTGTCGGACCGTGTACATTTCATAATGTGTGACGTCATTTGTTTACATTTGATACGCCATGAGCAGATATGAATGTACGTGAGAGATTCATGGAAGATTGTAGTTTAAAGACAGTAAATTCGACCTTCCTAATCGAACGCTCCTCTGTGGCCAAATCGGTAAAGGCACGTCAAGCTGAATAACTGTTCCGTATAAGATACAGGTTCGAATCCTGTCGGAGGACGAAGATTTTCTGCGGAAATTTCTCGGACATTCGGGCCAGTAAATTTTGTTTAATACTGTTTATTATAAACAGGGAATTTATTTAAATATTTGAATCTATAAAAACCATGTATAAACATAAAAATGTCTTTATATATATTAAGACATTCTTATGTTTATACGTTGTTTTTATAGATACAAATATTTAAGTAAATAAATATATATATATGCAGATTTCATTGAAGACGGCGGAAAAGTCATTGCGATTAAAGCATAATATTTTTTGTGCATTCGTACAAGTGATCTGTGATTTATTTTCTGGACACATAGTTTGTAGAAAAAGCCCCAAATCTCTGTGGATACTAGCAATTTTTGTTAATCTATTACTAAGAAATAACTTTTACGGGTGTAAGACAAATATAAATAAAAGCTTAATCGCAATGCTTTGTCAGCCGTCAACAATGAAACCTCTATGAAAGCGGGCTTGCTGGCCAAATACCTCATACATATATACATTCATACATACACACACACACACATATATATATATATATATATGTGTGTGTGTGTGTGTGTGTGTGCTCCGTGAGTGCATGGTTGTGTGTGTGTCTTTGTGTGTCGTTGTGTGTTAACGTGTGCAAATGTACAGCTTAATGTTAAAAGAAAACATCTTTTAGAAAGTATTTATTTTCAGCATAATCTCATTGAGGAGTGTATTTAATTATAATGTGAATACTTTTTATCTCACCTCATATCTCTCTCTCTATATATATATATCTATAAAGAAAAAACTAAACATTCTTGAAACTATATACATAAAACAGTTGAAACTTGAACAAAATAAACTATGAAATTTCCAAAAATATTCTTAAATGCCTACAATTTATAACAGACGCCAACCGCTTCCCATACTTAATACTTCTCCTTTTCACTCTCTCGTAGTCATATGTGACGTCATGAGCTGCAGTGCAATATTCGCTTCCAGCATCTCGTATGCACGAATTTGTCGTTGCTTGGAAATCTTCCATGTAAACAAAAACAGACTATCATTATTGTTTTGTAGGTGTATTGTTTAATATATCATAATGCAATTGTCATCTTTGATAATGGCTCATGTAAGCTGAAAGGATTAAAAAATATGTATCAATATTGTGATTTTCTTTCTACTTTAATGATAATGTTAGTAAGCTTATCAGACAATATGAAAAGAATGTACATAAAATAAATATTTAAAACTTGTCCATATTCTTTATTGAAACATGCGTCTATATATATATATATATATATATATATATATATATATATGATATGAATTTATCTCACCTCATATATATATATATATATATATATATATATGTAAGCAAATATATGGATATAGATCCGACAGTATGAAGAAAAATATACGGAAAAAAACAAACAAAAATCCTAATATGCAATTATGCTGTTTTAATGTTAATATAATGTCAACGTCGGACGTTTCGGTCTAGTAGACCATCTTCAGGACATATTCATAAAACATAATTAACATTAGACTATATTTAATTGAACATGAAAAGACGATGGAGATAAAATTAAGACTAATCAAAACAGATAACTGAAATTTTTCAAGATCAGCGTTCCGTTTCAATATGATCACGTCGGCGTCACGTGGGCGATGTTGTGAAAACGTTTTCCTAAAATAGAGTATTTTGAATGAAAAATGAAAAGAATTTTATCTAAAACTTATATGTACGTTTGTCGAGCATTAATCTTGCTAGAAAAGGGGAAATACTAAAGAAGCCAGGTCTAGTATTCACCGTGCGTGAGATAGATATTATGCCTGCCTCATAAATCCGCCTAAGATTTTTATTATGAATATATTTTAAAATCTTCACAGAATCAAAATCGAAATTATGATCAGATTTAGTTGTGTGTACAACTAAAGCATTGTTTAAATTACCGAGTTTTTTCATTAGCTAAGTTGTTTTTTAAAAGAGGGTCATAAAACCAAACTGGATTTTAAACCTCAAATAAAACAAATGAAGAACAATTCGAGGAAAAGAAAACATATTATTTGGTTTGACCCCACTTTTCAAGTGTCAAGGTCAAGTGTAAAATAGGGAAAATATATTACTTAACAAACACTTCCCCCAAAATATTTTTAGGCTAAAAGTCCTCAGGAATACTACTAAACTAGCCAATAATGTATGGAAATTAAATGAAAAAAAAAAAAAAAAAAAAGATCCGATTGTAAACTGGAAAATTGAAAAAAGAAAAAAACTTATAACAATCATAGCAACATCTGCAACCTTTGTCAAAAAGAAAATGTCCTGTAATATTTCCAGACTAAAAAAAGCTTTTGAATCGGAAATGGGAAATTATGACCACTTGTATACATACTAAAAAAGTTCATTTTGAGTTCATATGACGTGGGATGAAAAGAAAGTATGTATATTTCATTTAATTCCCCACCGATACATTTTCAATACACTTGATTTTTCCCTCCTCACATTCTACAACACCTCACGCCGTGAGCTTATTCATTTATTTATTTTTAAAAATATAGCGTTCACAAATTTAAAAAAAAAACAAACTTTAGGAAATCATTTGACCGAAATCACCAGAAGATACCATCATTTTTTAACCAAGATGGCGGAATCGGCTGATTTGCTAATTTTCTATACTTAAAAGCTCTACATGTTAATTCTTTGTCTTTTTATACGTGTATAGAGCAATTTTTAATACTGCTGTTTCCTGGTCTGATTTAACTCTGATCATTAACTTTTATTACACACACACACACAGACACACACACACACACACAGACACACACACACACACACACATATATATATATATATATATGCATCAGCCATGATCTTTTTATACTGTAACATTAAGTTATTAGGTTGGTGCAAAAATAATGACGTGATAATGTCGTTTTTGACGTTAAAAAATACGTCAAAAAACGACATTATTACGTCATTATTTTTCCACCAACCTAATAATTTGTAATTCTAATTTAATTGTTTATAATCATATATAATTCATTCTGGGTTCATCAAGGAACTACTGTGTCAAACCTAATTATTTTTATATTTAAACGTTATTTCTAATTCTAATTTAACAATTTATAATAATATATAATTTATGCAGGGATTATCAAGAGACTTATGTGCCGAACAGGAGTTTTTTTTTTTTTTTTTAATCATTATTTCGAATTTTAATCATAATTGAATTATTTATATTCATATATATTTTATTATGAGCTCATCAGAGGTCTAGTGTCTCAAACAGGATTTAAAAAAAAATATTTAACATTATTTCGAGTTAAAAACATAATTTAATCATTTATAATCATATGTATATATATATGTAAATATATATATATATATATATATATATATATATATATATATGTGTGTGTGTAATCATTTGAAAATTATGACATAAAAATGTTATAAAATCACTACAAAAATAGTAGTAATTTTGTAAAATTTTATGTTATAATTTTCGAATAAATTATTATATTTGCTCTACACCGTATTGAGCACTCTTTTAAGAATATTATTTGTTGACATTCAACACCATCCCTTTAGAGGACACCAGAAGTGTTGAAACAAAATGGCTATTTTTTTTAGTGATTTTATAACATTTTTTATGTTATAATTTTTGAATAAGTGATTATGTTTCCTCTACTCTGTATTGAGCACTCTTCTAAGAATAGTATTTGTTGGTTATTGGAATTTACTTCGTATACACCAACCCTATACTTGAATATATATATATATATATATATATATATATATATATATATATATATATAATTCTGGTGTCATGAGACAACAAGTGTGTTAAATAGGTGTGGTGGATGTTTATGTGTTAGTCACGTATCAGTAATCCATCCATCGTTGTATATGCCGCTGGGAATTTTTGGAAGAACCATTTTGTAAATGTTTTCCCCAGAGAGCTTGAAATGCACAATGTACAACTTTCCGTTATTACGAATTAGGTTACATATAACCCTGTTTGTGATTGTGTGTATTTTAATGCTAAATTTCCCGTAATATAATGCCCGAGAGTAACTCAAGATAGCCGCTGATTAGTTGTTTTTTATTTTACGGATTATCATCCCATTTATAGCCGAAACATTTTTGGAGGATTGTAAGGATAACTTTTTTTTTTTTTATCGGAATCACCCAAGCAAGGCAGCAATGCCACTAAAACACAAAGCGTTACAAGGTGTGTAAGAATTAGGAACAAAAACATTAGTGATGTGCAGAAAAAGAAGAAAGTAATCAGGTGAATAATAGATAACGATTGATATTGCATTTAAATTTTTGAAGCTCAAAGCCGGCTGGTAAGCAAAGAGCCACAAGGGAGTTCCACAAGCGAGAAGTGTGATAGAAGAAACTGTTAGCATAGAACTTACGGCTATATCTAGCCAGTTCAACTGTAAATTCATGAGAACTTGACACCAGTATAGTCCTGCGCTTAAATTTCAACAAAAAAAAATATAGGTACCATAGCAAAGTTCTTATTCGAACAATTATGAAAGTATCTATAGTAAAGACACAGAGAGGCAACCTTAGGGCGGTGGGAAAGTGACTGAAGCTGCGCCGCCAGATCAGATATTGCATAATTTTCTTTGGATCATATCAAGGAGCACAAGATAAAGAGCAAGGGAACCGGACAATATGTGACAACAATGTTCTAAGCATGGAAGAATATTAAACTTATTGATATGTAAAATAGATTCTGGAGAGATTGTTTTGCCCGACTTTCTTAGCAGCTGACGCAGCTTCATATCAGCAGAAAAAAGCACAACGAGTCCCTTTCCTGGAGGATAGCATCAGCCATAATGATCGAAGGCAAAGAAGGTTTCTCTCAGATGATTTACGGATAGAAGTTTAGTTTTGAAGGTGATAAAATTATCAAACCATCTTTTGCCCCAGTTAACTACGGATTTGAGATCGTTTCGAACAGCGGCTGCCATTTTGACTTTGTCAGACAGATAAACCTTACTATCAAGGCAGGAGTAAATTGTTGTGTCATCAGCGTTGATAACAAGTTGTGAGCTGATGTTATCAGAAATGTCATTAATGAAATGGTTGAAAATTGATAAAAGTGTGAAACTTCCCCCCCCCCCAAAAAAAAAAGTTGAAAGGTTCTATCGCAGAAGTGGATGCACTGACTTAACTGCATCCAAAGAATAATGATATCCGAATTTCATCTTAAAATTTATTCTGTGGAGTTATTCTTTGTCATGTTAGATTCTTCCCTGTTAGATAAAAATCAGTCGATAAATTCGTTAACTGATACATAGATATTAGCTGAATTTTGATATAAAGTTTTCACTGTATCATGTTCAATTCATATGATTAATATTTACCACTGAATTAGGTGTAAAGACAAAGGAGATTATACTGCAGACTTATAGGCACATGATAACAAAAATTGTTTAGTTTTTCAACTTGCTCTTTTAATATCAGAGAATTCTCCATCAAAAAACACTGAGTAAGACTTGTGTAGATATCTTTGAGACAGCAAATGGCTTGTTTTCTTTTTGTTTTCTGTTTTGATTGGCTCTCAGGTTCTTTCTTTGGCTTTTTTTTCCATTTCAGGCTTCTTGGTTGCTTTTATCTTATAAATTGTTTTGTTGATTTTGGTTTTGATATCCTCTAAACTTTGAACAGTGTCCGTGTCATATTTTTTCTCCTACAGAGTTCCTGGTTCTTTGTATTTTAACACAAGCGTTCTGGATTTCTCTTGTCGCTTGGGTTGAATCCATCTAGCAATCATCCTGACATCTGTCAGTGATAAATCTTTAGGTACATACTCTCTTTGCTTCACTATCAATAGAACCCTCCCTCTACACCATTAAGAGACACACACACATAATAAAGTGGCTATTATAGGGCAGGACCAAGGATGGAACCCTGGGAGACATCTGCGTTAGTAGGAAAAGATCTAGACGAGTGGCTGTTGTGGATAATTTTGATTTTGCCATTTGAAAGGAATTTGAGTTGATTTCTGCGAGTGAATACTGCAACATTTTTGGAGACAGCAATTTTTCCACATAAAAGTCCTAATATTTAAGAGAGACAAGTGAGATGCATACCTTTCCCAATCGTATTTGCCATAAGTGAATATAAAAAATTCGATAGGAATTCGAACGCGGCTCTCATATTTCTCATAAAGAATTCATTACACCATATGCACATCCAGTCAAGTTAAAGGATTACTATTAAAACGATTAAGATGAATAAAGTGCTTGATATGAAGGAAAGTAGGTGTTGTAAGTAGTGCAGATTATCAGGATAGGAAAGATAGATAACAATTCATCCTTGATTTCAAGAAGTCAAGACTGATAGTCAGGGAAGCAACCATACGATAATCTGTTCGACAAAATAGCAGTTATTGGAGAAAAACTCTCTTGGTGGGACATTCTTTTTTATATTTGAAATACGGAAGAAATATGGACGATTCGTCTACTTGGGAGCAGCATAGATTGGTACAGCTGTAAAGGTCTGAACTAGTGAAACTTAATAATGAAATTTTTTATTTTTCTTAGTCTAGACGTATTCCTTTCACTTTAGCCTTTCTTTTTTCCCACATTATTATTATTATTATTATTATTATTATTATTATTATTATTATTATTATTATCTGCTCTCATTCTTCTTCTAAACAAAAGAATTCAGGACAAGGCAGCTCCAACCCGGAAATGGCAGCAATACTCCATTTTTGGTCTAATCTAACTCTTGCACAGATAAAGCATGGCTGGCGTTAGATACTTTCTAAAGCGATAGACTAGCCGACTATTTTAAAGGCATCTTTAGCATTTTTGTATAATTATACAGAAATATATAGATGTGAATATATGTGTTCTTTGTGTTATCTAGTGCGTGTCTCTAAATGTAAACATGTCTACGTATCATACTTTGTATCTCTGTATGTGAATCTGTCAGTAATTTGTGTTATGTGTGTTGTGTAAACAATTTTGCATGTTTGCGATTGGTCGGTCTACTTGAAACATTCTTTCGTAGACGATGATTTGCCGAGCGTCAATCAATAGACTACACCTACCCAATTGAAAGTCATTTTCTCTTTTCTTCTTCTTCTTCTTCTTCTTCTTCTTCTTCTTCTTCTTCTTCTTCTTCTTCTTCATCCATTCTCTGTCGTTCTTCCGCAAGTTACACTAATTTCAAACAACAATCAAAACTCAAATATCCAGGCCACCAATTATTCTGAACATTAATCAATAAACCCGACTCAAAATATTCATCAAATTCTACAATAGAATTAAAACGCATTAAGTCTGTTTCTGCTTTTTCATCTTTCTTTCCGACTCTTCTTCTTCTTTGTCGCGTTTTTTTCTTCTTTCTTCTTAACCCCGTCTTTTCTTTTGTTCTTATTCTCTATTTAATGTCGCTCACGTTTTCAACTACTTCTTCTTCCTCTGTCTTTTCTTCTTCTACCCAACCTCCATTTCGAAATCTTTCCCCTCTTCACGACTCCATTCTTTTCTTGTATTTCTTTTTATATTCCCTCTCCTAGTTTTTTCTTTGTTAGACATCTTCCTTTTTCTTTAGCTCTTCTCTTTTCCATACATCATCATCATCATCATCATCTTCTTCTTCTTCTTCCTCTTCTTCTTCTTCTTCTTCTTCTTCTTCTTCTTCTTCTTATTATTATTATTATTATTATTATTATTATTATTCTACTTCTTCTTTTCTTCTTTTTCTTCTTATAAATATTCTTCTTAATATCTTTCTTTTTCTCATATTCTTTTTCTTTTTTTTCTTCTTCTACTTATTTTCTTCTTATCATTTTCTTCTTCCTTTTTATTTTCTTCTTCTTATTATTATTATTTTTATTATATTATTATTACCCTTTATTTTTCTACTTATGCTTCTTCTTCGTCTTCATTTTCGTCTTCTTATTATTAATCATTTCTCTTCCTTTTTTGTTCCTCGCTTCTCTTTGTTTCCTTTCATTCTTTTTTCTCTTCCTTATTTCTTCCCCCGTTCTCATTATTTCCTTTCATTCTTTTTCCTCTTCCTCATTTCTTCCCCAATTCTCTTTGTTTCCTTTCTTTCTTTTTTCTCTTCCTTATTTCTTCCCCCCTCTCTTTGTTTCCTTTCATTCATTTTTCTCTTCCTTATTTCTTCCCCCGTTCTCATTATTTCCTTTCATTCTTTTTCCCTTCCTTATTTCTTCCCCCCTCTCTTTGTTTCCTTTCATTCTTTTTTCTCTTCCTCATTTCTTCCCCATTTCTCTTTGTTTCCTTTCATTCTTTTTTCTCTTCCTCATTTCTTCCCCAATTCATTTGTTTCCTTTCATTCTTTTTTCTCTTCCTTATTTCTTCCCCATTTCTCTTTGTTTCCTTTCATTCTTTTTTCCCTTCCTTATTTCTTCCCACTTCTCTTTGTTTCCTTTCATTCTTTTTCTCTTCCTTATTACTTCCCCCCTCTCTTTGTTTCCTTTCATTCTTTTTTCCCTTCCTTATTTCTTCCCCCTTCTCTTTGTTTCCTTTCATTCTTTTTCTCTTCCTTATTTCTTCCCCCCTCTCTTTGTTTCCTTTCATTCTTTTTTCTTTTCCTTATTTCTTCCCCCCTCTCTTTGTTTCTTTTCATTCTTTTTTCCCTTCCTCATTTCTTCCCCAATTCACTTTGTTTCCTTTCATTCTTTTTTTTCTTCCTTATTTCTTCCCACTTCTCTTTGTTTCCTTTCATTCTTTTTCTCTTCCTTATTACTTCCCCCCTCTCTTTGTTTCCTTTCATTCTTTTTTCCCTTCCTTATTTCTTCCCCCTTCTCTTAGTTTCGTTTCATTCATTTTTCTCTTCCTTATTTCTTCCCCCTTCGCTTTGTTTCCTTTCATTATTTTTTCTCTTCCTTATTTCTTCCCCAATTCTCTTTGTTTCCTTTCATTCTTTTTTCTCTTACTTATTTTTACCACCCTTCTCTTTCTTTCATTTCATTCTTTTTTCTTTTCCTTATTTTTTCCACCCTTCTCTTTGTTTCCTTTCATTCTTTTTTCTCTTCCATATTTCTTCCACCCTTCTCTTTGTTTCCTTTCATTCTTTTTTCTCTTCCTTATTTCTTTCACCCTTCTCTTTGTTTCCTTTCATTCTTTTTTCTCTTCCTTATTTCTTCCCCAATTCTCTTTGTTTCCTTTCATTCTTTTCTCTCTTCCTTATTTCTTCCCCCTTCTCTTTGTTTCCTTTCATTCTTTTTTCTCTTCCTCATTTCTTCCCCATTTCTCTTTGTTTCCTTTCATTCTTTTTTCTCTTCCTTATTTCTTTCACCCTTCTCTTTGTTTCATTTCATTCTTTTTCTCTTCCTTATTTCTTCCCCACTTCACTTTGTTTCCTTTCATTCTTTTTTCTGTTCCTCATTTCTTCCCCATTTGTCTTTGTTTCCTTTCATTTTTTTCTCTTCCTCATTTCTTCCCCATTTCTCTTTGTTTCCTTTCATTCTTTTTTCTCTTCCTCATTTCTTCCCCAATTCTCTTTGTTTCCTTTCATTCTTTTTTCCCTTCCTCATTTCTTCCCACTTCTCTTTGTTTCCTTTCATTCTTTTTCTCTTCTTTATTACTTCCCCCCTCTCTTTGTTTCCTTTCATTCTTTTTTCCCTTCCTTATTTCTTTCACCCTTCTCTTTGTTTCCTTTCATTCTTTTTCTCTTCCTTATTTCTTCCCCCCTCTCTTTGTTTCCTTTCATTCTTTTTTCTTTTCCTTATTTCTTCCCCCCTCTCTTTGTTTCTTTTCATTCTTTTTTCCCTTCCTCATTTCTTCCCCAATTCACTTTGTTTCCTTTCATTCTTTTTTTTCTTCCTTATTTCTTCCCACTTCTCTTTGTTTCTTTTCATTCTATTTTCTCCTCCTTATTTCTTCCCCCTTCTCTTAGTTTCGTTTCATTCATTTTTCTCTTCCTTATTTCTTCCCCCTTCTCTTTGTTTCCTTTCATTATTTTTTCTCTTCCTTATTTCGTCCCCAATTCTCTTTGTTTCCTTTCATTCTTTTTTCTCTTACTTATTTTTACCACCCTTCTCTTTCTTTCATTTCATTCTTTTTTCTTTTCCTTATTTCTTCCACCCTTCTCTTTGTTTCCTTTCATTCTTTTTTCTCTTCCTTATTTCTTTCACCCTTCTCTTTGTTTCCTTTCATTCTTTTTTCTCTTCCTCATTTCTTCCCCATTTCTCTTTGTTTCCTTTCATTCTTTTTCTCTTCCTTATTTCTTCCCCAATTCTCTTTGTTTCCTTTCATTCTTTTTTCTCTTCCTTATTACTTCCCCAATTCTCTTTGATTCCTTTATTCTTTTTTCTCTTCCTTATTACTTCCACCCTTCTCTTTGTTTCCTTTCATTCTTTTTTCTCTTCCTTATTTCTTCCAACCTTCTCTTTGTTTCCTTTCATTCTTTTTTCTCTTCCTTATTTCTTTCACCCTTCTCTTTGTTTCCTTTCATTCTTTTTTCTCTTCCTCATTTCTTCCCCATTTCTCTTTGTTTCCTTTCATTCTTTTTCTCTTCCTTATTTCTTCCCCATCTCTCTTTGTTTCCTTTCATTCTTTTTCTCTTCCTTATTTCTTCCCCCTTCTCTTTGTTTCCTTTCATTATTTTTTCTCTTCCTTATTTCTTCCCCAATTCTCTTTGTTTCCTTTCATTCTTTTTTCTCTTACTTATTTTTACCACCCTTCTCTTTGTTTCCTTTCATTCTTTTTTCTCTTCCTTATTTCTTCCCCCCTTCTCTTTGTTTCCTTTCATTCTTTTTTCTCTTCCTCATTTCTTCCCCATTTCTCTTTGTTTCTTTCATTCTTTTTCTCTTCCTCATTACTTCCCCATTTCTCTTTGTTTCCTTTCATTCTTTTTTCTCTTCCTTATTACTTCAACCCTTCTCTTTGTTTCATTTCATTCTTTTTTCTCTTCCTTATTTCTTCCCCCGTCTCTCTGTTTCCTTTCATTCTTTTTTCCCTTCCTCATTTCTTCCCCCGTCTCTCTGTTTCCTTTCATTCTTTTTTCTCTTCCTCATTTCTTCCCCATTTCTCTTTGTTTCCTTTCATTCTTTTTTCTCTTCCTTATTTCTTCCACCCTTCTCTTTGTTTCATTTCATTCTTTTTCTCTTCCTTATTTCTTCCCCACTTAACTTTTTTTTCCTTTCATTCTTTTTTCTCTTCCTTATTTCTTCCCACTTCTCTTTGTTTCCTTTCATTCTTTTTTCTCTTCCTTATTTCTTCCCCCCTTCCCTTTGTTTCCTTTCATTCTTTTTTCTGTTCCTTATTTCTTCCCCCCTTCTCTTTGTTTCCTTCCATTCTTTTTTCTCTTCCTTATTTCTTCCACCATTCTCTTTGTTTCCTTTCATTCTTTTTTCTCTTCCTTACTTTTCCACCCTTCTCTTTGTTTCATTTCATTCTTTTTTCTCTTCCTTATTTCTTCCCCATTTCTCTTTGTTTCCTTTCATTCTTTTTTTTCTTCCTTATTTCTTCCACCCTTCTCTTTGTTTCATTTCATTCTTTTTTCTCTTCCTGATTTCTTCCCCCTTCTCTTGTCTCCTTTCATTCTTTTTTCTCTACCTCATTTCTTCCCCATTTCTCTTTGTTTCCTTTAATTCATTTTTCGCTTCCTTATTTCTTCCCCAATTCTCTTTGTTTCTTTCATTCTTTTTTCTCTTCCTTATTTCTCCCCCCATCTCTTTGTTTCCTTTCATTCTTTTTTCTCTTCCTTATTTCCTCCAACCTTCTCTTTGTTTTCTTTTCATTCTTTTTTCTCTTCCTCATTTCTTCCCCATTTCTCTTTGTTTCCTTTCATTCTTTTTTCTCTTTCTTATTTCTTCCACCCTTCTCTTTCTTTCATTTCATTCTTTTTTTTCTTCATTATTTCTTCCCCCTTCTCTTTGTTTCCTTTCATTCGTTTTTCTCTTCCTGATTTCTTCCCCCTTTCTCTTTGTTCCTTTCATTCTCTTTTCTCTTCATTATTTCTTCCACCCTTCTCTTTGTTTCCTTTCTTTCTTTTTTCTCTTCCTTATTTCTTCCCCCTTCTCTTTGTTTCCTTTCATTCTTTTATCTCTTCCTCATTTCTTCCCCATTTCTCTTTGTTTCCTTTCATTCTTTTTTCTCTTCCTCATTTCTTCCCCATTTCTCTTTGTTTCCTTTCATTCTTTTTTCTCTTCCTTTTTTATTCCCTCTTTCCATTTGTCTCGTTTCATTCTATTTTCTTATCCTTATTTCTTCCCCAATTCTCTTTGTTTCCTTTCATTCTTTTTTCTCTTCCTTATTTCTTCCGCCCTTCTCTTTGTTTCGTTTCATTCTATTTTCTCTTCCTTATTTCTTCCACCCTTCTCTCCGTTTCCTTTCATTCTTTTTTCTCTTCCTCATTTCTTCCCCATTTCTCTTTGTTTCCTTTCATTCTTTTTTCTCTTCCTTATTTCTTCCACCCTTCTCTTTCTTTCATTTCATTCTTTTTTTTCTTCATTATTTCTTCCCCCTTCTCTTTGTTTCCTTTCATTCGTTTTTCTCTTCCTGATTTCTTCCCCCTTTCTCTTTGTTCCTTTCATTCTCTTTTCTCTTCATTATTTCTTCCACCCTTCTCTTTGTTTCCTTTCTTTCTTTTTTCTCTTCCTTATTTCTTCCCCCTTCTCTTTGTTTCCTTTCATTCTTTTTTCTCTTCCTCATTTCTTCCCCATTTCTCTTTGTTTCCTTTCATTCTTTTTTCTCTTCCTCATTTCTTCCCCATTTCTCTTTGTTTCCTTTCATTCTTTTTTCTCTTCCTTTTTTATTCCCTCTTTCCATTTGTCTCGTTTCATTCTATTTTCTTATCCTTATTTCTTCCCCAATTCTCTTTGTTTCCTTTCATTCTTTTTTCTCTTACTTATTTCTTCCACCTTTCTCTTTGATTCCTTTCATTCTTTTTTCTCTTCCTTATTTCTTCGCCCTTCTCTTTGTTTCCTTTCATTCTTTTTTCTCTTCTTCATTTCTTCCCCATTTCTCTTTGTTTCCTTTCATTCTTTTTTCTCTTCCTCATATCTTCCCCTTTTTCTTTGTTTCCTTTCATTCTTTTTTCTCTTCCTCATTTCTTCCCCAATTCTCTTTGTTTCCTTTCATTCTTTTTTCTCTTCCTTATTTCTTCCACCCTTCTCTTTGTTTACTTTCATTCTTTTTTCTCTTCCTTATTTCTTCACCATTCTCTTTGTTTCCTTTCATTCTTTTTTCTCTTCCTTATTTCTTCCCCCTTCTCTTTGTTTCCTTTCATTCTTTTTTCTCTTCCTTATTTCTTCCCCAATTCTCTTTGTTTCCCTTTCATTCTTTTTTCTCTTCCTTATTTCTTCCCCACTTCACTTTGTTTCTTTTCATTTTTTTTCTCTTCCTTATTTCTTCCCCAATTCTCTTTGTTTCCCTTTCATTCTTTTTTCTCTTCCTTATTTCTTCCCCAATTCTCTTTGTTTCCTTTCATTCTTTTTTCTCTTCCTTATTTCTTCCCCAATTCTCTTTGTTTCCTTTCATTCTTTTTTCTCTTCCTTATTTCTTCACCATTCTCTTTGTTTCCTTTCATTCTTTTTTCTCTTCCTTATTTCTTCCCCAATTCTCTTTGTTTCCCTTTCATTCTTTTTTCTCTTCCTTATTTCTTCCCCACTTCACTTTGTTTCTTGTCATTTTTTTTCTCTTCCTTATTTCTTCCCCAATTCTCATTGTTTCCCTTTCATTCTTTTTTCTCTTCCTTATTTCTTCACCATTCTCTTTGTTTCCTTTCATTCTTTTTTCTCTTCCTTATTTCTTCCGCAATTCTCTTTGTTTCCCTTTCATTCTTTTTTCTCTTCCTTATTTCTTCCCCACTTCACTTTGTTTCTTTTCATTTTTTTTCTCTTCCTTATTTCTTCCCCAATTCTCATTGTTTCCCTTTCATTCTTTTTTCTCTTCCTTATTTCTTCACCATTCTCTTTGTTTCCTTTCATTCTTTTTTCTCTTCCTTATTTCTTCCCCAATTCTCTTTGTTTCCCTTTCATTCTTTTTTCTCTTCCTTATTTCTTCACCCTTCTCTTTTTTTCATTTCATTCTTTTTTCTCTTCCTCATTTCTTCCCCAATTCTCTTTGTTTCCTTTCATTCTTTTTTCTCTTCCTTATTTCTTCCCCACTTCATTTTGATTCCTTTCATTCTTTTTCCCTTCCTTATATCTTCCCCCTTCTCTTTGTTTCCTTTCATTATTTTTCTCTACCTCATTTCTTCCCCATATCTCTCTTTGTTTCCTTTAATTCATTTTTCTCTTACTTATTTCTTCCCCAATTCTCTTTGTTTCTTTCATTCTTTTTTCTCTTCCTTATTTCTCCCCCCTTCTCTTTGTTTCCTTTCATTCTTTTTTCTCTTCCTTATTTCTCCCCCCTTCTCTTTGTTTCCTTTCATTCTTTTTTCTCTTCCTTATTTCCTCCAACCTTCTCTTTGTTTTCTTTTCATTCTTTTTTCTCTTCCTCATTTCTTCCCCATTTTTCTTTGTTTCCTTTAATTCATTTTTCTCTTCCTTACGTCTTCCACCGTTCTCTTTGTTTCATTTCCTTTTTTTTTTCTTCCTTATTTCTTCCCCACTTCACTTTGATTCCTTTCATTCTTTTTCTCTTCCTCATTTCTTCCCCCCTTCTCTTTGTTTCCTTTCATTCTTTTTTCTCTTCCTTATTTCTTCCCCACTTCACTTTGTTTCCTTTCATTCTTTTTTCACTTCCTTATTTCTTCCCCAATTCTCTTTGTTTCCTTTCATTCTTTTTTTTCTTCCTTATTTCTTCCACCCTTCCCTTTGTTTCCTTTCATTCTTTTATCTCTTCCTCATTTCTTCCCCATTTCAATTTGTTTCCTTTCATTCTTTTTTTTCTTCCTTATTCTTCCCCAATTCTCTTTGTTTCCTTTCATTCTTTTTTCTCTTCCTCATTTCTTCCCCCTTGTCTTTGTTTCCTTTCATTCTTTTTTCTCTTCCTTATGTCTTCCACCCTTCTCTTTGTTTCCTTTCATTCTTTTTCTCTTCCTCATTTCTTCCCCATTTCTCTTTCGTTCCTTTCATTCTTTTTTCTCTTCCTTATTTCTTCCCTACTTCAATTTGTTTCATTTCTTTCTTTTTTCTCTTCCTCATTCCTTCCACATTTCTCTTTGTTTCCTTTCATTCTTTTTTCTCTTCCTCATTTCTTCCCCTTTCTCTTCGTTTCCTTTCATTCTTTTTTCTCTTTCTTATTTCTTCCCCCTTCTCTTTGTTTCCTTTCATTCTTTTTTCTCTTCTTCATTTCTTCCCCCTTTCTCTTTGTTTCCTTTCATTCTTTTTTCTCTTCCTTATTTCTTCTCCCGTCTCTCTGTTTCCTTTCATTCTTTTTTCTCTTCCTTATTTCTTCCCCAATTCTCTTTGTTTCCTTTCATTCTTTTTTCTCTTCCTTATTTCTTCCCCCTTCTCTTTGTTTCGTTTCATTCATTTTTCTCTTCCTTATTTCTTCCACCCTTCTCTTTGTTTCCTTTCAATTTTTTTTCTCTTCCTCATTTCTTCCCCATTTCTCTTTGTTTCCTATCATTCTTTTTTCTCTTCCTTGTTTCTTCCCCAATTCTCTTTGTTTCCTTTCATTCTTTTTTCTCTTCCTTATTTCTTCCCCAATTCTGTTTGTTTCTTTTCATTCTTTTTTCTCTTCCTTATTTCTTCCCCAATTCTCTTTGTTTCCTTTCATTCTTTTTTCTCTTCCTCATTTCTTCCACCCTTCTCTTTGTTTCCTTTCATTATTTTTTCTCTTCCTTATTTCTTCCCCAATTCTCTTTGTTTCCTTTCATTTTTTTCTTCCTTATTCCTTCCCCTCTTCACTTTGTTTCCTTTCATTCTTTTTTCTCTTCCTTATTTCTTCCCCCTTTCTCTTTGTTTCCTTTCATTCTATTTTCTCCTCCTTATTTCTTCCACCCTTCTCTTTGTTTCCTTTCATTCTTTTTTCTCTTCCTTATTTCTTCCCCAATTCTCTTTGTTTCCTTTCATTATTTTTCTCTTCCTCATTTCTTCCCCATTTCTCTTTCGTTCCTTTCATTCTTTTTTCTCTTCCTTATTTCTTCCCCCGTCTCTCTGTTTCCTTTCATTCTTTTTTCTCTTCCTCATTTCTTCCCCCTTTCTCTTTGTTTCCTTTCATTCTTTTTTCTCTTCCTTATTTCTTCCCCCGTCTCTCTGTTTCCTTTCATTCTTTTTTCTCTTCCTCATTTCTTCCCCCTTTCTCTTTGTTTCCTTTCATTCTATTTTCTCCTCCTGGTTTATTTCCCCTTCTCTTTGTTTCGTTTCATTCATTTTTCTCTTCCTTATTTCTTCCACCCTTCTCTTTGTTTCCTTTCAATTTTTTTTCTCTTCCTCATTTCTTCCCCATTTCTCTTTGTTTCCTTTCATTCTTTTTTCTCTTCCTTATTTCTTCCCCAATTCTCTTTGTTTCCTTTCATTCTTTTTTCTCTTCCTTATTTCTTCCCCCTTCTCTTTGTTTCATTTCATTCTTTTTTCTCTTCCTCATTTCTTCCCCATTTCTCTTTGTTTCCTTTCATTCTTTTTTCTCTTCCTTATTTCTTCCCCAATTCTCTTTGTTTCCTTTCATTCTTTTTTCTCTTCCTTATTTCTTCCCCCTTCTCTTTGTTTCGTTTCATTCATTTTTCTCTTCCTTCTTTCTTCCACCCTTTTCTTTGTTTCCTTTCAATTTTTTTTCTCTTCCTCATTTCTTCCCCATTTCTCTTTGTTTCCTTTCAATTTTTTTTCTCTTCCTCATTTCTTCCCCATTTCTCTTTGTTTCCTTTCATTCTTTTTTCTCTTCCTTATTTCTTCCCCCTTCTCTTTGTTTCCTTTCATTCTATTTTCTCTTCCTTATTTCTTACACCCTTCTCTCCGTTTCCTTTCATTCTTTTCTCTCTTACTTATTTCTTCCACCCTTCTCTTTGTTTCAATTCATTCTTTTTTCTCTTTCTTTTTTCTTCCCCACTTCACTTTGATTCCTTTCATTCTTTTTTCTCTTCCTTATTTCTTCCCCCTTCTCTTTGTTTCCTTTCATTCTTTTTTCTCTTCTTCATTTCTTCCCCTTTTTCTTTGTTTCCTTTCATTCTTTTTTCTCTTCCTCATTTCTTCCCCATTTCTCTTTGTTTCCTTTCATTCTATTTTCTCTTTCTTATTTCTTCCCCCATTTTCTTTGTTTCCTTTCATTCTTTTTTCTCTTCCTTATTTCTTCCCCCTTTCTCTTTGTTTCCTTTCATTCTATTTTCTCCTCCTTATTTCTTCCACCCTTCTCTTTGTTTCCTTTCATTCTTTTTTCTCTTCCTTATGTCTTCCCCAATTCTCTTTGTTTCCTTTCATTATTTTTCTCTTCCTCATTTCTTCCCCATTTCTCTTTCGTTCCTTTCATTCTTTTTTCTCTTCCTTATTTCTTCCCCCGTCTCTCTGTTTCCTTTCATTCTTTTTTCTCTTCCTCATTTCTTCCCCCTTTCTCTTTGTTTCCTTTCATTCTTTTTTCTCTTCCTTATTTCTTCCCCCGTCTCTCTGTTTCCTTTCATTCTTTTTTCTCTTCCTCATTTCTTCCCCCTTTCTCTTTGTTTCCTTTCATTCTATTTTCTCCTCCTGGTTTATTTCCCCTTCTCTTTGTTTCGTTTCATTCATTTTTCTCTTCCTTATTTCTTCCACCCTTCTCTTTGTTTCCTTTCAATTTTTTTTCTCTTCCTCATTTCTTCCCCATTTCTCTTTGTTTCCTTTCATTCTTTTTTCTCTTCCTTATTTCTTCCCCAATTCTCTTTGTTTCCTTTCATTCTTTTTTCTCTTCCTTATTTCTTCCCCCTTCTCTTTGTTTCATTTCATTCTTTTTTCTCTTCCTCATTTCTTCCCCATTTCTCTTTGTTTCCTTTCATTCTTTTTTCTCTTCCTTATTTCTTCCCCAATTCTCTTTGTTTCCTTTCATTCTTTTTTCTCTTCCTTATTTCTTCCCCCTTCTCTTTGTTTCGTTTCATTCATTTTTCTCTTCCTTCTTTCTTCCACCCTTTTCTTTGTTTCCTTTCAATTTTTTTTCTCTTCCTCATTTCTTCCCCATTTCTCTTTGTTTCCTTTCAATTTTTTTTCTCTTCCTCATTTCTTCCCCATTTCTCTTTGTTTCCTTTCATTCTTTTTTCTCTTCCTTATTTCTTCCCCCTTCTCTTTGTTTCCTTTCATTCTATTTTCTCTTCCTTATTTCTTACACCCTTCTCTCCGTTTCCTTTCATTCTTTTTTCTCTTCCTTATTTCTTCCCCAATTCTCTTTGTTTCCTTTCATTCTTTTTTCTCTTCCTTATTTCTTCCCCCTTCTCTTTGTTTCATTTCATTCTTTTTTCTCTTCCTCATTTCTTCCCCATTTCTCTTTGTTTCCTTTCATTCTTTTTTCTCTTCCTTATTTCTTCCCCAATTCTCTTTGTTTCCTTTCATTCTTTTTTCTCTTCCTTATTTCTTCCCCCTTCTCTTTGTTTCGTTTCATTCATTTTTCTCTTCCTTCTTTCTTCCACCCTTTTCTTTGTTTCCTTTCAATTTTTTTTCTCTTCCTCATTTCTTCCCCATTTCTCTTTGTTTCCTTTCAATTTTTTTTCTCTTCCTCATTTCTTCCCCATTTCTCTTTGTTTCCTTTCATTCTTTTTTCTCTTCCTTATTTCTTCCCCCTTCTCTTTGTTTCCTTTCATTCTATTTTCTCTTCCTTATTTCTTACACCCTTCTCTCCGTTTCCTTTCATTCTTTTCTCTCTTACTTATTTCTTCCACCCTTCTCTTTGTTTCAATTCATTCTTTTTTCTCTTTCTTTTTTCTTCCCCACTTCACTTTGATTCCTTTCATTCTTTTTTCTCTTCCTTATTTCTTCCCCCTTCTCTTTGTTTCCTTTCATTCTTTTTTCTCTTCTTCATTTCTTCCCCTTTTTCTTTGTTTCCTTTCATTCTTTTTTCTCTTCCTCATTTCTTCCCCATTTCTCTTTGTTTCCTTTCATTCTATTTTCTCTTTCTTATTTCTTCCCCCATTTTCTTTGTTTCCTTTCATTCTTTTTTCTCTTCTTTATTTCTTCCACTCTTCTCTTTGTTTCATTTCATTCTTTTTTCTCTTCCTTAGTTCTTCACCATTCTCTTTGTTTCCTTTCATTCTTTTTTCTCATCCTTTTTTTTTCCCCAATTCTCTTTGTTTCCTTTCATTCTTTTTTCTCTTCCTTATTTCTTCCCCAATTCTGTTTATTTCTTTTCATTCTTTTTTCTCTTCCTCATTTCTTCCCCAATTCTCTTTGTTTCCTTTCATTCTTTTTCTCTTCCTCATTTCTTCCCCATTTCTCTTTCGTTCCTTTCATTCTTTTTTCTCTTCCTTATTTCTTCCCCCGTCTCTCTGTTTCCTTTCATTCTTTTTTCTCTTCCTTATTTCTTCCCCAATTCTCTTTGTTTCCTTTCATTCTTTTTTCTCTTCCTTATTTCTTCCCCCTTCTCTTTGTTTCGTTTCATTCATTTTTCTCTTCCTTATTTCTTCCACCCTTCTCTTTGTTTCCTTTCAATTTTTTTTCTCTTCCTCATTTCTTCCCCATTTCTCTTTGTTTCCTATCATTCTTTTTTCTCTTCCTTATTTCTTCCCCAATTCTCTTTGTTTCCTTTCATTCTTTTTCTCTTCCTTATTTTTCCACCCTTTCTCTTTGTTTCCTTTCATTCTTTTTTCTCTTCCTCATTTCTTCCCCATTTCTCTTTGTTTCCTTTCATTCTTTTTTCTCTTACTTATTTCTTCCCCAATTCTCTTTGTTTCCTTTCATTCTATTTTCTCTTCCTTATTTCTTCCACCCTTCTCTCCGTTTCCTTTCATTCTTTTTTCTCTTCCTTATTTCTTCCACCCTTCTCTCCGTTTCCTTTCATTCTTTTTTCTCTTCCTCATTTCTTCCCCATTTCTCTTTGTTTCCTTTCATTCTTTTTTCTCTTACTTATTTCTTCCCCAATTCTCTTTGTTTCCTTTCATTCTATATTCTCTTCCTTATTTCTTCCACCCTTCTCTCCGTTTCCTTTCATTCTATATTCTCTTCCTTATTTCTTCCACCCTTCTCTCCGTTTCCTTTCATTCTTTTTTCTCTTCCTCATTTCTTCCCCATTTCTCTTTGTTTCCTTTCATTCTTTTTTCTCTTACTTATTTCTTCCACCCTTCTCTTTGTTTCAATTCATTCTTTTTTCTCTTCCTTATTTCTTCCCCTTTCTCTTTGTTTCCTTTCATTCTTTTTTCTCTTCCTTATTTCTTCCCCATTTCTCTTTGTTTCCTGTCATTCTTTTTTCTCTTCCTCATATCTTCCCCTTTTTCTTTGTTTCCTTTCATTCTTTTTTCTCTTCCTCATTTCTTCCCCATTTCTCTTTGTTTCCTTCATTCTATTTTCTCTTTCTTTTTTCTTCCCCCATTCTCTTTGTTTCCTTTCATTCTTTTTTCTCTTCCTTATTTCTTCACCATTCTCATTGTTTCCTTTCATTCTTTTTTCTAATCCTTATTTCTTCCCCAATTCTTTTTGTTTCCTTTCATTCTTTTTTCTCTTCCTTATTTCTTCCCCAATTCTGTTTGTTTCTTTTCATTCTTTTTTCTCTTCCTTATTTCTTCCCCAATTCTCTTTGTTTCCTTTCATTCTTTTTTCTCTTCCTCATTTCTTCCACCCTTCTCTTTGTTTCCTTTCATTATTTTTTCTCTTCCTTATTTCTTCCCCAATTCTCTTTGTTTCCTCTCATTTTTTTCTTCCTTATTCCTTCCCCTCTTCACTTTGTTTCCTTTCATTCTTTTTTCTCTTCCTTATTTCTTCCCCCTTTCTCTTTGTTTCCTTTCATTCTATTTTCTCCTCCTTATTTCTTCCACCCTTCTCTTTGTTTCCTTTCATTCTTTTTTCTCTTCCTTATTTCTTCCCCAATTCTCTTTGTTTCCTTTCATTCTTTTTTCTCTTCCTTATTTCTTCCCCTTTCTCTTTGTTTCCTTTCATTCTTTTTTCTCTTCCTTATTTCTTCCCCCGTCTCTCTGTTTCCTTTCATTCTTTTTTCTCTTCCTCATTTCTTCCCCCTTTCTCTTTGTTTCCTTTCATTCTTTTTTCTCTTCCTTATTTCTTCCCCCGTCTCTCTGTTTCCTTTCATTCTTTTTTCTCTTCCTCATTTCTTCCCCCTTTCTCTCTGTTTCCTTTCTTTCTATTTTCTCCTCCTGATTTATTTCCCCTTCTCTTTGTTTCGTTTCATTCATTTTTCTCTTCCTTATTTCTTCCACCCTTCTCTTTGTTTCCTTTCATTCTTTTTTCTCTTCCTTATTTCTTCCACCCTTCTCTCCGTTTCCTTTCATTCTTTTTTCTCTTCCTCATTTCTTCCCCATTTCTCTTTGTTTCCTTTCATTCTTTTTTCTCTTACTTATTTCTTCCACCCTTCTCTTTGTTTCAATTCATTCTTTTTTCTCTTTCTTTTTTCTTCCCCACTTCACTTTGATTCCTTTCATTCTTTTTTCTCTTCCTTATTTCTTCCCCCTTCTCTTTGTTTCCTTTCATTCTTTTTTCTCTTCTTCATTTCTTCCCCATTTCTCTTTGTTTCCTTTCATTCTTTTTTCTCTTCCTCATTTCTTCCCCATTTCTCTTCCTTATTTTTTCCGCCTTTCTCTTTGTTTCCTTCCTTTCTTTTTTCTCTTCCTTATTTCTTCCCCAATTCTCTTTGTTTTCTTTTCATTCTTTTTTCTCTTCCTTATTTCTTCCCCAATTCTCTTTGTATCCTTTCATTCTATTTTCTCTTCCTTATTTCTACCCCACTTCACTTTGTTTCTTTTCATTCTTTTTTCTCTTCCTCATTTCTTCCCCTTTCTCTTTGTTTCCTTTCATTCTTTTTCCCTTCCTGTTTTTCTCGTCTCCTTCATTCCGATACGAATAACTCTTGTTTAGCATCGATTCCTAACGAACAGAAATTTACAGCGTCTATTAACATTTCCTTTCATCCATCAAAATACTTAAACAATTCCAAAAGAGAAAACACCGGAAATAATCTTTGAATAAAATATGCAAAATATTCCACGTAAAATGAATTCGGAATGCAATAAAAACGATCAAATTTCAATATATAATCTTCGCATGAAACTGGGAGGAGGAAATTGTTGAGGTCACAAAGATTTTAAATGCATGGAAAGAGGAATTTTTAGAGAATATTATTTGAACAGTAAGAGAGGGACTGCGTTAAAATATCACACTGGTTTTAATCGTTTCTGTATATCACCCGAGAGGAAAAAAGTCTGATTTATGAACTATCTTTTTGTGTTTTCTAAATATACCGGTTTACCTACTTCGTAAGAAAAATGACAGAAAGAAATAATTGTAAAATTGGTATATTTTCTGGATGAGTACTCTCGGATTTTATCTATCGAGTTACCGCATAGATTAAATGGCATTTTCGTTATAATGAAATGTCTAAATGCAAACAATTTATCCCGTAATTAGGATGGAAACTGAGAGGAAGAAAGTGATTGTTGGGTTTGTTGTTCTAAAATACTTACTTACTGCTATTAATTTTTCGAACCATTTTTTTTAAATCATATCATCCTATGCAAGGCAATAAAGCCACTAAGACACAAGTAGGAAAGAATATGTAAAAAAGAGAAGCATTATGAACGGACGAGAGCAATATGAGGGCAATCAAGAAGACAGTAGATAACGATTTGCATTGAATTTAAATTCTTGAAGATCAAAGTTGGCATGAAAGCATGGAGTCGGAAGAGTGTTCCGCATGCGAGAAGTGTGAGAAAAGAAACGGTTCGCATAGAACTAACAGTTTCAGCTAGCCAGTTCAATTTTTAATTGATTAGCCATTGTCGCCAATCTAGGACTGGTCTTAAATTCGTAAAGTCTATGTGCCATAGTGAAGAGTTTATCCGAAGAATTATTTATAGAAAAGGAAAAGCAATATTACGGCGATAAGAATGAGTTTGAAATCGAGATGCTAAGTCAGGTCCAATAATATTGCTGATTCTTCTCTGGATTTTATCAAGAATCTCAAGAATCAAGAGCCACAGACTATACGTGGCAGCAATATTCAAAGCAACGACGAATGGCAGAATTATAAAAATGTATGATAGACGCAGAGAATAACAATTGTCCAACACCACACAGTGAACCAAATTTATTTGCAACAGACCTTAGTAATGGATTCAATATTATCTTTTAATTTCAGATCAGCCGAGAAAATAAGCCTGAGAAGACGCAACGAGTCACTCTACTGGGAGTTACTATCAGCCATGCTGATAAGTAGGGGCAGGAAGATATAGTAATATTCAACTAAATTATTTACTAACTTCACCCTCCTAAAAATGTCTGTATCTACCAATAATATAAGACAGGCAATAAGTTGAGAAACTTACTCAATCGTTAGTTCCATATTTAGATAAGATCCAATCTTTACTCACCGAAGTTAAGCAACATCGAGTCTGGTCAGATCCTAGGTGAGTAACCGATTGCAAATGCCAGGTGCTATAAGTGTTACTATATTTCTAGCTAAGTTTAACTCTCCTAAAACAAAATAGTTCTCTATTAATCTTCTCCAGCAACCATTTTTTAAGGGGGAAATTCCATGAAAATGGTTGATGCTAAGCAGCAGAAGAGCAACACACTGCGCCTTCTCGGTCGCTCCTTTTCTACTTACGCGTGGTGTAATTATTTAACGGCGCATATTGAGAAATTGGAAAGTCGTATTAGAATGCCTGTCTGTTTTGTTACACACACTTACGAGCAAATACTCTTGGTAAAAGTAGGAATCTACATCTTCTCCCCCAGCTATGGCTTAAATAGAAAGGATTTGTATCTGAAAATCATTATCATCTCCAAAAAGAATGTTAATACAATATTAACTCGTCAAAAACAAGAATGAATCTTAAAATAAAAAAAAAAACAAAAAACGTTTCGACTTTAAATAACCTACAAAAGGTTGATAATCCCTGAAAAATACAAATCGATCAATCAATAAGAAATTCGCTGCTAGAACATGCAATTCTAGTACCATGAAAACGAATCACCCTCAATTTCTTCATATTCTAAATGTAAGGAGAATGTTCCTCTCAGTGACAACGATTCCCTGAACACTGAAATCTAAACCTTTTGCAGTTGAATAATCAATCGTTTACATCTTCTTTATTCGTATTCTTTCCCACAAAAAAGTAAAGACTTTCCTATGCTAACAGCGCGTTTAACCGATGACACAAGAAAAACAATTTTTTTATTCAAAATTTTGAATGTTCTAAAAGGGTTTAAAAATTTTATTAGGTTGGTGCAAAAATAATGACGTTTTTTCACGTATTTTTTAACGTCAGAAAACGACATTATTACGTCATTATTTTTGCACCAACCTAATAATTAGATAATCAATCATATATTTTGACGATAAAATTGTTTTCATTAATTACATTATTTATATTGTTCAGACTGCTGAACTCATTTTTATTGCCGTATTCATTACGTTTCGGCCATTGTACGCTCCGGCCTTCTTCAGGTGATTGAAATTTAGAACCGAGTCCTTTGTTTCGTCAACTGACATTTCAATATGTCTCAGTTATCTCCGTTTAACTCAAGTTTTTGTTCACCACTGCTGTGGCCAGGCACGGAACTCACAACGCAATGGATCCAACCAAGGCTTTTATCGCCTGGGCCATGAGCCCTTAAAGGCAGAGGTGTAAAACGGCCGAAATGTCGTGAATATGGCAATAAAGATGAGAACAACACTCCGAGCTATGTAAATAAGTTCAATACCGCGTCACGAAATAGAGGCAGATGCTTTTATTACGTTTGAAGCATGTTTTCATAATGGTATGCTGATTTTTAGCGATTTCGTGGAGGTACATAATTTACTCTAGAAGCTTGGGAAGGTATCAAAATTGAAAATATAATTATAATTATTTTATTGAAGCCAGAATTATAGAAAAAGTGGAGACCATAATTTCTCTGCCCACTCATGACAGCAATTGCAGTTTTGGGGATAAATTCCTGACTGGTAATGAAAGAAGCATATTTCAGAAGATGTTAACAATAGCTTCGGAGAGATGAATGGACTTAAACACAACTCTGATCCAAATCTAAGGCAAATTCGGTTACGGATTTGGTGAAATTCTGCCTACGATTGAAATATTTTATGGAGCAGAAGTACAAATATAATTTTATAATATTTACATTATTCGGACAATTGTTCCCATTTTTGTCGCCACATTTATTACAACGTTTCTGCCGTATGCCCCGGCCTTCTTCAGGTGGTTGTAATATCGAACTGAACCCTTTATTTCGCTTACTGAGGTAGACTGTTCTAGTTCCACGTACCATGTACAATGGATGTCAGTTAATTCCCCTTTGCAAAAGAATGTTTCTCGCTAAGAAATTCATTCGCTCGAAGCCATTTTTACCCATTGATTTAAGACAGCAGTTATCTCCTGTTAATTCCCCTCTTCAAGTTCTCCACTGCCTTAACCGGGTATTGAACTCACACCCTTTGGGTCCTGTCACTGGATCCAACCAACGCCATTATCCACTGTGCCATGTGTCCTTAAAAGTTTTGAGTTCAATACCTGGTTAAGGCATTGGAGAACTTGGAGAGGGGAATTAACAGGAGATAACTGATAAGTGACATCCATCGCTATGGCACGTGGAACTAGAACAGTCTACCACACTGAACGAAATAAAGGGTTCAGTTCGACATTCCAATCACATGAAGAAGGCTGGAGTGTACAACGGCCGAAACGTTGTAATAAATATGGCGACAAAGATGAGGACAATAGTCCAAATAATGTAAATAGTGTACCTAATACCTCATCTCAGAAATATATACAGATACTAATTTTATGATATTTAGGATTTCTGAGTTGAGTAATTGTACACCTTCCCTATGCGGGGCAGGTGAATACATACTATTTTATCTGAAACCTGGAATGTTCGTTAAGTTCACCACAGGTTTTGGCTGTTGTCCTCCTCTATGGTCGCTTCAGGGCCTCGTTATTCTGGTCCTGTGGCAGTCCAATGTTGCTGGCTATCACAAAGGGACAGATTATTTTTCTTATTTCGAATGATATAAATGTTATTATAAAGAAAACGTTTCGACAAGGTACCCTCGGGTCATCATCAGGTATTTGACTGGCCTCTGTTCACTCCAAGTAGTACAATAAAGCCACTATGAGCCAGGGGTTTACTGAGTGTGAAGGGATATAAGAAAAAGAAAACCATTATTAAGGAGCGAGAATAACAAAAGAACAGGAACTAAGAAGACAAATGATAAAGATTGATATTCATTAAAACTTTTGGAGGTGAAAATTGACTGGAAAGCAAGAAGCCAGAAGAGAGTTCCACAACCGAGAAAATGAAAGATGTCGATGAAAGAAGCTGTTTGTATTTTGTCTGGTGTCGTGCATAGCACCCATATGGAAGTCTCAATCTGACGAGTCTATCTAACACGACTCGAATTGTTAGATGATTTACGGACACGTACCAAGCAGCTGTTCATGTTGCGCCTTTTATTTTTGGCACAATTGAAACTATTTCCTTCCTTGCTGACATGACATCATTGGTGGTGCGCTGGTAACAGCACTGTTTCGAATAGCTAGTGCTAAGGAGAGTGTTGTGTCTCTAAGCTGCGCGAAGGAGATGTGAGATAACCACCAACTCCCGACCGAAACACTTGAGTCGCTGACGCTTTCAATTTAAATAATTTCTTATGCAACTGCCATCGTTATCGTCTGTCTCGGTGAATCTTTGTCTTTTAATACGTTTTTAAAATCTTTTCACCCCAAGCAAGACAATAAAGCCACTAAGGCGCAAGGGGGTTATTGTGTGTGAAGGAAACTGACAATACTTTGAAGAAAGAGTGGGCATTTTTGTCGGGCTTCTTGCTTTCCGGTCATCTTTGACATTCAAATATTTAAAAAAAATGTCAATCGTTACCTTCTGTCTTTTTAATTCCTGTCCTGTCATTTTTCTCTATCCTTATAATATTTGTCTTCTTCTAAATATTCTTTCACATAATGTAACATCTTGCGTCTTAGTGGCTTTATTGTCTTGCTTGGGGTGAAAAGATTTTTAAAACGTATTAGAAGACTAGTGTTCAAGGAGACAAAAGACAACGATTGAAGCTACATATAACATGTTGATGATCGTCGTAGACAAAGAGGACAATAAAAACAAGATTAAGAGATTACCGAGAGAGAAATAATCAGAGCGGACAATAAAAGAACAAATTAAACTTGTTAATGAAACAGAGAGGGCAATAAAAGAACAGGTCTCAAGAATACAGATGGTGACGATTGACATTACATTTCTATTTTTGAAGATCGCCAGGAAATCAAGAAGCCGGAAGAAAATTCCATAAGCGAAAAGTACTGGGGAGGAAACTATTAACGTAGACATTAGAGCTATACTTACCAATTTCAACGGTGGAATTAAGAGACCGAGACGCCAATCAAGTACTGCATTTGAAGTCCAGGTAGCAAATAGGAAATTTCCCCATTACAATTACCACGAATATATTAAGGACCGATAATATTGCAGATTCTTTCTTATGATTTTATCAAGAATCTTTAGATAGCTATTTGAAGCACCCAACCAGATGTGGCAACAAATATCCAATGTGTGGATAAATCGTAAGCTTCTAAAAGCAGAAGATAGATTCTGGCGAGGAACAACGACACAGTAAAACCATTTTTCAAGAAGTGGAAGAATCATAATACAGATGAACGGAAATGTCATCAGTAGCTGAAGGCTGTAGAGTTAATATCAGAGACGCTGACATTTATAATTACTGCGCATGACAGAATTTTATTTACCAGGAATTACCAAGAAGATATAATAAAAGCGAGGCACACCCAGCATGTAGATTATGTGAACGAGTTGAAACGATTGAGCAATTAGTGTCCTACTGTCCAATCTTGAATCCGAACGATTACAAAGATTGACTTGATAAGATTGGGAGATATATCAGGTGGCCAGAAAATGGTATGAACATCAAATGGGACCAGTCAAAGAATGCTATGAGGTCACTATTTTTTGGAGCTTTATCATTTATACTTACAGGCACATAAAAGCGACAAACAGACACTCTGATTAACGACTATCAAATACCGTGTCATGCGTATGGCAGATCAAAATATATTTAGTAAATAATGACAGAAGGAGTAAAAATAAGGAAACTCCACTTGCAAACGATGTTGTACCTTAAAACAACTGTTATACCTTTTATAATTATAAGGTTGGTGCAAAAATAATGTCGTTTTCTCACATATGTTACTATGTGAGAAAACGACAATATTTTTGCGCCAACCTAATAAAACCCTGGTTATGATAAAAAAAAAAAAAAAGGCGCACAAAATGATTTGGTAACAAAGAGAATTATCTTTTAGAGATTTAAAAAATTGTAGAAATATTTTTAAACGTCTCGTTGGATGAATATACACCTTTTGTGCAAATTAATTTAATCAAAACGAATAATTCTGTTTTATTTATTTTTTCGTATGTTTCCAACGAAACATGACCAGTGCATATTTTAATACTTCATATGTTCATTCCACGCATATATTTTGATCTGCTATATGCACGACATGGTATCTGATAGTCGTTTCATCAGATCCCAAAACGAAAGAAATGTGTGTGTAGTGATTTTCCAAGCGTAGCTCACATGTGGCCTAAGGCCGAAAGTATGGGGTACCCAGTGAGGATCGAACTCACTACTCAGTCGTAATAGTTCTAGCGAGACATGCTTGTTAACCATTACACCACCTCGATGTGGCCTAAGAAAGGTGTGTGTATGTGTTGTGCGTATTTGTCAGTATGCTTAAATAACGTATATCATTAGTACATTTTCCCTAAGCTGGTCTTTCTCGTGATTAAAGCAAATGATTGGCTTTTAAAAAAATCCGGTAATATTTATTGTTTTTTTTTTATATCTCCTTTATAGGTCTTAGTTCATGTCGAAAGTGATGAATATATTTTTCCTAGGTTTCTTTCTTTTTTTTGGTGGTGGGGTCTGATGGAGCTTAGAAAGTCGAAATGCTTAATCAAATCTAGTTTCAATGAACCGATTCCCTTTTGCCAAGTGTTTTAACAACAATGTCGGGACACTATATCGTATTTTAAACACATACCTTGTCATGCATATGGCAAACAAAATATATTTGATAAATAATGACAAAAGTATTAAATACGAGAAAATTGAAATTGACCTTGAAAAAAAATGAGACACTTTAAAATTACTGTTATGCCTATAATAATTTTGGGCCCTGGATGCAATGAAAAACAGAGATATGCTAACAAGTTCACTCTTTTCAAGAGATCAAAAAATGCACTTTGTGGAACTGCTTCTATACTTGGGGGAGTATTATCAATATAAAGAACTTATAGACACTGCACATGTTAAGTATAATTTAACATCAGAATTTATGCAAGAAAAATTTATATATTTAATACCTTGTACACAAGATATTAAAAATGGACACAGGGCCTCGGATACTGAGCATATAAGCGTTGTAATAAGCAGAAAGTATATCGCAGTAATAATAATACATTTTGCTTTGCTACGTACTAAGACCTGATAAGAAAAATAGAAAGAAAATATAGCAAGCAGTAACTGTAGTTGTCCCTTTTAAGTTTGTAACAAGAATCGTTCTACCTGGCAAGATACATTGGGAATATTTGACACCATTGGGATTATGCAGGTGGCAGCGTTGCTTGGAAGAGTCGAACGGTTGAAGCATCTGAGGGAGAGAGTATATAATAATAATAATAATAATAATAATAATAATGGATGATAGCAAAATGAAGAGAAAGTGCTGGAGAATACAAGACGAAGAAAACGTGCTGGAGGACAACAAAATGAATAGAAAGTGCCGTAGTATAGCAAAGTTAAGAGAATGTGTTGGAGGATAGAAAAGTGAAGAGAAAGTGCTGGGAGATAGCAACATGAAGTAAACATACTGAACGAGTGCAAAGTGAAGACAAAATGCTGGAGGATAGCAAAATGAAGCTAAAGTGCTGGAGGATAGCAAAGTGAAGAGGAAGTGCTGGAGAATACAAGCCGAAGAAAACGTACTGGAGGACAACAAAATGAAGAGAAAGTGCCGTAGGACAGCAACGAGAATGTGCTGGAGAATAGTAACGTGAAAATACTGAAGGATACCAAAATGAAGAAAAAGTGCTGGAGGATAGTGAAGAGAAAGTGCTGGATGATAGCAACGTGAAGAGAATGTGCTTGAGAAAAACAAAGTGAAGAAAATGTGCTGGAAAACAGCAACGTGAAGAGAAAGTGGGGCACAGTGGAGTAATGGAGAGCGGCTTGGATTGAGGAATCGGAGAGTCGAGTTCGAATTCCACTTGAATCCTTTCACTTACGTGCTAATACCCATGGAAAATTTATTCATCCTCTTCACCACCCACCAGCTGTGGGTAAATAGCAGGATAGACCGAGTTCTATAGCCTTTGTATAGACTGCTGTAGACCAGTTGCCCGCAGAAAGAAAAGGCAACTTACTGTGGGGGAAAAAAACAACTACCTCGTCAGTTATCTATCGAAAAATACATGATCGCCTAAGCGTGTATCACGCATAGCACATAACTGACCGAATGAAGAGAAAATCCTGGATAGCAACGAGAAGAGAACGTCATAGCCTAAGTGCCGACGAACTTTTCAACCGACCCTCATAGCTTGAAAGAAGGGTTTTCAATAAGAAGAGTTGAAATTAATGCATGCAAGATTTTACAACTCTAGCATCATTCCTTCATAGTCAGCTTATCAAGTTTCCAGTTCATCATCCTAAACCAAAAGTCAGTATATATCTGCCAAAGCCATGTTACGGCTTCTCAATTGTCACATTCCTGTCTTCACAGAGGCTTAAATCGTTTATTCGGCCATCTGAGTGATGATCTCTTTCCTCTGCAGCATCTTTTTAGAGAACCAATGTGTCAAGACTATCGTTATCCCCATGGCAAATATTTACATAGGTTCCATTCTTTAGTTCCATCACTTCAGACCTTTACAGCAAGGACACGACATGCTACACTACGGAGTTGAATCATCCTCATTTCCCCCGTGTTTCAAAAGTAACCCAGGAACAGCTTATTCCCAAGAATTGCCACTTTATGGGACAGAAACAAGCCTTTATTCTTCCCTGGACTCTACAATGTTACTTCTTGAAGTTAAATGTCAATCCTCCATATCCTCATGATCGTTACTTCTCATTACCTCTTCTTTTATATCTTTGTGGGGTCATCAAATACCCACTGTAATGTTCGTAATGCTCGTTGTAGTAGAGTCTTTGTAATCGCAGATACAACTATAGTAACACCGTTGAACAATACGAGTTTCAGACATCTTTGAATAACACTTGGTCAATAATACTCGCTCGAAAAGTAATTCGTATAGTGATCCGAATAAAGAAATAGTATAGTGAATAGAGTAGAGGATAGCGGTCCGTATACTAATAGAGGATAGACTAGAAATAGAGATCCGAATAGTATAGAGGATAGACGAGAAATAGAGATCGTTAGACGTCTTCTACTTCCTACATATATGCGTTTTCTTTATGGTCACGTGGTCTACTTAATTCCATAATGTGTTTGCTCACTGGCAACCACGGTTCAAACTCGAGTGTCGACAGCGACAATTTATTCCTATATAACACATATCGCAAACCTTATTCATTATTACCATTTTGACAATAAACTTCTTGAGTGGCTGTGGCTTTTGATGAATTTTGGTGTAAAAACGGTTAACGTTGACATGTAGCGAAGATTGGAATGGATAAGGATAGAGAGAGAGAGAGAGAGAGAGATAAGATAGCGGCAAAGTCTCTGGGAAGAGCAAAGAAACGAGCGACTGGATAATCCGAAATGTCAACGTCCGTGTTACTTTCATGCTTTCAGCTGACATTGACAGACAATGAAGAATGGGAGAGATTTTTTTTTTTTAAGCTTAGCGCCCCGAGCAAGGCATGAAGCCACTAGGTTGCAAGGGGGGTTGCAGAAGATTTGTAGCAAGAGCAGATAGGAGTGATAGAAGAAAGGATGAAGGGATGTGTAGTGTGTAGATCAAGGTAACTGGAGATGTCGATTGACATTACATTTGAATAGCTGGAGATTATAGCTATCAGGGAAACAGTAATTGGGAAGGGTGTTCCACAGGCGAGAGGTGCAAGGTATGAAGCTATTGGAGCAGAAGAGACGGCTACATTTTAAAGTTTCTACAGTGTAAGGGTGAGAGCGGGATGCCAGCCTCGTAAGCCGCTTGAATTCATGGAGACTGGGGACCAGGGAAAGCAGCTCATCGGAGCAATTGCCATGAAAGTATTTGTAGAATAGACAGAGAGAGGCGACGGCGCGTCTGTGAGATGAGAGAATTTGAAAATAGAGACAAAAGTATGAGAAAAGAAAGCAAACGTGAGATAATTTATATGGTTAATTCCCAACAACCGCGAGACTTAAAATATCGATTTAGTTCCTCTCATTATTATTACTTTATATAACGCGGGATATCTGTGAAAGAAATTTATTAAATCAGTGCTAGTCAAAGTGTGATTCGCCTACCGGTGATGGTACGCAAGTTATCTTCTGCCGATACGCGGAGGCTTCCCAGAAGAAAACAAACAGTCGTCACATTCTACGCCACCAGCTCCTGCCGGGATATTGGACTCTTTTTTTTTTTTTTTTTTTACATTGTCATTTTAGTTTTATATTTATTATACTTACATTTTTCAGTTACTCACTCGTGTTAAATGTCATAGCTAGACAACTAACGAATGCGATATAATGAATAGAAAAACAGTGAAATAAAATACGTATGTGAACACCATCATGATGATGTAACATGTGACTGTGTGGAAACTACACCTAGGAATACAAAAAGGCCATTTTTATGGACATTTATTTCTAATTTGGTCTTTAAAAAATTCGTCTGACTATTGAAAAAAAAACAAAAAAAAAAACGGAATAGCCACGTGGATTTGGTTCAATTTTTTTTTTTTTTTTAATTAGCATTTAATTTAGATTTATAATCTATCTGGAATAAATGAATAATATTAGGTTGGTGCAAAATAATATCGGTTTTTGACGTATTTTTTAACGTCAAAAACCGACATTATTTTTGCACCAACCTAATACCTCGAAAGATCCAATATTAGGTTGGTGCAAAAATAATATCGTTTTTTGACGTATTTTTTAACCGACATTATTTTTGCACCAACCTAATACCTTGGAAAACTTCTCTCGCCGGTCCTTCGCACATTGATAAAAACAATTTCTGTTATGCCACGTCAGATAGTTTGATAAGCACTGTATTAGAATTTAGAATCCTTATGACGATATATTTCATGAGTCGGCAAAATCTTGCAATGAGGAAATTGAATTTGGAATTAACTTGATTTGAATCCGGAATCCGTGAACAATTTCATCTTTTCTCATCGCTCCCCACTGCTATTTCCACTACTCCACATTCTATTTTCTTTTCTAACTACATAGTGAATTTTTTGGCCCAACTATCAGGAGACACGTAACCTATTAGTATCATAGAGGCACCACTTATACTGCAGCTGGTGCGTCCTGGGCAAGATAGCCTGGCGGAGCCCATCCCTCTACAGGATGGTTTGAATTCAGTCTTGGTAGCTATCCAACGCGCCCAGATAATTCTAGGTTGTAGATTTGTTGTATATAAATAAAACCCTCCACCATGTACGTCCCATGAATATTTGGGTGTCTTCATGTCGGGCGGGTGTGGTAGTCACACCTATGCGGCCGAAGTCACCTGAACGCTTTTCAAACCAATTTTGGATACTTTTGGCCCGATAACACGATGTATTAGCCTAATTTAATAAAACTTCATTACTGGAGGATATGGAGACCATGAATGGGTGTCAGTAACTTGCATAAACGAACCAGTGGCCCCAAATTATGCAATATGAACGCACCAAATACTATTATAGGAGAACCAATATATTTCATCTGTACGAAATTACGTTGTAATTGAGTTGGCTATATATACAGGGTATCCATAAAGTTCGTGTGCACTTTAAAAATTTATAACTTTATTTGTATTTGCGATAGGAATAATTTGTAAAAAGGATTAGAAAGAAGTTAATCTATATTTTTTTTTAAGTTTTATTGAAATTTTATTTAAGTTTCCACATATCCTCCATCATTAGCAATACAAAGGGTTATACGATTTTGCAGTTCACGGAAAACATTTGCCAACTGATTTACAGTAATGCCTGAAATCACATTAGTTATTTTAGCTAGACTTAAGACTAGGTACATTAAAATTTATAACATTTTTTACAGATTATTTCTATCGCAAAGACAAATAAAGTTACACATTTCTAAAGTGCACACGAACTTTATGGACACGCCATATATATATATATATATATATATATATATTAGGTTGGTGCAAAAATAATGACGTAATAATGTCATTTTTTGACGTATTTTTAACGTCAAAAAACGACATTATTACGTCATTATTTTTGCACCAACCTAATATATTCTACATTCAACACCATCACTTGATTTGACACCAAAATGTTGAAACAAAATGGTTACTTTTGTAGTGATTTTATAATATATTTATGTTATAATTTTCGAATAAATAATTATATATGTATGTGTATGTGTGTGTGTGAGTGTGTGTGTGAATGTGTATGTGTGTGTGAGTGGTGACATTTTTTATGTGCGCACTTGTACTACTGAATTAAAAGAAGAAAGAAAACAATGTCAAACTCGGCTTATACTAATATATATATATATATATATATATATATATATATATATATATATATATATATATATATACACACACATGCACGCACGCATATATGCGGTCTGAACAAAAATTATCGGGACTGGTGTTAAAAAATGTTAACTACAAGACATATCGAAGTAGTCCACTTCTGAAACTGCCCATTGTATTCTGCGACGTTTCCATTGATGGAAGCATTTTTCGAACTGGGATGGCGAGGGGTGGGGTGCTGTTACGCCGCATTCTGTTGGAATACATCGACGTCTTATAAACTAGTTCTGTTCAAGTGGGATTTTATTTTTGAAGAATAAAAAGTCGCAAGGCCCTAGATCTGGCGAATACGCCGTTTGTAGACCTTGGGCATCTTGCGCTCTGCCAAAAGTTATCATTGATGGAAAATCTGGGGTATGAAAAGACTCACTTTCTTTCCAAACACTGCTAGAAACAACAGAAGTGAGTGAGAAAGTTATGACAGTTTGTATACGCGACAGAGTCCAAGGTAAATACGAGACAAGGAGTCTTCATACTCCTTTTACCACAAAAAAAAAAAAGAAAAAAAAGTCTCCATACTTTTTGATAAGAACGTTTCTATATACAGGGTACGATGGGTAAATTGTCGCTATTTTATATTTTAAAATGCGCGTTGTCTGGTTTTGATTTTAATAGGGTCAGATGGGCACCGTCTGTGAGAAAAAGAGACCCAATTCACATCGTCAAAAATCTGGAAACGGCATGCTATTCTGCTTGGCATTTGCGCCGGAAGTTCTAAGTGGAATATTTCTCATTGTTTGTGTGTCTCTCTGATGACACGGCAGAGGATTCGGAAAGAGTTGGATGAATCTAATGATGATTCGGTATCTAGCCCCCCCTCCCCCACGAGGGTTGCATGTGGCACAAGGCCGAGTTTAACGTAAGCTATGTCAAAAAATGGCCGTAGAACCCGTATAAACGGGATCGGGTTGGTCAACCTTCCCGAACGAGACTCTGCCCTTCGTCGGAGCCTCGTCCGGGTTCCTCTCTGCTCAGAGGCAGAGAGTTAGACCGTCAAGCCGAGAAGCTCGGCTTGATTCGTTTTTTTCTAAGCGAGGCTTAGAGGTGGCACATGGCCGAAAGTATGGGGCACCCAGCGAGGATCGAACTCACTATTCAGTTGTAACAGTTTTAGCAAGACCAGCTTGCTAACCATTACACCACGCCGAGGAGCCCAAGTCTAATGATGATTACGAAGCTCCGAAAACTCACTCTCTCTTTCATATAAGAAAGGAACCCACGAATTTGTACTTGAGGCCTTCAGACTCAACATGGAAGCCTACATCATGTACCTTGAGGCGGTAGTACTGCCCTTGGTCAAGAAGGCTGTGTGCTGGACGACCCTATATCTGGCAACTGGACTCTGCACTATGCCACTCAAGCAGGCAATCCAGTCGTCTCTCAAACAATTTCTGTGACCACATCACCCTTTACATCTGTCCACTTAACTCCCCAGACTCCAGCCCCCATGATTTTGTACAAGGCGCAGTTGCGAGACAGAGCAACTAAACTCGATGTAAAATAAATAAACAAGGAGACCGTCCAGAAGAGTTTGAGGAGATTCCTATGTCGTCTGGAGGCTGTGATTGAATGAATTTAGTCTTTAGTATTTTAAGATATTTAATGTGTAATTTTGGTAAATATATCTGTTAAAATGATATGTCAGTGTTATTTTCCTTTTTTTTGCGTAATTTAGACGACAATTTATCCATCGCACCCTCTATATTCATGATTATTGCAAATCGATTTAGGTCAATGCCATCGCTTGGCCCATCCTCAAATATGAGCAGCGTGGACATGGCTTTTTTAGTCTCTTACAGTGTCTTGCACAGATGTAGCAACCTTGGACATGATTTACAGTACTTTGTAAACAACTTCTCTTATTTCTCAGGGGCGCGTCTGTCGAAATAAGGAAAGCATCAAATATCGTTAAAGATGTCATACACACAGAATTAAATCAGTCATTACACTTTACGTTGTGTGTATATATATATATATATATATATATATATATATATGTATATGTATCTATGTATGTATGCATAGTCATCCATAGACAGACTGTTTCACTGTATTATGTATCATCAGTGGGACTAGACATCGTAGCCCGACCGATTTGGCATCAGTCCGAGATTCTACCCCACCAGCTATCGTCGCACTACAGAGCAGAAGGGAAATTTTTAACATTTTGACTATGCGAAAGATGTCAGTAGCTTTGAGAGCTCGATTCGAGTAAAAGAGCATTGCATTAGCAGCAGCAACCACTGTTTTTAAAATGGCCCCTTCGTCTGCGAGAGCTCAATCAAATTATTTTGAAATCAAAAAGGTCATACATAAACTATTTCGCTGTATCACAGCTTATCAGTGTAGATAGACTTCCGATTACTTTAACTGATTTGGCACGAGTTAGAGATTCTTCGGCAGAGCGGAGGGGAAATTTTAACATTTTTACTATGAGAAAGACGTCAGTAATACTCATACTTATATATATATATATATATATATATATATATATATATATATATATATATATATATATTGGAAAATATAGTTTTAAGCTATGCTATATTTATGGCTATGTGTGCTCAGTATCAGAGATAGTGCGTGTGTAAAATTAAATATAAATACTGAAATATATTAGGTTGGTGCAAAAATAATGACGTAATAATGTCGTTTTTTGACGTATTTTTAACGTCAAAAACGACATTATTACGTCATTATTTTATTATTAATAAAAGTGAACAATAATATTAACACCGAGGAACAATATTCTTCACCATGCTTGAACGCAGTGTTCAGGTTTGTAAATTGCGCTCAAGCAGGAAACAAAACATGATACTCCGTACTATATTAAAAAAAAATTATAGAATTTTGTATCTTATCCCTTGAACAACAATAATCGTATAACAAACTGTAAGTCGATAGAAAACCTTAAGTCGCGGAAAGACAGCAATATTGGAGTTTCGTGTATATATATATATATATATATATATATATATATATATATAAAGATATTTTTGGAGGTACAAAATTTAATCACAGAAATAAAAGTGTGAAGCTTGATATTGCCACACATTAAAAACAGGTGAAGAAACTGGTTTCGCTCCCGCTCTTCAGGCTTCCACGGGAGATTTAATTTAAATTAAAAACACAGAAAATGTACAATGAAAAGGAAATGTAGAGATGAGAAAAAAAAAAGAAAAGAATATGAACACAAGGAACTAGAGACAAATGACAGCAAGCCCCAACAAACACTCACGTTGTTTACACAAAGAAGGCTTACGGGACCCGATGTAAAGTGCCTCCAGAAACTTGAGGTGAAACAAAGAGTGTGACCGGCACAACACAATGAAACAATCAACACTAAATTTGGCTGCACATTCTCTGCTCTTTAATAGGTGTTCACATATAGCAGAACCATAGGTATTTGGGACAAGTACATTCAACGGCAAGGTGTGATTCCTGATTTTTGTAGGAACGTGTTGTTTAATTCTCATGTGTAGGCGTTGAGTCGTCCTCCCTATGTAATCAGCGCCGCAACTATAAATATTAGTGAATATACATAATATCCAATGTTGATAGCACTACTCGGAGTTTCATGAAGTCTTGCAATCTTCAGGTGCGGAGCATATTCTGATCGTTTTAGAGTTCGTGTTCTCCTGGGGATGATTCAAAATTCTGTGTTAAAATTTGACAATTTAATTATCGTTTCTTTAAATATTATAATTAATTACTTATAATTTATATCATTCAAATTATTAAGTTCGAAAGGCGGAGAATTAAGAAAAATATCTAAATTTAAGTAAACAAGATATCAAGGGGATAACTCTCTTTTCTACACAAAAAACTATAACAATTAAATTAAAATATTGCTCTTGGTGTAAATATAATATAGGAGTGTAAATATAAAAATAATAGGTCGGGACTATACATCTAATGTGTTTGGAACCAAGCCTGATACGTATAGAGGCGAAATTTTATATCTACACACGTTATAAATTAATCGAGTACAATAATATGGGATTATATACGTGTATAGATATATAAGAAGTGTTATTAATGATGGGTTGTAAGAATATCAATAATTGTGGCATATTATATTAATATTCGAAAATCTATTTTGCAATCTCTTATAATCGGAGTCAAGGTGTTTGAGCAGGTGCTTGAACTTATGGAAACATGTAGGAATCAGTTTGGATCTCATGTTCAGCAAAGACTCTTTAAGTGTTTTTATATAATATAAATCTTCTCCAACAAACACAAGTTACATCTGTCTCCAGTCCATTGTATGCCTTAGCTTTACCGATTATCTCCCAGTTAATGGTTGGGTTCTTATGGTTGTTTTTTTATCATCAAACATACTTTGAAAGGGTTAAATATTTAGTGACTTTACAGTTTCTCATGAAAATATGTATTCAATATATTTAATATGTAACGTCGGTAGCACGACTCGGAGTTCCATGCAGTCTTGCAATCTTCAGGTGCTGTGTATATTCTGACCGTTATAGAATCCACTTTATTGCAGTGTTGATTTAAAATTGTGTGTTAAGAATTGTTTATTTAATTATTTTTGCCTAAAATAATTATTTATAATTTATATCATTGAAATGTATAAACTCGAAAGACGAAGAAGTAAAAAAAAATATTTAAATTTGAAATAAGTAAAGATGCATCAAGGGGGATAACTCTTTTTTCGTATAAAATACCATATAAAAAAATTAAACTCGTAATTGTAGTGTAAATATAATAACTGAACTATGTATTTAGTGAGTTTGAAATCAAGCCTTATACTTATATATATATATATATATATATATATATATATATATATATATATATATATATATATATATATAGTGTAGTAATAGTAGTCTAGCTGGCAATTAGTATTTGAGGATACCTGACTAATAGGGCGGCTAGCCAATCACTATTCCAGACGCCTGCTTACGCATATTTGTGTTTATTCAACACCCACAGAGCCCACTAGTGGTTTATATTGCAACTATGATCAGCAGACCTTAGTTACAGTTTCTGGGAAAGAGCTTGTTATCTAGCATGATCAACAATTTAAACAAGTCCAGCACGCGCAAGCCCTTAATTTAATGAACACAATTTAATTCACAAAGCTTGGATCAACCCGTGGTATGGTTTTCAGGCACTTTCCAAAGGTGCCGCACGCTGAAATCGGCAACTCCAGTGCGATAACATCAGGAAGTCTCCTTCCTGACAAATCAACCATGGTGAGATTCGAACCCGGAACTCATTGTCAGAATGCGAACGTCCTAACCACATGCCGATATATATATATATATATATATATATATATATATATATATATATATATATATATATATATATATATATATATATATATATATATATATATATATATATATATATATATATATATATATATATATATATATATATATATATATATATATATATAAATTAGGTTGGTGCAAAAATAATGACGTAATAATGTCATTTTTGACGTATTTTTTAACGTCAAAAAACGACATTATTACGTCATTATTTTTGCACCAACCTAATATATATATATATATATAATGGACTCTCCTATCGGTTTCGACGTATGCGGATCTGACCGCTTATTGATCCAGTTACGAAAGTTTGTGAGATAATCTTAAGTGGCATTTAAGACCCGCTAGTGATTTACAAAGGAGGCCGCATATGGAGCAGGTGTGAGAATTGTGAGATGAGATCACTGTTAGATTGGCTGACCTTTTAGATCTTGCACTCACTTCTTGAAGATGATTCAGACAAGCAGATTGAAAATTGCTGAGTCCACTAAAACACGTTGATCTCCATTCTACTCGCTCCAAGGCTAAGCGCTCAAGGGTGTTATGTGGTATATTAACTGCCGACAAGTTGCTTTTCAGCTTATCTTTGTATCTTAGCCATGGGCGTCCTATATTCCTGTAGCCCTGATCTAACTGGCTCTACATTATAAATTAATCGAGTGCGGTAATATGGGATTTTAGGTGTGTATAGATATATAAGAAAAGTTATTAATGATGGCTTCTAAGAACATTAATAGCTGTTGCATATTATATTAATATGTGGAAAATCTATTTTCTTATGTTATGGCCTAACGATTGCGTTTAATTATGCGACAAACTGTCACCACTTTCTATATATTTATATCTGCCGACATGTTTTTTACCATCTAAATAGAATGCATGGCTTAAAAACTGTTATTATCACTTATTTTATATATACTTCTGAAGACGCATCGTATTCCACCATTGTGAGGACTTTTCAAACTGGGTACACGATCCAATCTCTCGCACTCTTGGTAATTCGACCCTTTTTATAATTACATGATCGCAAAAATTCTGCCATTTTTTCCCTATAGAAAGAGACAATTTCCTCACTTTGTTCGCCCCTTGGGTCAATCCCTTCCTGTTTCACACGCGAATGTTCGCCGTATTTGACCTTGAGTACTAAAATACAACATGTTGAACGTGTTAGGGCACATGTGTACCAACTGTTGTGAACATGCTTTTTTTTTTTTGTCAATGAGTATGATCAAAAACCAATCTTTCAAGATTCTTAATCATGTCTCATTCGCACGTTTCGGTGCATCTCCCTACAATGGTGCCATGTATTGATTTACTTGTTGAAAAGGGGACAGGCTTTCATTAAATGTTTAACAATATCTTGAATCAAAATTATGAATAAACACTATTTGTCTATCATGTATTCCAGATGACGCAAAGCTTAAGAAGTCCGCCATAGTTAAACGGTTAGAAATTTAATCTCAATGAAAATTATCACTGCAGTGAATTTTTTTTCTTACTAGGTGATAATTGTTTGAATTATTTTACTAGATGTTATATTCCGTGCTAATAGGAATATATACTTGAAAAACAAGGTGGATAAAATAAATAAAGGTTTATTGTAAAAAAAAAACACGTACAATAAGAATAAAGGATAACAATTATGCACAAGATCATCGCAGGTCAATCCAGTAGTAAGTGCTACTATTGGAAGGTCGGTAGTTCTCGCCTAAGTCTGAGTCGTACTCAATAGATCTCAGCTAGACATGAGGTAGGATGTGGCTCAAGGCCGAATTTAATGCTAATCCTATTCCCTTACGGGTAGATAAGATAGTATAAAAAAAAAAAATAATATGTACAGAACCACAGACATCCGCACACGCAACACACACACACATATGTATATATACAGGGTGACGCAGAATATTGTATACACTCTTTAAATATTAATATTTAATAATCCATTTATTATATGGATGAAAATATGTAAAACAGATAGATTGGAAAAAGAGGGACAGTTGAATACCCACCTAGATCACTAGATTTGACACCCTTAGATTTCTTTTGTGGGGGTTTCGAAAAGACACAGTTTACAGCAGGAAACCTGAAACAATTGTTGAAATGAGAGTAGCAATTGAAGAAGAATGTGCTCAAATACCAGAGGAAATGATACTGGATGTTTCTAGGTCTATTTCTTCAAGATATGAAAAGTGTATTGAACAGAACGGCAACCAGTTTGAGCAATAGATGTGAACTCATCATTATACGAACATTCTGCCATTGACCCAAATAGCTTTTATTTTATTAATGTTAATGTTCTATGCATTTTTGTATATTTTACTCTCAGATTCTTTAAATGTGTATTCTTTCTCTTGTATTAATCTTATTTATAAGTCAAAAGACATAACTTGAATAAGTTATAATGATTCGAAGAGTGTATACATTATTTTGAGACAACCTGTATATATATACATATATATATATATATATATATATATATATATATATATATGTGTGTGTGTGTGTGTGTGTGTGTGTGCGTGTGTGAATGAAATATATAACAAAATATAGTTTAAATGTATGCTATATTTATGGGTAAAAGTGCTCAATGTCAGGGATAGTGTGTGTGTGTGTGTGTGTGTGTAAATATACAAGTGAACAATGAGGTCAACACCAAGTGGCGACTGTCTGTTTTATGCTTGAACGCAATCTTCATGGCCTGAAGGTTGCGTTAAAGAAGTAAACCGGCCGTCGCCACTCGGTATTAATCTCAGTGTCCATTTATACATACATACATACTTGAAGATTTATACATAAAACAGTTGAAACCCAACCTGAACAAAATAAACTATGAAATATAAAATAATATTCTTAAATGCCTACAATTGATAACAGAAGCCATTGGGTTGTACCAACGGCTTCCCATACTTAATACTTCTCGTTTTCACACTCGCGTGGTTTTGTGTGACGTCACGAGCTGCGGTGCGAATTTCGCTTCTCGTATACATGAGTTTGTCGTTGCTTTGAAATTTTTCATGCAACAAAAGCAGACTATCATTATTTTTTTTGTCCATGTATTGCTTAATATATTGTAATGTAATTGCCATCTTTGATAATGGCTTATGTAAGCCGAAAGCCTAAATAGGATTATAACATGTATCAATATGGTGATTTCCTTTCGTCTTTCAATCATAATGTTAAGCTTATCAGACAATATGAAAGGAATTTACTTAAAATAGACAAAACTTGTCTATATTTTTTAATTAAACATGCATCAACATCAATATATATATATATATATATATATATATATATATATATATATATGTATACACACACACACACAGACATATATATATATATATATATATATATATATATATATATATATATATATATATATATATGTAAGCAAATATATGGATATAGATCCGACAGTATGAAGAAAAATATACGGAAAAAACAAACAAAAATCCTTATATGCAACCTGGCTTCTTTAGTATTTCCCCTTTTCTAGCGAGATTAATGCTCGACAGGCGTACATATAAATTTTAGATCAAAATAGAATTCTTTTCATTTTTCATTTTTCATTCAAAATACTCAAATTTTAGGAATACGTTTTCACAGCGTCGCCCACGTGACGACAACGTGACCATGTTTAAACGGAACGCTGATCATATAAAACTTTCAGTTATCTGTTTGGATAAGTCTTGTTCTTATGTCCATCGTCTTTGTCATGTTGAATTGATAATGTTAATTATATTTTATGAATATGTCCTGAAGATGGTTTATTAGACCGAAACGTCCGACGTTGACATTATATTAACATTAAAACAGCATAATTGCATATAAGGATTTTTGTTTGTTTTTTCCGTATATTTTTCTTCATATATATATATATATATATAAATTCCCAAGAGGATAGAATCCAAGTAGAACTCAATGTCCACAACAGGGTAAGAATACAATAAAAAAAGGCTCAATCACTAATATTCCATAGCTATAATTTATTACATTCGAATCGTAATAACGATCAAATTCATCAGATGTCTGATGAATTAGATTGTGATTACGATTCCAATGTAATAAATTTTAACCATGGAATATTAGTGTTTGAACCATTTATTATTATTATTATTATTATTATTATTATTATTATTCCATATATATATATATATATATGTATATATATATATATATATATATATATATATATATATATATATATATATATATATATATATATACAAATTTTTATATGTATGCATGTATTTCAATAAAACTACAGAGCCATAATTTCTTTTGGGCTGACAAGAACTATGATAAACATTTTGTGTTACTTCAAAATCGAAAGCCTGATTTCATTTAAGCACAACTTTGTCCATTATATGATGGAAAAATTTAGCGCTCTGCTAATCGAAATCCGTGGTAGACGGGAAACGAATGTAATCGTCAATGTATGTTGTACAATGCCGAGTGAAGGATTCTTAATTAAGAGCTCCCGTTTGTATAAAAGTTCGTTTACCCACCCGGCCAATTAAACCAGTTCAGAAGTGATGGCGGTACACTCCTAAACCATTTATCTTTTGTCCCCCAAATCGTTTACCATGACTGATTTGCTTGTTTAATTGACCGGCTTAACTCATTGCTTCAATGGCTGATATATTTACGCGCTATTATATTGACACTCATCATGTAACCTTCTCAAAGCCGATAGGAAATATGGGACAGTGCTATGACAGCTTGGGTCGGTTAATCAGAGAAATTTGATCATTAATGTTGTTATTAAGTTAGGTTAGTGTTTCGCTGAGGGACCAGTCCTCATCTGTAATTACTTTCCGAATATTTGGCGAGAATTATTGCTTTTTTTATCTACCCAGAACAGTTAAGAATTTACGAAAACCAGACAGAGAAAAAAAAAAAGAAGGTATTTCAAATTTTACTTTGTCGTGCCTAAGGCTACAATCTGGTTACCCATACAAGTACCTCTCGGATTCGACGTTTTTTATCCTCCGTCGCAAGACGAAAACTAGCGGGTTCATCAAAATATCCTCAAATTAAGGGACCATTGTACTCGAACGTTGAACATCGTTCGTGCAAAACGGCTTTAAATTTAGTAAATCTAACTAATGTTACTCGCATCTTTTTAAGCTGATGCATACCTTTCTCAATATATTGTGACCATTATGCGTGAAGGGCGTACGTTTTTGATTACAGGTAAAAATGTGTAAATTTTCCAATATATTTCAGTGAAATTTTCACATAATTTATCGCTATAATGGTGATATAGTGTAACCCGGATATAAGAGAGTTGCCGGGACAGGAGAAGAAGTCTCTTATATCAGGGTTTCTCTTATATCAGGGTTTGGTCTATTTTGTTTAGATAAGTATCTCTCGAATTTGAGACCAGAGAAAATCTCTTTTATATCCGGGTTTCTCTTATATCCGGTTCTCTTATATCCGGGTTACACTGTATTTTGTTTAGGTAAGTATGGCTCTAATTTGGGACCAGATAAACTCTCTCTTATATCCGGGTTTCTCTTATATCCGGGTTACACTGTACATAGAAAAAAAGTCACTTAACACTGACACAAAAATGACAGAAGATAATTACTGATTAGTTTAAATATCAGATCAAAACACAATTTTGTTTTGTTTTCTTTGTTTAAAGGCATATCAACTCTAGGGGTCATGTAATGCCGAACTTTAATTTTCCAAGGAGCATTAGCATTAGAAATTTCCTTTAAAAAAAATGAAATTGCTGACAATTTTTCTTTCACAAAAATTAAATCTTTTTTCCTTTACAAAAATCTATTGCTGTTAATATTTTTTGAATTTTTTTTTTTTTTACAAAAATGCATTGCTGGTAAATCTTTACTATTAAAATGTATTACTGGCACCTATAAAAATGTATATTCTGCCTCTGGTTTATACTGCAACTATGCTGAGCAGACCTTAGTTGAAGTTTCTAGCGTGATCAACAATTTCAACAAAGCCAGCACACTCAAGCTCTCGGTCACGATGACTTGTAAATTCGTGCTAGCACAGCTATCGACGACATCCAAAGAGTTCAGTCTTTCCAATTTTCAATCCAGATAACATCAGGCAGTCTTCTTTCTGACAAATCGACCATTGTGAGATTCGAGACCGGGTCTCATGGTCAGAAAGCGAACAGCTCTAACCACTCAGCCACGTGCCCATCAGAATGCAGACGAAATGCATAAATATCCTAAGTAATTCTCATGTGCCTTAACAAAGTTTACTATTAGGTTGGTGCAAAAATAATGACGTAATCATGTCGTTTTTTGACCTATTTATAACGTAAAAAACCGACATTATTACGTCATTATTTTTGCACCAACCTAATATAAAGACTAAAGATATTCCTGAAAGTAAAACCGTCAAGATTAGAACATTTCGCACGTACTAAGTCCGTCACTTTTAGTCATCAATTGCTGACATCCTCTTTGTAAAGTTTTGCCTGTTTTCTATCATCTTTACCTTGAACTGAGGCTGAAAATATGCAATCAGGATATGGTGAGGCAGCGGTTTTTCGTTGAGGACCAACTTTTTACTTTGTGTGTGGTAAAAGCACTCGGTCTATTATTGATCTCAGAGTGACGTACCGGAAACTGAAATTTTCATGTGTAGGCAAAGCACACTGACACCGATAGGTAAAAGATCCATGTGTAAATAATTTCCAACATTGGTAATTGTATTAGGTCGGTGCAAAAATAATGTCGTTTTCTCACATATGTTACTATGTGAGAAAACGACATTATTTTTGCACCGACCTAATATCTTTGTCTTTCTGTAATATTAATTATAATGGACGTATGTTTTAAACAAAGCTGGGTTAAGTAACATGGTCTTTTTGACTTTCAATTCCTTTTCAATTTTTTAAAACCCATTTCATTAAAAAATTACCAAGTAAAACTATTAAGCTTGTATATTTAATGAGATTGAGTTCCATTGTTCTAATTCTGCTATTTATGTAATTACTTTTTAAAACTCTGCATTTAATCTCCCAGTATTTACTCAGTGTATTAAAACTGGATATGATGATAACACGTACAGACTCATGAATAACATGAGATTACTATTGTATTTTATTCAACAATACTTCGTCAGTCACTGCCAGCCACTGCGCGCGTAAGAACCTCCGCAGCCACTGGTTCGAATGTGGCCCTTACACTCTCGTCTGTGATGTTTTAGAGACTGTCTAAATCCTCTCATGCGGGAGGGGTTGTTTATATAGCTGCGTCTAATGCAATTCTTTCTGATGCGCCGCGAAAATGGCCCCTAGTACAACGGGGTCAATACCCGATTGACCTTGAATTTGCCAATGATCTTGCATTAATTTCTCAATATATCAACGACGCAGCATCCTTGCTGCAATCACTCAATCAAGCAGCGAACCAGGTAGGACTCTATCGCAACGAGAGCAAAAGTCAGAAGTCAACTTCCCCTGAACCATCTGAGTTAAAAATCACTCAGTAGTACATACATTAAAATATTTGATGATTCCAAATATCTTGGATTTGATATCATAGATTCCCCAAAAGACTTCAGCATTCGCAAAGTTTTTGCATGAAATGCGTGTAATAAACCTGTCAAGATTTGTCGCTCGAATGTTCCATTCTCCTTAAAAATCCAAACCTTTCGAACACGGGGCTGAACCAGTCCTACTGTATGGATCAGAAACTTGGACATTATCCGTTCGTCTTGAAAGACAACTGGATGGAACATATACAAATCTACTAAGAAAAATCCAGAACATCAGTTGGAAGTCTCATGCATCGCTTAACATAATCTACATAGAACTGAGACCAATTTCTCTTAAGCAGAAGCAAAAACGACAAGAGTTTGCCTGCCACTGCCACCGAGCAGACAGGGTAGTCATCTCATCCTGCTCACGAAAATTGACATTCCCAGACACCATAGCTCGGGACTCAAGGCCGGATATTGAGGGTCTGGGGACAACAATACGAGATCGAAGAGCGTGGAAAAGGATTTTCAACAGAGTTCCGACTAATCATATGGAGGCTGAAGGATGATGATGACAGCGTGGTCACAGTTACTTGCAGAAGCAGTAGCCAAAATTGGAGAAATGTTCGCAATGGGAAACAAGCAAGCAAACTTTGCTAGCAAATACAAAAAAAAAAAAAGAAAAAAAGAAAAATCAATTAATCATCGATAATAAAAATTGTTCGGCGTTATGCGTGCAGTCGTTCGGTTCTCGATCGATACCAAGGCACGAATTTTTTTTATACACAAGAAATAATCTGCGACAGTTATAAACTCTGAAATGCTTGTGTGTGTGTGTGTGTGTGTGTGTGTGTGTGTGTGTGTGTGTGTGTGTTTGTGTCTGTGTCTGTGTGTATCTGTGTCTGTGTGTCGGAGCAGAAGGAGCATGACATGCAAAACACAAGGAAAAAATCAATTGATTTACTGATAGATTGATATTATTTTTTTACGTTACTTTTCCCCAAACTTTCGATTTGCTTGAAAGCCATGAAACACCTTTTCACTTGAACAAAGAACGAAACAAATGTCTCTCTAGAATATTCTACAGAAAACAGGAACGCTCTAAAAATTCAAGAATTCTATGATACTTATAGCTTAATTTACTAATATTAAAATGGGTTAAGAAAGACAAAATTAAAAATATTTGTAGGGTGTTACATATAAAAGTATACATAATGCTACTATACCATAACAATAGGTAGAAATACCAGGATTATAAATCTGCCCTGAATCTGCTGCTTTAAACATCCAACATTGTGATTTGTGTCCGGATGAGGAGGGTACAATTAAAAATTCAAATTTGAAAATTATGAAAAAAAAGAGTAATTTTAAATGTTTTTAATTTATATTGAGTTTAAAGTAACACTAAAACATAGGGAATTTTAAAAAAATGTTTTGAATTCATTCTAAAATATTTCCAAAACTTTGTGAATTGAAGAAATCAATTTTATTTCTTTAAAATCCCCTGGAATCAGTGTTAAAGTGAGAGGTTTCGTGACGTCAGGTTTTGAAGTTCTGCGATGTTTGTGATTAGAAGAATTCAATTTTCGGCCTGAATTGGAATTTCGGCCCAAATTGGATTTTGGGCCCAAATCGGACTTTCGGCCCAAAACGATCTTTTGACCCGAATTGGAATTATAGCCCAAATCAGAGTTAAAGTAAGGTTTTGAAATTCCATGAAGTGAATTAAGGAATTCAGAGTTATTTCTTCAAAATTATTATTACTGTATTCCAAGATAGACCAGAGGTCCTTTAGTTTCAGTCTGGAAAAGAATATTTTTTAATCATTTTAATAATTTTCCAGAAAATTTATCCAAATTTCTATTATACACTAAATTGTACAACTGAATAAGATGTTTAAACTTTACTTACATTTTTAAAGAAAATATACTCTAAATTTTAAAAAAAAGATTAATAATTATTTAAGAATAATTTTACAAAAACTTTCTTTTATATACTTTGGCTTACGAATATTGAACTGATGAAATTGGACAGATTATATTTAAACATTAACTGGACACAATAAAAAGGGTCCGAAATGTAGAAAAATGGATAAAAATTCTTAACAAAGGATTTTTGTTGGTACTTTGGCTAAACTTGTATAATTCTCAGCTGTGCATTCAGAATCTAGATTTAAAAAAGATGGGGTCTGAAAAATTTTGTGCTAATCTAATATAAATTAATTTGTCCTGCAAAAAGTGATATTTGCATATTTTTTTGTTTTAAATGAACCCGTTTTGAACATAATTTTCACACCATAATTTGTTTTGATAACAATAAAAAATAATATTTATTTTGATCCTTTTTTCCATAGAATTATGTTGTAAAAAATGTCATCATTTCAAATTCTAATTTTTATAGGCGAGTATATTTCTTCCCTTAAAAGAATATCTCTGTATAAATTTGATTAAAACTGAATTCACTTTAAAATACTATTCAAGTATAAATAAAAAAGCACGTCAGGCTATATGACGGTTCCGTCTAGGATACAGGTTCGATTCCTACACATATTTTCTACGAAAATTTCTCGGACATTCTTAAATGTAAATGTCGCTAATACTGTTTATTATAAACAGAGCATTTACTTAAATATTTGTATCTATAAAAAGAACGTATAACCATTATATATATATATATATATTGAACAATAAAAAATATTTTAAAAATTTAAAATCTTCAGACACACTGGGTTGTAGATTAATATTCTTTCGTTATTTTTATTATTATTTCATTTTGATTCCTCGACTAGTTTCGGCCAAAATGGCCATCATCAGGAGAAAAATATTTCTGCTTGCTGCTAGCACTAAACTACAGAAATGAATGTCTTCATGGAGAAAATGAACTTTTGTCTGTAGTTTTCATTTGTTTTTTTTTTTATTTTTTTATCTTTTTAACATGAATCTTTTAACATGCCTTGTGTTGGTCAAACAGTCTCTTTTAAGTTGTTATTTGAGATAAGTGCTGGATGGATCTATGCTTCTCTGAATTCCCCTGGTCAGTTTGGCAGTTTTATTGGTCCTGGAGAGGGGATGTGTCTCTGTTTAGTGTCTGTGTCTGTGTTATTTGGTTCTTAGGGAGTGAGTGAGTATGATATGTGTAAGCGTGTGTATTGCTGTGGGTGTATGTTATCATTTGGCTCATTAGGGAGTGAGTGAGTTTGATGTGTGTAAGTGTGTATATTCGTGTGGGTGTGTGTATAAGTGTGAGGCCTCAACACCTCCGTAAGCATATCTGTCTTGTGTGGGTGAGAAATGTGGGTAGGTTTTGATTTGTAGGGTTATATATGAGTACTATCTATATTGTTAAATTTATGGTTTAGCCCGGCTGGATAGTGCGTTTTTAAATGTTGTATCCACTTATTTTCATGGAACTCTAAAATCTTTCTAATGTTATCTGCTCTGAATATTTCTATTCTCTCAATTATAGTGAATTTGGCATGGGTTTTGAAATCGTGTTTTTCTAGAGGTAATAATCTTTCATGGGGAGTCGACTTAATTCGATTGTGATAATTATTAATTCTGTAGTGAAAGGGCCATTCAGATTTTCCTACATATTGTTTCTGGCATCGTGTGAATTCTAGGAGGTAAATTATGTTATGACTTCTACAGTTAGAATCGTTGTAGATTTTGAAAGTAGATTTAGTGACTGAGCTAGTGAATGAATTCATGTGTTTAATGTGGTTGCAGCATAAACTTCTTTTGTTGTTACATGGTTGGGAAAATCCTGTTGTTTTTGTTGTTAGTTTATTACGGATTACCGTATATATATATATATATATATATATATATATATATATATATATATATATATATATATATATATATGCTTGATCATTTTTATTTTAAAGGATTTTTGTTTATATTTTTTCTATTTTCTTTTCCTTTATTTTACGTTATATTCTTACCCACAAACTATTTTTGCATTTATACCGCAATATTAATTATAAATTTTAAACGTTGAATCTTTTTAGAATGTAGTGTCGCTCCCATGAGACACAGAATTTTTGAAAACAACCGTAATAGAAAAGTTCATACCTATTAGTACCTGACGATTGTACACACATGATTCGTACTGCTCACTTAGATAATATTTATACTTATTAATATATGTTTTATAGCTCTGTTACACTACACTGAGCCCAGTTTTGATTCCACCAAAAATTTAAATAAATATTTATTTGTAAATCTGTGTATGACCATAATCGCACGCATGTATGGTTCCTCGTTCTCTTGTAGGCATGTCCTGTTGAATAAATTGCAAATTGATAATTTTTGACAAAATCCGTTCATACTCACAAATAACCTTCCGTGTATTGATGTTAATGTATGAGAGACATGTGTTATAGCTGTTTAAATTTCGTTTATTTTTATTTCCCAAGTACTTTCGATCTTCTTCCAAGATTATTTCCAGGGGTGTATTAGTACAAAACTATATGTTGTTCTTTAGCACAAGGGTTTATACAAAGTTGTGCGCCGTTATCCAATACCGTAAATTTTCATTAGGTTTTTAAATGCAAAACAGGTGAAAATTTGCTGAGCATTCATTAGATCGTGAAAAATTATCCATTATGGAATTTTTTCCTGTTAAAATGCCATGGTCATGCGCGCATTGAAGCGTGAAAAAACTGTTCCTTTACAGGCATTTCAGAACATTACTGCAGTATTCATAGTTGATTCTATTCAGTGCCGGCTTTAATTTTTTATTAGGTTGGTGCAAAAATAATGTCGTTTTTTGATGATTTTTTTGGATTATCGTTCACCCATTTATCCAACTTTTTTGACTTCCCTATTTGCTTTAAATGGCGAACGACTGTTGAGTGGTCGACCTCGAGTTCAACAGCAACTTCTTGTGTGGTTTTGCGAGGATCGGCTTCAATTAAGGCTTTCAAATGTTCGTTATCAACCGCAGTCGGCCGGCCGCGACCGGCTTCATCTTCGAGGCTCTCGTCACCATTGCGAAATTTCTTGAACCACCGTTGTGCCACACGTTCGTTAGTGGTTCCTGGGCCAAACGCATCGTTGATATCACGAGCTGTCTCGGCAGCTTTTCGGTCTAGTTTGAACTGGAACAAGAAAATCGTACGGATTTGAATTTTGTCCATGCTGTCGAAAAGCCTGCAAGAAAATGAATGAAGAGATTGAGAACGGTAACGAATAACATGATTCGATAGAGCGAAAAACGCGCTTCAAAATGATATATAACATGGCTATATATATCAATGAATTAATTCAGAAATGATATATAAACGTAACATATGTGAGAAAACGACATTATTTTTGCACCAACCTAATAATATAAATTGCTTCTAGTATCTGTAATCTGAATTTGTTGTTTTTTTTGTCTGTTTTAGGATAGTCGTGTAATCGATAAGTAATTTTTTATATTGTGAATGTTGACACATATATATATATATATATATATATATATATATATATATATATATATATATATATATGTAAAATTCCCAGATCAATTCTGTGGAAATTTAACTATATTGTCGACATGGGAAAAATCCCTTACTATAAAGGTAATTTACATTAACCAGAAAAAATGACTTAGCCAGAAGCGTCTATCTTTTTTTAAATTTGGATTTTTTAATGTAACTATAACAACAAAAACATTTCGATTTCATTTTTACCTTGAAAAAGTCGGAAGACGAAAAGCGTCGGAAAAATTTAAGATTTTTTCCATTTGTCAATTTAAACCATATATATATATATATATATATATATATATATATATATATATATAGTAGGATATAAACTATAAAACTGACGATCGCAAATAGCGTGAAACACAGGGTCAGAAATTCAAATAAATCCCAGTAAATATGTTAGCTCTATTCCTGATATTGTGCGCTTTCCAATAAGTATCACGTATCTATAATATATAAATAATATATATATATATAAACTGTATATATATATATATATATATATATATATATATATATATATATATATATATATATATATAATGTAAATATTGAATATTACGGAATATTGTCATATATAAATTCTTATGCAAAATTTACCTGTCACTCCCTTTATCGATGAGGGATCATTTATGCATTCATTCTCCTGCAGAATCATTGATTATTCCGAATGATTTGTTCGCTTTTTTAGCTAGTCATCGCTTGTTCACATGCTTGTTCGTCCACAGACTTCATCGTTTTCGACATCCTGCCGTCCTTCACGAAAATCTTTTGTGTCACTCAAACTCACGAGCATTTGACATGCGTAATTCCTTGATATTTTTTTTTAACTAACCAATTTTCTGACATGAAGAAGCAACCTATTCATGGCCTTATAGGTGGGGGGCTTCGTTTCTCTTACCTTTTGCTGGAACGGAAGATCAAAGCGAAAATTAATTTTCTTTTTTGCGATTCAGTTGATGATAATGACAGGGAGATGTGACGTAGAGTTCGTCTAAAATCATTACCGACATTAACAGCAAGAATTAAAATAGATAGGACATTTAACCCGAACACAAAATAATGTTATGTTATATAGGAATAACTGAGACACTTGTGTTTGAATATTTATCATCACCGAGCAAACACAGGCGATACCATTACTGAATTCATTAGACCACGTGACCATCGAGAAAACGCACCAGTAGGAATTAGCTTGACGTCTAATTGATCGCTATTTCTAGTCTATCCTCTATTACTATTCTCTACTCAATTCACTATACTATTTCTCTATTCGGATGACTGCACGGATTACTGTTCGAGCGAATATTATCGAGCAAGTACTATTAGTGCGAATGATATTCGAAGGCGTCTGACACCAGTATTGTTCAACGGCGTTACTATAGTTGTATCTGCGATTACAAAGTCTCTACTACAACGAGCATTAAGAAAGTGGCAAAAAAGGATATCATCTATATTACCAATTTGGTTGTTTTTCTAGCAGCATATCAACCTCAATGTCGAATCTAAATATCGAAACATTTTGCCCACAATTTTATGGCTTCAATTAAATATATTTTGAACACATTAATATGCCTATAACTACGGATATTTGTACATAATTTTATAATTTCAGGGTAAACGTATGTTTTATGATATATAGTTTGTAGATGATACAATGTATAGATGAAAATCAGTTATATAATAAATATATTTGGTACTCTATATTATAGTTTTTATAATCCAAGATACTTGCATATCAAATGTGCCCCTATGGAGCACCATATAGACAAGGTATGATGAGTAAATTGTCGCCATTTTATATTTTTGATTTCACGCCTGCGCGTTGTTTGTTTTTGAATGTTGTCGGCTGCACAGTATTGTAGGATCAGTTAGGCTCCCTCTATGTGAAAAAGAGTACCACGATGCAATTCACTCCGGCAGAAATTTGGAAATGGCATGCTGTTCTGCTTGGCATTCACACCAAAAGCTCCAATACTAAAATTTCAGAGTGTTTGGGTGTGACTATGAGGACAGTTCAGAGGGTTCGGAAGGAATTGGATGAGTCTAATGGTGATTACGAAGGTACAGCAACTCGGAAAACTCACTCTGTTCGTTCTGATAAGAAACGTACTCCCGCATTTGTTGGTGAGGGCCTCTGACTCAACACTGACACCTACATCAAGTGCCTTGAGGAGGTAGTGATGCCCTGAGTCAAGAGTGTCGAGAGACCAACAAAACTCCTTATAGCACCAAAGATGAACTGAAGGCAAGGACTATGGCAGCATTCACCAACTGAAACAAGGGGACCGTCCAGAATAGATGCAGGAGATTCCGAAGTCGTCTGGAGGCCATGGTTGAAGCCAATGGTAATTTTATTGAATAAATTTACTCTGTAGTATTTCAAGATATTTTTGTGTAATTTTGGTAAATATATCTGTTAAAATGAGATGTCAGTGTTATTTTTTATTTTTGCGTCATTTAGACGACAATTTATTCATCGCTGCCTGTATCTATGAGCATAATTTCGTTATCGCCGCTTGTATAGATGGCTGGAGGAGGTATGTATATGTGTGTGTCTATGCGGAACTGAGTGAGTTGCATATATACGTGTAGTATTTAGAATTTGTGTATTTTGCGGCATCTTCCTCGGAACATTGATAAAATTAATTCATCTATCCTGATTTTAATTCTCCAGCTCGTCTCCTTATATAAAATGCAATGTCGTACCACTTAAAAATTGCCACTTGGCTTCTGATTAGTCCACGAACCGTGACGTCATATCCTTATTAAGAGCTGATCTTTTTTTCTGATTAGCTCGTCAGGCATGTCGTTAGTATTCTTGTTGGGACCGTTTCTGATTTGTTTGAGGAAGTATGAGTTCGTGGCCTAGTGAATCCGAAGTTTTCGCTATTTTTGAAGATGTTGATATTGGGGTCTCTTTGTTTTGTTTTTGGCATCAGTACACCATTTTGCTGATAACTATGCTTTCTATCTTCCTAAAGATAATAGTTTTTTTTTCTTGTTTTCTTTTGCTAGATTGTGTAAGAGTTCTTTTCATTTTTTTTTATTCTTCTCAAGTATCGTCTGCCTATCTTATGTCGGGCGGAAGTTTATTTCCTCTTAAAAAAGAACAAAACAAAAATAAAACAACCTTTACGCAAGGTGCAAAAGATCACCCTTTAATCAAATAAAAATACACGTTTTGATGTACCTCCGCATTAATTTATAATGAGGTCGGAATCTTTGAAAGTATTTTTAAAAACAGCGACTAAACTAATTTACTTGCTTTAATATTTAAAGGAAGCGACAATCCTACAGTCTAATAATTTACTCGCTTACCATACAGAGTAGTTTTTTCATGTAGTAGAAAAATATTGACTTTCAGAAAATTGTCTTTAAACATATAAGACAATTTTATTGATCTCTTTATTACTGTGCCGCTTTTTACGCAGTTATTTACTGAAAACAAAACGAGAAATCGTTCTCTACAGACAATATTATACGCCGTCTTCGCAATTATTAAACCGTTTTGAATATAGGATTCTCTTTATTTGCAATCAATCGAGAACAAGCAGCAAGACAATGTGACTCCAGATTTAAATGGAGGATCCTCTTCCTACAGTGAATATCCGAAACCTTTGTCTATTACTATTTACGTAAACAGAGCTAAACTAAAGTTAGCACCATGGTAAATAGGCGAAATTGATAGATTTTATAGCGCCATTTTCCCAAATAAAGGGAACCTATTGACCTAACAACCATTGGCACTGGTTGGAAAAATTCAACTACTTAAGCCACAATGCGTATAGAAAGATATTTATTTAGCTTTAGTCTGAAACATGTGCTAATTTATTCTGAAGAATGTTATGTTGCTCAAAGCATGAAACATCGAGAAATGACGAAAAAACAGTTAGCGTAGAACTTATTGTCACGTCAAGCCATTTCGTCTGCAAAAGGATGGGACCTAACAAACAATCTAGTACTACTCGTGCTCGACTTTACGAATTTTAAGCGCAACACTAGATTGGCAGCGAGTTCTCATCATTTCACAGTTAAAATGGCTAGATGTAACCTTAAATTTTATGCTGTCTAGTATTCTTAAATTCATATGATCAACCGCTGAGGAAAGCTCCTCAGAACAATTACCACGAAAACATTTACAGAGACGTAACAGAGAAGCTACAAATCGTCGATGGAAAAGGGACAGAAGCCGAGATGCCAGGTCAGGATCAATATCATTGCAGATTTTTTTTTTCTTTTTTGATTTTGTCAAGAATCTTATATAAGAAGTAGCATACCGAGAGTGATAGCAATATTCAATGCATGCACTAATGGTTTTAGAAATCAGAAAATTTCGTTAAAATCTAAGGAAAGAGTACTGAATTACTATGCAATATCAATTTACAATATATATATATGTATGTATATATATATATATATATATATATATATATATATATATATATATATATATATTAGGTTGCTGCAAAAATAATGTCGTTTTCCCACATATGTTACTATGTGAAAAAACGACATTATTTTTGCACCAACCTAATATATTGTGTACGTATATGTGTGTACGTGTGTGCGCGCGTGTGTGTATATGTATGTGTACTAAAACCTCAACAATGTTGGTGTGACCAACAGAGAGCTTGCCAGACGACCTTAGAAAGTAAAAAAAAAATACTTAGAAAGTAAAAAAAAAAAAAAAATCACGAATGAAGACAGAAAAAAGAAAGACCAAATCGCAAACACCTACCTACGCAATAAAAAAAAGTGCACAACGCTCAAACTATCTAGACAGAACAAAAAATGCTTCACAACGTCAGCAATCAACGATTGACAGCTCGAGTTGCAACACAAGTTTCACGCACTCAGACGGCAAGAATTATATATATATATATATATATATATATATATATATATATATATATATATATATATATATATGTATATATATAATTATTTATTTAAAAATATGATTCCATCGCTACATAAGAGTTCTCACGTTTCAAAACAAGAGCCGAAAACTTCAATATAATTATTTGAATTGAATTGAATTAAAGTACCAAGCTCTGTTCTATCTTCAAGCGAATTTTTTTTTGGAGGGTGGGGGGCGGAATAGTTATCTATCCCTACTTATGTACAAAATGTGGCACAAGGCCAAAAAGGGGATTGGGGAAGGACGGTCTTCTTCTGTCTTAATTCTAAACCTAGCTAGTCACAAACACGGACCGAAACATACCAACAATAGTCCTACTGGAATAACTAATTCATTAAATTTACACGTTTTATAAGCATATTCATTATTAAAATCAACATTACTATGGTAACGACTAGAGCAATTATTTAAAAAAAAGGGGCGTAAGGGTTAATAATTTGTATCAATATCTCAGTTACATTCAAAGAGGTTAAGTCAGGGTAAGTTTGGGGGGTGTCTAAATTCAAAGCGGAAGAAGACATCGTCTAGTCTGGTTGAGTGTCGATGTAGATTTATTTCTTTTTTTTTTTTAATTTTATTTTTTAATTTTTTTCCTGAAAGGGTTTTGTGTATATAAAAAAAACTGCCATAATTCGCTAACATTTGTTTTTTTGACGACTTCATAAGGGTTTTTTTTTTTTTTTTTTTTGGTAGGACATTTAAACTTTTTATTTAGACTATGGAGTTTAAAATTTATATTTATTATTTTATTGGTTTTTGTTTTTTTATGCTAATTATTCAATGCGAAAATTTGATGATGTCGGCAAAAAAACCGTTAACTCATGTCTATTGTTTAATAAATTTTCATTATTTAGAAACTTGATAATGTGTAGTTTTTCATGTAGGCATAAAGGGCATGGGTCATCCCAAGTTTTACAAGTTCTAGTTTTGTTTATAATTTTCCATTTTACTTTTGGTGTTTTATTCATTTCCTTCAAATGTCAAAAATATTTTGATAGAGAAGTCTGATTTCTTTTATTCATATTGTTGAAAGAGCACCTAGGCTGCCTCCATCTGACTTTAAATTCATTCTTCGTAGACCCAATGTATATCATATTAGTTTTAGAACTCTCAGTGGATGAGATAGTATATTGGTATACCACAGATTTTACACGGCATATATTTTCCAATGGGCAGTCTTCTGGGTTTCTATAATCACATAATTTTTCACTATTTTTGTCTAATTTAAGTGTAGGGTTCTTATTAATACTATTCAGACGTGGGGGTTAGTTTAGGGTTTTATTATTGTGTTTTTTATTATACTTTCTAGATTTTCAGTGCAACTATAACTTAATTTTAGGGTGTTTTTATTAAATATTTTACTAAGTCTACTATTGGTAGGAAAGTGTTTTTCAATTAAAGTTAGGAATTTATGTCCCAGCTTAATACTAACCATTTGGTTGAACGGAGGGGTATACCAAATGATTTTTCTTTTCCTGTTTTACTTCTGGTTAGTACAATTGTTTCTATGATTAATGTTTGCATTCTTGTATCCACTATTTTTTAGGGCAGCGTTGTAAAAGCTACTGTGTTGTTCGAATATTTCTTTATTAGCGGAGTTAATGCTGATTCTGTTCTCTATTGATGAGGGTATATGCTTAATTATGGATGGAGGGTGGTTTGAAATAGGGTGTATATACAAGGGGTTAGTATTAGGTTTTTTATAAGATAGGTATGTGTTGTTTATTAAATCTAGAGTTACGTCGAGGAAGTTTACTTTTTTAAATTTAGTACAGACTGCTCTTTTTAAATTTAGATTTCTAAATTCAGTATATATAATCTTTCTAATTTTCTCTATTTAAAAATTAGTGGAACTCCTCACTACCATGAGCCGATCATCTCCGTACAGCCCGATGTCCTTAATATCTAATTCACGGTGCGCGGTCAGGTTGTACAGTATTAAAAGACCGACAAGGTCAGAAAACTCTGCAGAGTCTAAAGATCCCATAGTGATGTCAAAATGGTCATTATTGTTTTTAATCCGTTGGACCCCATTATGAATGAGGACAGATAATTTTTTGCGCTGAAAATTGTATTTATTTCTTCCTTTGTCAGGTCAGAATACACAGCAGCAAACTCCGGGGCAGTTGTGAACAGATCCTTCGATATTGACGGGTAGTAATCCACAATATCGATCTCTAATCAGGTTTATTATTAATATTGGTAAACCAATTGATGACATCTTTGGTATTAATCTATAATTTTATTCCAAGGTGGCTTTTAATTTGCCAAGTAATTCTTTCTAGGGTTATTTTGCTTATATTACAGATGTCGGGTCGGGTTGGGTTAATCATTCTTGTAGTAGGGTTTTCCATAAAATCTTGTTTGTGGTCCTTAAGAGTTATGTAAAATTACTTTTCAGCAAGTTTGCCTACTCTATCGCTAATTTTTAATTTATCAGTAATATTCTTACTAGTTCTGTTAATACTATCAACCTTATTTATGTTGTCGTTGTAAGCTTTTTTATATGTCCTTGTTAATTTTTTAATTAAGTTGTTGTAGTCATCTGTCAATTTATAGAAGTTGTCAGTCTTAACTAGTATTTTATCACAATCATTGATGCTTTTAACTATTTGGTCTAGATGTTTTTTCCATTTGGAGGTAGACGTCTCTTTGAAAGATTTTACCAATTATATATATATATATATATATATATATATATATAAAAGTGAACATAGAAGTCAACACTTAGAGGCCTCTAAGTGTTGACTTCTATGTTCACTTTTATATTTACACACGCTCTATCTCTGATATTGAGCACTTTATTCCATAAATATATCACACCTTAAGACTATATTTCTTTATATATATATATTACAGAGAACGCAGTATGGTTCCACAACGGAATATGCGAGCGAGCGGCGCTACATTGAGTCTGATTTGCAATCTCTTCGTCACCAACAGTTGGTATGATGTTTGCTTGACAACCTAACTGTCAGGGTTTCAATTCTCGGTAGTGGATGCGCACTGCTGATGAGTCCGAAATATAGGACGAAACTGCCGTCCAGTGCTTTCTGCATTCTGTTGAGGATTCTGTCAGACTCGATGAATTAATTATATATATATATATATATATATATATATATATATATATATATATATATATATATATATATATATATATTAGCAAAAGTACACCGTACCCGATATCGCCAGTTCTGCTAAGAGTTCATGCTACTAATGCAATCATCAAGTACTGATCTTTGTTTGCAGTTCTGGTTAATATTTCTGGGTCTCTCTCTCTCTCTCTCCATATATATATATATATATATATATATATATATATATATATATATATATATATATAGGCACACACAGATATATATATATAGAGAGAGAGAGAGAAACAGAGAGAGACGCAGAAATGTTCTTTCAGATGGATATACATATATATATATATATATAGAGAGAGAGAGAGAGAGATATGGAGCGAGTGGAATCATAAGGAAAAGTCTTAAATATAGGAAGTTTTAATTTTCAATGAACCGAGTGTGAAATTAAAGAACATACAACGCCAATCGTTATTGTAGTCTTAACCCCCTTCCGTAAAAGCAAGTATTCCCAATTACGAGATCTTTGTCTGGTACACGGTCAGAAGTGTTTGGTCAGCAGTGAAGTTCGACTCTACCATACCATTCCTTCGTGTGCGGTCATCGATTCTAGTTGATATGAATACACACGGAGAGATCATTTGGAACTAAATCTGGCTATGCGTTAGTTTCGGAAGCAAGATTTTCAATAACTTTAAGTATAAGATTTGAATATACGTTTGTTTACGATCGACCCTGAAACGAACAAAAATAAGTTCGACTTTGAAACAGACTGTCACTCTGTCTGTAAACAATTCTTTCTGGCCTGATTGAGTACGCAGCAGAAGGAAACAGAGATCGAACTGTGATCAAAGTATTAGGTTGGTGCAAAAATAATGACGTAATAATGTCGTTTTTTGATGTATTTTTTAACGTCAAAAACGACATTATTACGTCATTATTTTTGCACCAACCTAATAATATGAGTCACGCCCTCCTTCTCTCAACACGATTGGATCTCCCCCACTCCCCCGTGTAGGATCCTTAACCAGACAAAAACAATGTCATTTTGTTGAACGCTTCAACGTTATTTTGACAGACGTATATATAATTGATTTTATTAGATCACAAACACAGAATAATTGTCTGCGAATCAAATAAGAATTATCTGGAATTTAATATTGTTTGTTTTGGGGTGCCTGTCAGTGTCAATAAAGACAACATCAATGAGATTTGTTTAAAAAAAAAGACTCAATACAAATAATACCCCAGCAATACTCTGACTGGCAGTTATTCCAGCATTAGATCTTGACCAATAATAATAACATTCTTCATGAATCGCAATGAATTCTATAATCCATTGTTATGATAAAATTATTAATATTAAATTAATATTATACATTTAATAGCACTATTCTCTCAGTAATGATTACATTAATTCTGGTGATATAATTATTTATTTTTATAAAGTTCCATAGTAAAACATTAGCCTTGTTTGCCATCATTCCTGACTTCAGGCAATTCTGCTGTTCCTGATCTGAGTTTATTTATTCAATATATCATTATTAATGTATTTACATTATGCATATGAAAAACTTGTTCTAAGAGTAAGTCATCTATTCACAAGCTCTAGAGCTATGTTATCTCCTGTCGGAAATTTGATCGTTCTTAACAAATCATGTAATGAAAACCGTGTTGTACGGCTTCAAAAGGGTGTTTCATTAAGACGAATTATATATAAGGGTGTTTCATTAAGACGGATCAAAGTCAGCAGTAAATAAATCAGTGTTATTGGTGAAAATTTATTTATTTCTCTATTGGATCATGTTATTTAAGTCATGGCAATTATGTGTGAAAAATATTATTGCCCAGATATCCGCCAAATCTGAAAGAAAAAGAAAAAAAACTTATTAGACGCTTAAACTTAATTCACATTTAAAATCGGGCCAAGTTGTTGGTAGATAATTTCACATTAATCTGGAGATAACCCAGGTATCAGTCAGTCCAGGTCAAAGATCATTCTTCTAGCTCATTTCACACTTACACGGGGATGACTCAGAGATCTGCCCTTTGACCTACGTTGTTTCTTATCTTCACCAATGACCTTCCCGATATCATCAGTTTCCAACTAGGTATTAATAATTATGACATAAGTATTTACTACTGTCTTTGTAGTAAATCCGATAGGTCCAAAAAGTAAAACAGGTAGCTGCTCTCGAAAATTATCTACAAGCAGTTGTTAACTGGGGCAACACATGGCTTGTAAATTTCAACGCCTCCAGAATGAAACTTCTATTTCGTAATCATCAATCTTCCTTTCTATCAGCATGGCTGATACTTACGTCCAGGAGGGCAATTTCTTGCGTTTTTATGGTTTCACGTTTTTTAATTACATGACGTGGAGTAATTATATTGAATCAATTTTTAGGTCTAGTGTCGGGAAGGTTGGTTCATGCGTCGTACAAGACAATTTTTCTTGTGCGAATCCATCTTGATCATTTATAAATCAATCGTTCCTCTGTGCGTTTGGATATTGCTGCCATATCTGGTCTTCTAGTATCCCTGCTATATATCTCGAGATTCTAGACAAAATCCATATTGTGCAATGTTATCTACCCTGACCTGGCATCTCGACTTCAGTCACTTTTCAACCGCTGTAAACTGGCTTCCCTCTAGGTTTTCTACAAATATTGTCATGGCGATTATTCTAATTAGCTCTCGTTTTTTTCATGAATTTAATCATGCTACGAGATTGGTACCTATATCACATCGTTTTACTGTTGAAATAGCTACATATGTAACATTCCTCTTAAGAATTTAAATGCACCGACTGTTGCCATTTTCTATCTTTTTGAAGCCTGTTCTATTTTCGGCTCCCCTCACTAAAGTCTTCTCATTCTCTTTTTCCCCATCAACCCCGTAAGTATTATTAGCATTATCTCCTTGCTTAGGATTAAAATAAAAAGCAAATGAGAATCATATTAGACTTAGCATTAATTTATTTAATGTTCTGTGTTCCTTCAGGTCTTGAGCAATCATGGATCTTCACATCTTCTTAGCATTCATAGCTCTAAATAACGTTTGACCCTTTACAATAAATAATGTTTATCCCTTTAATTAATGTTTGTCCCTTTACAATAAACAATGTTTCTTTCTTTAAATGTTTGTCCCGTTACAATAAATAATGTTTGTCCATTGAAATAATGTTTGTCCCTTTACAATAAACAATGTTTCTTTCTTTAAATGTTTGTCCCGTTACAATAAATAATGTTTGTCCATTGAAATAATGTTTGTCCCTTTACAATAAAAAATGTTTGACCCTTTAAATAATAGGTGTCTCTTCACTATACCCACCGATGCATGTTCGGCTATCTATTTATGTTAATTTTGTAGATTACTCATTTTTCTGCTTCTCATGCCTTCAGTATCTCCTGTGGGTATCGAATTCTCCAATCCCTCTTTCCTCATTATGTGTCCCAAAAAGTTCGACTCTCTCATTCTGATGTTAAGTAAAACTTCGTAAGACGCAAAATAAACAAAAGAAATAGTGCTGGGCTCCTACATAATACCAGATCTTCTCCGTAGCAGTGAGTGCGAAACCATTATCCTTTTCCGTTTCGGTTTCATTAATATTTTCTCATTGGTCAAATGCCCTATCTACGGTATTCTCAGCATCCTTTCGTAAAATCAAATCTCTTTAATGTCCTCTTCATCTGGAACAAAATTGTCCAATGTTCATTCCCATATACGCTTGCTTTCATTCCTGGCCGATGACGACCCTTTTCGTCTAGTTTTTTTTTCTTAATGTGCAATGATTAATGTGAATGATGAAATTAGCAAAAATATAATTTCTGATGAAAATTTGCAGATGTAATCGTGGGTTCTCTCTTAACCCTTTCTTGTGTCGCACTTCTCGCTTGTGGAACTCCTTTCCAGATCCATGCTTTCCAGCCATCTTTAATTGGTTTGGTTTGTTTTTTGGCATATCAACCTGAATGGGTTATTTAATGCCGACAATTTTTATTGCCTGTAATGTATTTTTTATTAAATGTATTGCTGATATTTTTTTCGTTCAAAAGTCTATTCTGGCAATATTTTTTCGTTCAAAAATCTATTTCTGGTAATATATTTTCGTTCAAAAATCTATTTCTGGTAATATATTTTCGTTCAAAGGTCTATTTCTGGCAATATTTTTTCGTTCAAAAATCTATTTCTGGTAATATATTTTCGTTCAAAAATCTATTTCTGGTAATATATTTTCGTTCAAAAATCTATTTCTGGTAATATATTTTCGTTCAAAAATCTATTTCTGGTAATATATTTTCGTTCAAAAGTCTATTTCTGGCAATATTTTTTCGTTCAAAAATCTATTGCTGGTAATATATTTTCGTTCAAAAGTCTATTTCTGGCAATATTTTTCCTTCAACAATCTATTTCTGGCAATATTTTTTCATTCAAAAATCTATTTCTGGCAATATTTTTCCTTATAAAATCTTTTTCTGGTAATATTTTTTTTTCAAAAATGTATCGCTGGTAATACTTTTTTCAAAGATGTATAGCTGGTAATTTTTTTCAAAAATGTACTGCTGGTAATAATTTCTTCAAAAATTAATTGCTGATAATATTATTTTAAAAAGTATTTCTGGTTTTAAACCTATTTTTACACTTTCATTTTGTTTTGACCCCGGTTTGAGGGTTAACTATTTGCCCATAGCTGGGGCCCTAAGAGATGCTACCACCCCGGGTCAGGATACAACTGGGAACACCAGCAATTACTTTCACGCGCCTCAAAACTTCCTGATCAGATGCCTTGCTGTTGGACGTGGTTTATCGTCTTATCCAGGACGCGGATGAGGTTTATCGTCATACCCTGAACGGCCAACTTTAATCTCCTAATATTTAAATGCCATGTCAATCACTAACTACTATCCTTGTAATTATTTTGTTCTCGCTCATTAGTAATGTTTTTTGTTTCTAATTCTTCTACGCCCAGTAGCCATTTGTGTCTTAGTGGCTTTAGTGCCTTAGATGGGATGAAATCTATTATAAGAAAAAAAAACAACTCCTCGCTCAGTGTTTCATTTTACTCAGAATGTGAGCAGCGATAAAAAAATAAGTAAGCGTCCTTCTGTATACGGACTTTTAAGCTAGCAAACTTTAATCTTCAAAAATGTAAATGCAATGTCAATCGCTGTCTATTGTACTCCTGATTACTCTTTTCTTTTCCCACTCAAAGTTTCTGTTTCTAATTCTTACACACACAGCAATGGTAAATCTTTCATTTATTAGGTTGGTACAAAAATAATGACGATTTTTGACGTATTTTTTAACGTTAAAAACCGTCATTATTTTTGCACCAACCTAATATTTCGAAACACTAAAAATATTTAGTGTGTTGATAAGGGCCGAACCTAAGCGGGAGACCTAGGGAGACACTGTCTAGACAGTACACAGTGATAAATAAATATGTAAACTTCCTTCTGTATACTGGCTTTTAAGGTAAAAGGCACTAAAATGCGACTATAATAAAAATAAAAAAAAGTATTTTTCCTCTATCGTCAAAATGCCTAGATGTAATCTACAGATTGTAATGTAAGCTCTGACCGTATCCGTTTAATAAATCTTGCTCATGAGATCATGTGTTGATATCAAAAGCCAAGAGAATCAACAGTAACAATAAAACTGAAGACAAACTAAATCTGCAAGCAGAAAAAAAAGTGGGCGTCACAAAATTGCAAGATGCGGGCCTACAAATCTCCATTTTCATTATGAATTAACCTGACAGATTAGACTGACAAGAGAGGTAACAGCTGCTTCTTGCTGCTTCCTGAATAGATACATTATTCATGGGAAAATGCTTTCCCCATATGCACATTAATCTGTTTCTCTAATCTGTCTACCATTATAAGAAGCTAGTCACGATGCACTTTTCCAGATACCTATATATATATGAGACAAAAGAGCAGGGAAGAGTAATTTCATGCATTTCTCAATGATATTTCAAAGTCAATCTAAATGACTATTTCATCTAGCGTATCTACTATTATATATATATTTGCCCAGTTCTCTCAATAAATGGTTGCATCGTTTCTTTCACCGAAGTTAAGCAACGTCAGTATTTAGATGGGTGACCGCCTGGAAATATCAGTTATTGTAAGCTTAGATGTACGGTTGGAATAAAATGCCAACAATCTGAATAACGACTTGGGATTGGAAATCGAACAGTCGTTACGCGCAAATACCCTAAGGAAACGTATGAATTCATCTCTTCTTCCCCCCAGCTATGGGTTAATTAGTAGGACTTGTATCGGTAAATCATTATTATATGACACAACTATATATTTACTCCTGTCTCAACATTAAGTCTGAGGGGTTGAAATTTTCTAATTGGCAGCTGATCTCAAATATAACCGAAAATCTGCTGTTAACTGGGGCAGTGAATGGCTTGTTAATTTTTACGCCTCCAATGTGAAACTTCTCTTTGCTAATCATCTGAGAGACCCCCATCAGCATAGTGGGTGGTAACCTCCAAGAGAGTGACTCATTGCGCCTACTCGGGCGAACATTTTCTGTTCAATGTGTCGTTCTAGACAATCTTTCTCTCCAGAATATTACATATTTATGAGTCTACTGCCATATATTGTTGTCACATATATTCTGGTGCTCCTGCTATATATTTAGAAATTCTTGATAAAATCCAAAGATGAATCCGCAATGTTAATGGCCAGGATCTCAGCTTCGGTCACTTTTCAACCTCCGAAATCCATTTTTTTTCTAATAACTACTTTAATGATAATTGTACAGAGGAACATTCCGCTTGGCTACCTAAACTTTATGAATTTAAGTGCAGTACTAGATTGGCAGCAAGGTCTCATCAATTTGCAGATGAATTGGATAGATGAAACCGTAAGTTCTTTGCTGTCCCTTTCCTCGGACTTCTCGCTTGTTGAATTCACTTCCGGTTCCATGCCATCCAGACAATTTTGTACTTCAAATTTTAAATGCAATGTCAATCGTTATCTATTCTCTTCTCGATTCATCTTCTTATATTGTTCTCTCTCCTTTATAATGTTTCTTTTTTTTTCTTTTTTTATTCTTTTTGTTCTTTCATATTATATGTTAGTGGCTTTATTGCCTTGCTTGCGGTGAGATGATTAAAAAAAAACTAAAATATTCTTAGAATCTAAAAATATTTTATAGCTTGAAATATCCATTCAAAAGGTTGGTAAGCCGTAAAAAATGTAAATGATCAGTTACTGCATCGTTTCATTGTCATTGAGAAATCTTATATCACTAACTTCACGATGAGTTTTCTAGAGCGAAATTATTAGTAATATATTTACACTATACAAATATTGGTATTTTTTTTCCTTTCAGTAATGCCGCTTTGAAACTGGATCGATGGAAGATGGCCGCCTCTTCCGATTAGTCTCGCATCTGGAAAAACAAACAATCAGAGGAATAGAAAATGCCTTAAAATCTGAATAACTGACCTAACAATGTCCATTTTGTTGAACTTCTTGTTTACTAATAAAAAAAATAGGTAGTCAATGAAGTATTTTTAGAGCTTACAGCTGTGTCACAGTGAAACAACGGTTCTAGTATGATCATTGAAGAACCTGGTCCGTACCGAGACGGGAGAGCGCTTACGAATACCAGGCGCTCTAAGCCTCGATCGGCGGGCGATGTAAGGAATAACGGGTCCGATTTGGAAATCGGTGTACCAAATTCCAATAGGAAAGGGATAAATTCACGTTTTCTCCCACTACAGCTATGGGTTAATTAGTGGGACTTAGTAAATCATTAATATCTGCAAAAATAAATTCTTACAGTCTAGAAATTATATGATAATGAATGCTGGATAATTTCTTCACAGACGAAGACGGGACTTGAGTGAAAGTGAGGTGGCTCTACAGAAGGATGCTGAGAATAATATGAATGAAACATGTTAGCAACTGAGACGTTTAAAGAAAGATAGGCAAGAAAAGACATAAAAAAACGAATACCATGGACTTAACATGTGAGCAACAGCGAGAAAATGGATTGATTAATTGATTTGTCTGTTTAACGGCACATCAACATTTTACGGGTCATTTAATGTCGAAGTTTTCTTGGGAGCTTGGAAGTAATAATAATGATATGTTATTCTGCTTACACAGTGGAATACATGGTAGATGATACTCAGATTTTGTGCATATTCATGTTTGTGTGGAGATAATTACTGGTGGCGGTGATATGAGTGTTTCATATTGTAGTTTTGTTGAAATTATATTTTGGACTAAAGTTTGATTTATGTATTTGTCGAATATTAAATGCATTAATGGCATGAAAATTCTTTCATGCTGGTTCTTTCATAGTATTTTAAACGGATTTGGGTGAAGTCGCTACAATTTGTTAGTATGCGCGGATTGTTGGTAATTTTACTATAGAGGCGTGCAGTCGTAATTTTTTTAAATAGAAATGTATTTTTATACTTTCATAGTGTTTCGTTTTTGTTCCGGGGTTCACTATTTGCTCACAGTTCGGAGCCTGACAAGTGCTACCACCCAGGGTCAGTTTGGACCTGGGAACAAAAGCAGTTAAGAGGTGGTCCGACGATGGTCTCAAAACCCGCCAATCTCATGATCAGAGGCTTTGCTGCCGGATATAGTTTATTGTCATACTCAGGACTAAGAGAAAATGGAACCAAAAAGGAGATTCCCTGATCTGGCATTTCATTTACAGTCGCTCTCTCACAGTCGTGCCGTCGCGTCTCTCTGTCTTTTCTACAAATACTTTTACAGTAACTCCTCCTACGAGCTACTTTTGCTATTTCTCAAACTGTATGAATGTAGACGTGCAACTAAGTTAACATCTCAGTCCCACCCTTTCACTGTCGAAAGGGTTAAATATAGCCGTCTCTTCTACTCCAATAGCTTCATGTCTCACACTTCTCGTCTGTAGAACTCCCTTCCTCTTACTTGCTTCCCCGATAGCTATAATCATCAATTATTTAAATGCAATGTCAATCGACATCTCCAGAAGCCTTGATCTATTCCCTGTCCTTCTCTTCATCCTTTCCTTTCTGACGCCTCTTTATTCTTGCTCCCGCTCTCTGTAACTCCTTACGTGCTAGTGGGACTCACGTCTTGCTCGGAGTGAAATGCTTAAAAAAAAACAAAACAAAAAAAAAAAAAAAAGAAAGAAAGAGTCATTTGACATTTATCGGATACATAATGAGGAAAGGGGACTTTGAAAATTTAATACTCAGAGGAGATAATGAAAAGCAAGAGGAGAAGACGGTAACATTGATTAACATATCTAACAAGCCTGTGTAAATTTACAACAAAACAGCAACTTAAAAGAATAGTCGAGGACAAAACATTACTTATATCTAGAAAAGTAAGGAAGTTGTGGAGATCCATAATCATCCATATCCAGAAGGAAATCTAACTATGAAAAAGAAGATACCTCCTCTAGCTTTTTCCGTTAGTTAAAGGTACCGATAACGTTGATAAAATTAAGCATTCGCTTTTCTTTAAAAAAATAAAAATAAAAACGCTTTACAGCCATTTTCTTTCGTATATCGTAACGATATGAGCCGAGAAACTGTAACAAAAATTACATTTACAATTCGCATTCAAATCTACGCCTGGTATCTGCAATATAATATAATGAGGTTTAAAAAGTAGAAATAAAATTATTTCGATGTCGTGAGCAACTGTTGAACAACGCAAAGAGATAGTAATCGATAGTTACTTAAAGTTACGTGAAACTAAGTAAAGAAAATGAAATGTAGAACTGATTAGCTTATATGAAACACACCGGTAAACACATGAATCAATTTAGCCATGCATAAGAAGCACCAGGATAAGCGATTATAAGTACATGAATGTTACATAATATGAGAAAATGGCATTATTTTGTTACAAATAACAACATTATATATATATATATATATATATATATATATATATATATATATATATATATATATATATATATATATTTAGTTGGATTGATGTGAGTTTAAAAATTAATCAGTTTGACGATCGCAAAAGTGTGAAAAGAGAAACTGATTAATAGATATATGTGTGGTTCATTACAGAAGACTGTAAAACTCATTTACTCTCTCTCTCTCTCTCCCTCTCTCTCTCTCTCTCTATATATATATATATATATATATATATATATATATATTTAATAATTTTTTTTAAAATTAATCAGTTTGTGTGACGATCGCAAAAGCGTGAAACCCAGGGTCACAAACTCACATCAATCCAACCAAATATGTTAGGTCTATCTCTGATATTGAGCGCTTTCTAATAAGTACCGCGCATACAATATATACATATTTATATATATATATATATATATATATATATATATATATATATATATATATATATATATATATATATATATATATAGAGAGAGAGAGAGAGAGAGAGAAATATAGAAATATAGTTTAAGGTGTGCTTAAGATGGGATAGAGTTTTCAATATCAGAGATCGAGCGTATGTAAATATAAAAGTGAGCATTGAAGTCAACACTCAGAGGCGACAGGCTGTTTCATGCTAGACGCAATCGTATAGTTGGTAATAATTTCTTTTCAAAAACGTATTGCTGGTAATATTTTTACCTCAAAAATGTGTTGCTAGTAATATCTTTTTTTCACAATGGTATCGTTGGTAATATCTTCAAAAATCTATTGCTGGTAATATTTTTTTCTTCAAGAATTTATTGCTGGTAATGACTTTTTACAAAGTATTCCCGGTATTAAAACCTATTTTATGTGGACCTGGGAACACCAGAAATTAAGAGGTGGTTCCACGCTCCTCAAAACCTCCTGATCAGAGCCCTTGCTGCTGGATGCAGTTTATCGTCTTACCTATGAAGCAGATGTAGTTTATCGTCATACCCAGGACGGTATAAACTATGAAGATATGCTTAGTGTGTTTGGAAAATAAAAAAAAAAGTCCCGATATATACACATATATAAAAATCATATTCATTTACCAATTAAAAAGTATCCATGTGGGTAGCTACTAGAAAAAAATTAATGCTCTCGTATATATAGAATATTTGGGCAGTTTTAAAACATTTTATGCCCAGAAGGGTAAAACTTTCTACGAGTGCAAGAAAATTTGAATAAAAAGTCTAATCGTTATATATATATATATATATATATATATATATATATATATATATATATATATATATATATATATAATATAATATAATATAATATAATATAAATAAATCCGAATGAGCCAGGTACTACCTACCTAGGTTTCACTGCATGTGATCATCACGGTGAGCTGGCTAGGGAGGAATAACGAGGAATAAAATTTATTGATAAAATTACTACTAAAATCTAAAATAAGAATAAGCTTAAAAAGGTGCTTTTTTCTTTCTTTTTTCTTCTTTTCTTGTTTTTTCTTCTCCTTTTTCTTCTTTTTTTCTTTTTTTTTCCTTTTTTTCTTCTTTTTTCCTCGGTTGCCAATTTTGTTTGAAAATTGTGCTATCCAGGTTTTTTCACCCACCGACTTTAAATACATGTACATTTAATATATATATATATATATATATATATATATATATATATATATATATATATGTGTGTGTTTGTGTGTGTGTGTGTGTGTGTGTGTGTGTGTGTGTGTGTGTGTGTGTGTGTGTGAAAAATACATAGAAAATAGGAAAGAACTGGTTAGGTAAATAATCCAAAGTTCTTTAGTATTTTTGTTATTATTTTTTTTTAAATAGTGCTCGATACAAAAGTAGAGCATAAATATAATTATTTATTTAAAAATATGATTCCAACACGCTACATAAGAGTTCTCATGTTTCAAAACAAGAGCCGAAAACTTCAATATAATTATTTGAATTAAATTGAATTAAAGTAAGCTCTGTTCCATCTTCAAGCGAATTTTTTTTTTTTTTGGAATAACTTATTTCTGAAATTTACGTTTTTTATAACCATATTCATTATTGAAATCAAAATTTCTATGGTAACGGCTAGAGCAATTGTTTAAAGAAAAAGGGGCGTAAGGTGATTTGTATCAATATCTCAGTTACATTCACAGATGTCAAGTCAGGGTAAGGTTGGGGGTGTCTAAATTTAAAGCGGAAGATGACACCGCCTAGTCTGGTTAAGTGTCTATGGAGATTTATTTATTTTTTTGTTTTATTTTTTATTTTTTTCTGAAAGAGTTTTGTGTATATAAAACTGTCGTAAGTCACTAACATTTGTTTTTGACGATTTCATAAAGGGTTATCTTTTTGTAGGGCATTTAAACTATTTATTAGGACTATGTTTTTTAAAATTATTTTATTGTCTGTTTGTTTTTATTTTAATTATTCAATGCAAAAATGATGATGTCCGCAAAAAACCGTTAACTCATCTCTATTGTTTAATATTATTTTTATTTGTGTAGTTTTTCATGTAGACATAAAGAGCATGGGTCATCCCAAGAATTACAAGTTCTAGTTTTGTTTATAATTTTCCATTTTACTTTTGGTGTTTTATTTATTTCCTTCAAATGCCAAAAATATTTAGATAGAGATGCCTGATTTCTTTTATTTATATTGTTGAAAGAGCACTTATGCTGCCTCCATCTGGTTTTAAATTAATTCTTCGTAGACCCAATGTATATTATATTAGTATTAGGACTCTCAATGGATCAGATAGTACATTGGGATACCACAGATTTTACGCGGCATATATTTTCCAATGTTCTGGGTTTCTACAATCACATAATTTTTCACTATTTTTGTCTAATTTAAGTATAGGGTTCTTATTAATACTATTCAGACATGGGGGTTTGTTTAGGGTTTTATTATTGTGTTTTTTATTATACTTTCTAGATTTTCAGTGCAACTATAACTTAATTTTAGGGTGTTTTTATTAAATATTTTACTAAGTCTACTATTGGTAGGAAAGTGTATGTATGTATATATATATATGTGTGCATGAGTGTGTGTGTACATGACGTTATGGATAAATTGTAGTCTAAATAACATAAAAATGAAAATACACCTTATTTTAACAAATATATTTACAAAAACTGCACAAAAACACGTTGAAATACTAAAGAGAGAATTTATTTAATAAAATCGCCATTGGCTTCAACCACGGCCTCCCGACAACTTCGGAATTTCCTGCATCTCTTCAGGACAGTCTCCTTTTTCTGTTTTCGAAAATCTGATAATGCCCGACGCTTTTCCTTCATATTATACTGGCCCATTCGCCAAGGCTTTCTCGCTTTTATCGCGTTTAGCTCGCTATATTTCATTTCACCTGACAATCTGACTTCTGAAGCTTTGATTATCGCAGCCATATCTGGTCCGGCGCTTCTATTAAATATTTCGGGATTCAAGGCAAAATTAAACGAAGAGTCTTTAATGTAATCGATCCAGTTGGTTTCCCTCCAACGTGGGAAACTAACTGGATCGATTACCCCCTCGCCCCACTGATTTTTCTAGAAATATTTTCCTATCAATTGTTGCCATAAGCTTTCCTCCTTGACGCGTCGACTGCATGAATTCAAGAGTGTTATTAGATTGCCAACTGGGTGTCCCATACTTTCGGCCTTTTGCCACATCTAAGCTGTGCTTAGAAAATCACTATCAGATTGCCAACTATATCTCACCGTTTTACTGTTGAACTTTCTAATGTTACCGTAAGTTTTATTCTAATAGTTTCTTTTTCTGCACTTCTCCCCTGTCGGAAATTGCTTCCGATTTATTATTTCCCTTCTGTCTACAATGTTCAAAGTTTTAACGGCAACGCCAATCGCTATTTTATGTCCTCCTGAAACATGCTCTTTTTATTGTCCTTTCTATATTCTTCTCCTGACTAAAGTTTTCTCTCTTTCACTCACAGTAACCCCCTGCGTTCTAGTGGCATTATCGGCTTGCTTAAGGCGAAATGATTTTTAAAACGATCCGTTACCAGTATTAACTAACTTTAGCTAAGTGTAACACAAGGCTTTTTCATTTGATTTTATATGCCGTGTTCTCTCCGCAAATTCACCACTGTCGTACTGATTGGTGCAAAAATAATGACGTAATAATATCGTTTTTTGACGTTAAAAAATACGTCAAAAAACGACATTATTACGTCATTATTTTTGCACCAACCTAATAAATATCCAGTGCTATTTCACTTCATTGTGGTAAATTTGGTGTACCTAGTGGTATAATCATTACACCGTGGCAAGGCGGCCATGACAATCAATATCTTGTTAAAATCCATTGTTCTGCTCATTGTAAATATATATATATATATATATATATATATATATATATATATATATATATATATAATTTTTTAAGCGTTTTATCCCAAGCAAGGCGGGAAGCCACTAGCACGCAAGGGGTTACAGAGATTGGAGCTAGAGCAAATAGGAGTGATAGAGAAAAGGATGAAGAGAAGGATATGGGATAGATCAGGGCATCTGGAGACGTCGATTGACATTACATTTGAATAGTTGGAGATAATAGCTATCAGGGAAACAGGAAAAGGGGAGGGAGTTCCACAGGCGATAAGTGCGAGAGACGAAGTTTATGGAGTAGAAGAGACGGCTACATTTAACAGTTTCGACAGTGAAACGGTGAGCGTGAGATGCCAGCCTAGTTGAACGCTTAAATTCATGAAAACTGGGAACCAGCGAAAGCAGCTCATCGGGGCAGTTACCGTGAAAGTATTTTTAAAAAAAAAGACAGAGGGAGGCGACAGCACGTCTGTGAGAGAGCGACTGCAGACGAAATGCCAGATCATTGCCAATTGGATTTTATCAAGGACCTTGAGACAAACAGAAGGGGCTCCAGACCATATATGGCAGCAATACTCCATGCAAGTGCGAATGGTTGATTTGGAGATTTGAAGGATCGACTCCGGAGAGAAAAATTTCCTGGCGCGGCACAGCGAGCCAACTTTCCTTGCGGTGGACGAATATATTAACTCAATGTATTTGTTCCATGTCAGGCCAGCAGACAATGTGAATTAAGTTTTTATGGAATGGTGTTGTTAGCCACACTCTTAATTATCCTTTTCCTAAACTGGTGGTAAAACAAAGCTAGAGATTTCAGTCTGCCTTGCTATTAACGCTTAGATAGGATAGAAGAATACTTAACAGAAAACGTGTGACTAAGAACACGTAGCAAATTGTGACCAACTGAGCACAAGTTATGCTGATGTAGCTTTGAGCCTGGAACGCATATGTAAGGTGACTGCCTTTCAAAAGAGTAAAATGGAGTGAACCAGAAAAGGAGAAAGGGCGCATTATGTCTTTGTTCCCTGCCCTTTGAATACTCAGTACCTTGATGCAACGTCAGATGGTACTACATCTCCATTCCGGTTTCATGCTTTCCAGCTAACTTTAATCTGCATAAATTCAAATGTAGTGTCAATCGTTATCTACAGTCCTCCGGATTACTCTTCTTTTGTTCATCCACTTTGACTATTTTTCTATTTCTAACTCTTACACGCCCAGTAAACCGTTGTGTCTCAGTGGCTTTAATCCCTTGCTTGGGACGAAATCGATTAAAAAATTAATGGTAACTCTTCATTTCATAAATCCAGACAAAGACCATTAATTATTATTCTAGCGGTGACAATGTGTATCGGGTAAATTGGACGACACCTTTCTTTAAAATAATATTTTCTTAGCTTATATAAGGCATTTTGAAGGAATCTCTGAGATGATTTCATATCATACGTTGATTCATTCAAACCCCTGTCTATACTGTTTATATGACATATCAGCCGAAACATTATTCGGTCTTCCTCGGGTGTCTGTCATATTCAGTGACATTCCAGAAGTATGTTGTTGTATTTCCTACGCGTCATAATAAACAAAGACGAGTATAATTTTTTTACACAATACTAATGAAATCTTGTAATTATCACTGAATTTTTTTCAGCCCTCCAACGTTTGTGCAATCAGTTAACTATAATACAAAGTTTACGAATCTTAGAAATACGGGTCCCTTACGAACGCGCGGAAACGAATATAGACGAGAGTTCATGCCTAGCATTTGATTTAAAAATACGAGGATAATCGTCTGGAATAATCAATTAAAAGTACAAATAGAAAATAAAATGACTTTCCTGGTGGAATATCGTTTCAATTTATTTTTAAACGCTCAAATAATCTTATTTGAAACTCTCTCATTCTCTTCTTATCACTCACAATTTAACTTGTGATTCAGTTATCGCAGATTTTACAACCGAGTTTCCACTACAATCTTGAAACCCTGGGAATTATCTGTCTAAATATTTAAATACAAATAATAATAATAATAATAATAATAATAATAATAATAATAATAATAATAATAATAACCTCCTTTCTTAAAAAAACAAACATCAAGAAATAAAAATAAGAAATTTGGAAGATAAAAAAATAGATATGATCTGTAATAGAAACAGGAGCCTAAACACTAAAGACAAAAAAATAAATATCGAAAGTGAGGCTGAAAAAAAAAACAATATGGCGTGCGCAATAAAACTTGACTCTGTGTGAATATTTGACTTCAACAATCTGATCGACTTCCAACTTGTTTTATTCGTGCCGCTGCCATGAGCGAACGTCTCGGGTATTATCATCGATTTTCAACACCTCTCCAGAAAGCAAGACGAAAAAGAACAAACAGAAAAAAAGTAGCATCAATATTGGTGAATGTTTTCCCCATTTTTTCAGTTTTTTATTAATCAGTTTAACTAGCATCCGCACTGATAGATAAATTCCATAGCTACTATTTTAAAAATAAAAATAACAGCAAACAATCTAAGATTAACTTTTTCTTCCCGTCGGCCTAAAAAGTGAAGGGAAAAACACAAGTCTGCAAAGACTGTTTTAAAAATTCTGAGATGAAACCTTATCATTATTCTATAAATTATTTTGTACTACTGTTTTAATCTTTCAGTTTCGTTGAGTCTTGCCTGATGCGGGCTGTGAAATGTTTGATAATTCTAGGAGTTCATTTTTCGCAAGATTTTTACTAATCCTGCTGCCTTCATCAGAAATTCTTTGATTTTTTGCGAAACCACGACGGACGAATCAAAGCACGAAAAAAAATAGATTTTCATGATTCTATGAAATATGAGATACAAAAACCGTTTGATAGATAGACATGAGATTAAAAAACCACCTGATAGATAGATAGATAGATAGATAGATAGATAGATAGATAGATAGATAGATAGATATGAAATTCAAAAACAACATGATAGATAAATATGAAATTCCAAGGCTACCTGAAATATATAGATAGATATGAGATTTAAAATCCGCTTAATAAATAGAGATAGATAGATTAATAGATATGAGATTCAAAACCACCTGATAGATAGATAGATAGATAGATAGATAGATAGATAGATAGATTCAAGAACCGCTTAATAGATAGATAGATAGATAGATAGATATGACATTCAAAAACTGCTTAATAAATAGCGATAAGATGAATAGATTGATAGATATGACATTCAAGACTCATCTGCTCGATAGATAGATAGAAAGTTATGAGTATTCAAAACCAGGTTGTAGATATATATATATATATATATATATATATATATATATATATATATATATAGATAGATAGATAGATAGATATGAGATACAAAAACCGCTTAATAAATAGAGATAGATAGATCGATTTGTAGATATGAGGTCCAAAAGCCACCTGGTAGAGAGATAGATTGATATGTGATTAAAGAACCGCGTAATAGATAGATAGATAGATAGATAGATAGATAGATAGATAGATAGATAGATAGGAGATTCAAAACTACCTGATAGATATGGGAGTCAATGCTACCTGATAGATAGATAGATAGATAGATAGATAGATAGATAGATAGATAGATAGATAGATAGATATGAACTGGCTGGGACGAGATTAAAACATAGATAGATAGATAGATAGATAGATAGATAGATAGATATGGACTTGCTGGGACGAGATTAAAACATAGATAGATAGATAGATAGATAGATAGATAGATATGGACTTGCTGGGACGAGATTAAAACATAGATAGATAGATAGATAGATAGATAGATAGATAGATAGATAGATATGAGATTCAAAACTACCTGATAGATAGATATGGGAGTCAATGCTACCTGACAGACAGACAGATAGATAGATAGATAGATAGATAGATAGATAGATAGATAGATAGATATTTACTGATACTTTATGTATTAACGGACCACACGCACCCAGATATAAATATTTAAAATCTATGTTGCGTTCTAAGTACTTCTGCTGTCATATTGATGGTGCATTAAGTACTCTGAAGTCTGCGATCGAAATATTGCCGGGAAATGTTTTCTGTCAGCGGTACGTCATTTTCATAGAACTTAATGAAAGCGTACCATCTTCAAATACGACTAAACGCAAATAAAACGACGACGCACGACAGCGTTGCAGAGCGTGGTTGTAATATTTCTTTGCCCATTGATATAATGAAAATGCTAGCACGACATTAAAATGAAATATGGGTAACTCACGTTATTCTCTCCGGCTAATGGTGACATCTTATTTAACCAGCAAATGAAAAGACTGACAAACCTAATAGGTGTAGTT
>OZ010589.1:42059043-42081543 GCA_963932145.1 Acanthosepion lycidas
CAGGGACTGTCTACCTCCCCGGACGAAACTTTGCCCTGCGGCAAAGCCGTCCGAGTTCCTCTCTGCTGAGGCAGAGGAATTCTACAGGCTGAACAATCCTGTGCGGTCCTAGTATTTCCTGTTCAATAGATTTAATTTGCCGACCGCGTTCATGATACATTATGGCCCGCTGTATACATGGTTTAACACCACGGAAAGACAGTTCCAGCATTTTATGTTTCTAGCATTTTATGTTGTATTCCATATTTTTCTACTAAGCCAGAAAAAAGAAAAATGATTACTGATAAAAAAAAAAAATACTAAAACTGAAATCCAGGCGGATTTTAGACAGATGTCTTAGTGTAATCTTAAACGAAACGGCGTAATGATCAAACGGTTCCTGTTCAAACCCTGATAAAGGAATAAGTGGTCACGGTAAAGAGTTTCGAAACTTATTGCAGCAACATACAAATTAGCGCCGCTAAACGAAGCAATGTACATGTAGCGATGGGTAAATTGTCTCCATTTATATTTTTAATTTCGCACATGTGCGTTGTTTGTTTTTGATTTTGTCGACGGCTCAGCATAGTAGGGTCAGTTGGGCACAGTCTGTGAGAAAAAGAACACCGTGACGCAATTCACTCTGTCAGAAATTTGGAAATAGTATGATGCACTGCTTGGCATTCGCGTCGGAAGCTCCAATACGAACATTTCAGTGTTTGAATGTCAATCTGAGAACAGCACAGAGGATTCGGAAAGAGTTGCATGAGGCTAATGGTGATTACGAAGATGGTTGGAGTGATCACTAGTGACGGCGACATTATGCCTCCATTCATCTTCCTATATGGCCTCAGATTCAACACGCAGGGCTACATCAAGTGCCTTGAGGAGATAGTGCTGCTATGGGCCATGAGGGTGGCTGCTGGAAGACATGCTGTCTGGCAACAGGACTATACACAACGCCACACTAGCAAGAGAACCCTGTCATGGCTGTCAGGCAATTTCTGCAACCACATCACCCTTTACATCGAGAGAGCTAACTCCCCAGACTGCAACTCCGTTAATTATTAGGTGTGGGGCGCTGTTGAGCAAGAGACCAACAAAACTTTTTGTAACTTCAAAGATGAACTGAAGGCAAGTATTATGGCAGCATTCACCAACTTAAACAAGAAGACTTGGATATGCAATGCAGTTGGCCCTGACCTGACATCTCGTCTGCAGTCGCTTTCTCACAGTCCTCTCTCTGTCTTTTTTACAAATTCTTTCATGGTAATTGCTCCGATCAGCTGCTTTCGCTGGTTCCCAGGCTTCATGAATTCAAGCGTCCTAAGAGGCTGGCATCCCGCTCTCACCCTTTCTCTGTTGAAACTGTTAAATGTAGCCGTCTCTTCTACTCCAGTAGCTTCATATCTCGCACCTCTCGCCTGTGGAACTCCCTTCCCTATTCCAGTTTCCCTGAGAGCTATAATCTCCAACTATTCAGATGTAATATCAATAGACATCTCCAGTTGTCTTGATCTATCCCCTATACTTCTCTTCATCGTTTCCTCTATCAATCCTATCTGCTCTCGCTCCAAATCCTGTGTAACCACTTTGCGTGCTAGTGGCTTCCAACCTTTTTCATTTTTCAGAAGATTTCCTTAAAAAATTTTTCTACCTTCATGACAATTCGCGACATCCGTTACTTGACCGTTGAAAGAATGAAAAAAACAAAAAAACAAGCACGAACGATTCCGAACACAAAAGAGACGTTTGTCAGGGGAATTATAAACTATACCAATCTCATCGATAGTGTTTGAGCGATACATTACACCTAATGTTTTCTTGAACTTAAACCTCGGATTTTCAAAAATATATAGCCCCCCTGGACTAATATAGCGCTACATTTAAGTCAAATATTGTTGTACTGCAAAGTAAATAAATAAAAAATAAAAAATAACAGACAACTTCCATTACAATATACATTGAATCAAAACTTGAACTGAAGATGTATTTATTCACGAAACGAAAATAATACATCTGTTGCATAAGAATATGTCGGAAATTGTAAGTAAAACACACCGATACAGTTATAGAGAAAAGATTTATTATAATCAAATAACCACGATATATATTTCGATGAATAGAAATACTTTACTATTATATAATCTCATAATTACAGGACTGTTAAAGTAAATATATATATATATATATATATATATATATATATATATATATATATATATATATATAATGGAACAATATAATTAATAATCGAAGAAATCTTTATACCTCAAATGCGGAATAGGCTATTTCGGAAGACGACGAAAATAGTCGACTGACTTTTCAGCCTCGGTTTGGAATGAAATGAAGTTCATGTCTGTAAAGTTAGAGGAAACGGGATGTAGCAACAGTGAGGAATTGAGTTTGGAAGCTAAAGAGTCAACTTAAACCTTAACTTACCGAAAACACCTTACTAACATATATATATACTAACACACACACACACACACACACACACACACACATATATATATATATATATATATATATATATATTCTCTGATGGGCTATACCTGTAGACGAGACAAAATGAATAAAAAGAGAGAAGAGGAAAGACAAGATGGTCAAGTATAGTTTTTCTTAATGTTTTTTTTATTCACAAACACACAGACACACACACACACGCGCGCGCACACACACACACACAGAAAAACACACACACATACATTATTATAAATTAATATTATAATTATATTATAAATTAACTGATTTGAAATATGTTTTTTTCGCTACACAGTAATAACCATGTTTCAAAAATGGAAGCTAAAAGCTTCACATTTAATTTTGTAATTAAATTAAAAATATTAGTTCCATTTCATCCTCAAGCGAATTTCGGAGTAACTTGAGTTTTAAAGGCACAGAAAATTCATAATTCACTGTTCCCAAGGATACAGAAAGATCCATTCATTCAGACAAGTGGTGGCAGCGTGTTCATTTTTATTAACTTTTGTTGCATCGGTTATTAGTTACGTTCGAAAAAGGGGTTATGTTTAGGTAGGGGTAGGGATGCATTTTTCAACGAATTCTGACATCCGTTAAATGTATGTCATCTGCGGCTTTTTTAAAACTTAATTCTTAACGGCAAGACATATTAAGGTATTTTTTCTATTTGTATACTTAAAGATTGTTGGGGGATGTTTAGGTTAGAATACGTTTTATTTAACTACAATTTTAAAATATTTTCACTTTTAATTTTTAATAGACTATATTTCTTTTAAAACAAGTAATTGTACTAGAATTATGTATATAAAATTAGGTTTTCATATCAAGTATAAGTATGTATATTACCAGGTCATATTTTTTTAAATTTTATTTATAAATATTATTTAAGGAAATTTTTTGACAATGACAATCAGTTAATTTATAATATTAATGCTCTGCAAATTTACATTGAGCACTATTTTGTAAAAATAAAGATATCAATAAGAACACCGGATTATATATCTTACGCTTCTTTCTTTCATTATATATATATATATATATATATATATATATATATATATATATATATTGACAAAAGTAGCTTTACCCATTTCCATTAATGATAAACACAGATAGATAGATAGATAGATAGATAGATAGAGAGATAGATAGATAGATAGATATAAACAGACGAGGTCAAAGAGAGGGAGATTAAAATAGATAGATAGATAGATAGATAGAAACAGACTAGGTCAAAGAGAGGGAGATTAAAACAGATAGATAGATAGATAGATAGATAGATAGATAGATAGATAGATAGATAGATAGAAACAGACTAGGTCAAAGAGAGGGAGATTAAAACATATAGATAAGTAGATAGATAGCTTGAGAGATAGATAGATAGATAGATAGATAGATAGATAGATAGTGGACACAATTAAATCGACAAATCTTGGTAATCAAGCTCAAAATATTATTGTGCACTGAATACCGCACTTAACAGGCAACAACTAAACCCTGTTCCTTAGAGAATAGGTCAGAAACTCGAACAACAGATTAAATCCACCGGGAACATATATACAGCAGCTGAGGCCAGCTCAAGGTGTTTGGGTTTAACAAGGACCCGCACTTAGAACTTTCCTTCATATGAATGCTGATTTAGCATACGCTATTCCACTCTTATTCAGTATAAGGACCAAATCGCTTCTAAGTTTCTATCAATATAAATTCTACGCCGAGGATTACTAGTTATTATTTCCCACAATTTCCTAATGTATGTTTATTACACTCGAGAGCGAATGAAATTTTTTGCTACCCAAAAGTATATCAACCTTTAAAATATAACAGTTACCTGGTCATTGCATGATATTGAATAGTTAGATATGTCTAAGAATCGATCAAAAGGAACACCTGTTCTTTAATTACAAGTCGTTTAATAAGAGATGACCATGAAGAAAAGGCGATTGGAAAATTTCACATTCACAGTGTTATGGTCCGGTTCCTTGTACCACGGTGATAGTCCAAGTTAGAACCAATAAAGAAGAACTCGAACACAGGTATGTAATAACACAGATATATTACAAACATGAATATAGAGAGAGAAGTAGAAAGAAGTCATTATGAACAATCAGATTTAGTAGAGAGAACAATGTAGTCTCGACCAGTATCACTATTCCAATGTCTTGTAGCAATTGTCTGAACGCGACTCTGTTTCGGAGAGCCTCTGACTCGACTTTTGACTCGACTTGAACTACTGACTCGACTTGAACAACTGACTGACGATATTCAGTCACCCCCCACTGGGGCATCATGTGGCACAAGGCCGGTTTTTTAACGTGGAATCTCCGAGCCCGTGGTCTCAGCCCCAAAATATGCACATTGAACCCATATAAACGGGTTCAGGGTCGGTTTACCTCCCCGAAAGAGACTCCGCCTTTCGGCGTAGCCTCGTTCGGGTCCCTCTCCGCCCGAAGGCAGAGAGTTCAACCGAAGAGTCGGTTCAGAAGTGAATGACTGACTGACAATATTCAGTCACTCCCCCCCCACTGGGGCATCATGTGACACAAGGTCGGTTATTTATTGTGGGTTCTCCGAGCCCGTGGGCTCGGCCCAAATATATGCACATTGAACCCGTATAAACGGACCCAGGGCCGGTTTACCTCCCCGAACGAGACTCCGCCCCTCGGCGTAGCCTCGTTCGGGTTCCTCCTCGTCCGAAAACAGAGAGTTCAACAGAACAGTCGGTTCTGAAGTGAACGGCAATATTTATTATTGTAAAAGAAATTACAACAAATGTGGCACAAGGCCAAAAAGGGGGTTGGGGAAAGGACGATCATCGCTTGTCTTAATATAAAACTTTGCTAGCCACAACCACTGACCCTAACATACAAAACAATTTTCCTTTCACCAAAACAACACATTTATCCATACCTTTCTTACTACATCCACCAAAATACCTCTTTGACTCAATGAAAATCCTAAATACACCCCTTATGTACAAATATTGTTTGTGAGGGGAGGGGCATAAAAACAACAATTTTTAAAAAGATCCCCAATGAGTATATACAAAATGACAAAAATATTTACAAGAAACCAAACAAAAAATTAGTATTAGTAATAAAACCCCCCACAAACTTTAAATGTGGCAGAAATATCAGTTAACCGGACGAAATCGGGACTATGAAAATAAAGAACACATTCATTTCTTCCCAAGCATGCACAGAGGCACACACTCATTCATACACAACAACAATTACGAAAAACACACTAGCGAAACGAAAGGCGCTCCGCATCTACCGGAGAACTGACATCACTGACCACCTAAACGAGGGAGGGGATGGGAAGTTAAACTAAAGGAAAAAAATGGGGACAGAAATGAAAAGGGACCAATGAGCAAGCACACCCTAGCTAGGTTTACTGAAAAGAGGACAAACTAAAAATCAAAAACCAAGACCCTCACTAACCTAATTTCGGGATGGGTTGCCTATGTTCAACCCAGGAATACAATATCCTAATGCCTAACCAGCATCAAAATGCCACTCAAGGTCAGCTCCTTTTACTCGACACATACGCGCAAGATTCACCTACCTTTTGCCAAATTCTGATGAGGCGAGTCGCCGCCTTTCTGTCCTGATCTTGACTTTAAGCTGATGCTTAAAGAACAAGATCAGTTGGGAAGAAGTGAACTTCTCGCCCTCATAGAATTCCTTCTGACGCGTCGTCCAAATCACGACTCTCATGACTCCTAGTAAGCAACAGAACACATAGTGTTCGGCCTTCGTCATCTGCGGCACCACATTGCTACAAACAGAACTGGCTTCAAGGACAAACAACATGCGAACCATGAGGCCTTCAACAAACTGCACAACGGCACTACCGCCTTGCACTGAAAGAAGGCGTGACCAATGGTGTCGACTTCCACCGTACAGCGACGACAGTTTGGATATTTCTCCAAGCCTGCTGAACAAAGTCTCTTGCCGACCCAGAGGGCTTCACGAATCACTAGCCAGGTGAGTGATGCCTCATCGTTATTGAGGCATTTCAACCCAGGCGCCCAAGGCCATATCGAGTGAGCCTCCTGCTTCGTAAGACCGAGCTCGACAATTAGACCATCTTGAACGGCCCCCTAATTAACACTTGATACAATGCCTTGCGAGACAACGCCTGGGCGTTGGAGAGGCCATCCAAAGCCCGAAAGAGGAGCTTCAGAGCACGACGACATTCGCTGTAGAAGGAGCACTCGGCTCGGGGTGTACGGCCGGCCTCCTCCTCGCACGAGCGCACACTTCTCAGGAATGAGAAATGTTTACGGACGTCTTTCCAGAAGGCGCCCACCTCATCCAATCCGCGACACATTCGGTCTAGAAAGGTGATGCGCAGCATATGCTGACGAATCTCAATGCTAGGCATACCCAGACCGCCCTCAGAGGGATGAAGGCAACAGATCTCGCGAGATACCATACGGGCCCTGTCTCTCCACAAGAAAGAGAACAAGACCCGTACTAATAACATTAGTCTGGCATACGGGAGTGGAAGTACAGAGAGTCGGTACAGGAGAATCGGATAGATGTGTTCATTCAGGGAAAGTCTCCTCCGAGACCACAGATTAACCGCGATCTCGGCCTTCCCTTGCACCTCCGACCAATTCATTTCTAACTGGAGATCAGGACCGAACCAGACGCCGAGTATCTTGATCGGCCCATCCGTCCAGAGGAAAGGTCCGGGAAGAGAAACTCCCTTCCACGCACCCAACCGCAAGCCAACAGACTTATCGCGGTTGATCTTGGCCCCTGTCACCATCTCATACCCACTGATCTCCTTGCTGACTTCGTCAATCTCAGCTCTGCTCGACACAAGAACCGAAACGTCGTCAGCATAGGCAGAATACCTGGCTGAGGTGGAAGCCCCAGGCAGGGAAATTCCGCGCAGGACCGGATTCGCCTTTAACTTGCGAAGGAAATGTTCCAACGCAAGAACGTAAAGCAAAGGCGAAAGCGAACAACCTTGACGAATGGAGCGAGACAATACGAAAGGCTTCGATCTTACCCCATTCACTTCCACCAGTGCACCGGGGGTCGCATACAAAAGTCGGATCCAGGAGCGAAAGTCGGCTCCGAAACCGGCCACCGAAAGGAGAGCCTCCAGAAAGCGATGGTCAACCCTATCGAAGGCCTTGGACTGATCTAAATTAATCAGCGCGGATTACGGTTCGAGCGAGTATCATCGAGCAAGTACTATTAGTGAGAGTGATATTCGAAGGTGTCTGACAACAGTATTGTCCAACGGCGTTACTATAGTTGTATTTGCGATTACAAAGTCTCTACTACAACGAGCATTACTTGTCAGCGAGTATTCGTTGGCATTACAAAAGTGGCAACGAGTGTTCGTTGATATCATAAATATATATATATATATATATATATATATATATATATATATATATATATATATGTGATAGAAATTATTTGGAGGATTTGATAATTATATTTTAAGTAATTCATCGAGTCTGAAAGAAACCTCAACAGAATTACTTAATATATATATATATATATATATATATATATATATATATATATATATATATATAATTATTTATTTAAAAATAAGATTCCAACGCTTCATAAGAGTATGTAGCGTTGGAATCATATTTTTAAATAAATAATTATATTTATACTCTACTTTTTTAACGAGCAATATTTTTTAAAAATAATAACAAAAATACTAAAGAACTTTGGATTATTTACCTAACGAGTTCTTTCCTATTTTCTATATATTTTTACAAACACACACACACACACACTCACATCTATCTATCTATCTATCTATCTATCTATCTATCTATCCATATATATATATATATATATATATACGGGAATTATCGTGACGACTATCGATCGTTATTTCTATTCTATCCTCTATTACTAATTGGATCGCTATTTCTACTCTATCCTCTATGACTATACGGAACGCTATTCTCTACTCTATTCACTATACTATTTATCTATACGGATTACTATTCAAGCTAGTATTATTGAGCAAGTACTATTAGTGCGAGTCATATTCGAAGACGTCTGACACCAGTATTGTTCAACGGCGTTACTATTGTTGTATCTGCAATTACAAAGTCTCTACTACAACGAGCATTACGAAAGTGAAAACGGGTCATCGTTGACATTACAAGAGTGTCCGTTGACATCACCAAACAAAGCAAGATGTACTGGCCTCTAGCAATGTGGGACGGAGCAACATGTTGGTCATTTCGTCTTTAGACGAACCCCTTATTTATAACCAGGAATAACAAGCCATGATAGACATAGTTTCTTCCTATTTTAATCTAAATAAATATTAATATTGTAAAACTAGTTTGGATTTTAATATATTTTATCAAGTTTACTTACTTTATTAAGAATGTCTCTTATCACTAGGAATTGTTATATTAGAAACAGTTAAAGCATAGAAGTGTAACACTGAGATCCGTAGACGTATTGGGATGGCCAAGGACGCATTTCAAAAGCTGAGCAGCCGATCGTGAGAGAGGAGGACTTCCTTTGTAACAAAGAAAAGAAGACTGAGCTGTTACGTGACATCTGTCTTTTATTACGGCAGCCAATGCTGGACGATTTCCTCAAAGATGAAGATAAGACGGAGATGTGGTTCTACAGAATGACGGTAAAGGATATCAGGGACCATGCGTGTGAGCATCGATGTGGTCTTAGAGAGGATGCAAATAAGGAGGAGGCTTATACTTAACATCAAAACGAGTCAGCTGAAGTTTCTGGGATACATAATAAGGAAGGAGGGCCTGGAGAATCTGATACTCACAAGTCGAATAGAGTAAAAGAGAGACAAGGGAAAACAACGCATGATATACCTGGCGGGCTTAAGCAATAAGTCTGGGGGAGGAAGCAAAGGGGAAGAACTTGTTGAGAGCTGCAAAGGGTAGGAAGAAGTGGAGAGCCTTGATCGCCTACGTCCTGAAAGAACGTGGCACATAAAAAGAAAGAAAGATTTGTTTAATTACATATTCACTGGCATAAATAATTCGTTATTTATATTTTAGCGTAACATTTCTCTTTTTTTACGAAAGAAGTACTTTTTTTTAATTGTAGAAAATGCATTTCGAGTCGTAATGTTTGTTTATCAATGACTATTGGTTCAGTATCGTCGATTTCTTTACCTATCATTTATTATGCAAATATTTTTAACATTCGCCAATAATTTTATTCTGTTATCATTTTCTTATTTATTGCAGGTAGAAGCGTAACATTTTTTTATGTATGAGTATGCATTGTCAAGTTTGTAAACGCAAGGGATGCGCTCCTGGCCAAGTGTGGGGGCTCCTCCGTAGCATAGTGTTGTCCACCAAAATCAAAATCATGGGAATAATGATTCACGGCCATCTCGGCCATTGCCACTAGGAGGTAGAAAGGTAATGGCAATCCCGATGCTCGGATGCGTGCGGGTGTCAACAACAACAACAACAACAACAACAACAACAACAAAACCATTCTCCAGGAGCATCAGAGCTGGAGTAATGGATAGCGGCTCGGGTTGAGGAATCAGAGAGGCGAGTTCGAATTCCAGTCAAATTCATTACATTCACTTACGTGCTAATACCCTTCTTCTCCCTCCAGTTATGTGCAAATAGCAAGACAGACTGGGTTCTATAGCCTTGGATGGCAAGAAAGAAATGGCAACCTACTGCGGCAAAAGTCTGCCTCGTCAGTCATGTATCGCCTAAGCGTATATCATACATGGCACATAACTCACCGAGGAGCATACTAGATCTTGTCTTCTTCCATACCTTCAGTGGTCTGCTAATCGCTACTGCTACCCGCCAGCTTTCTCTTTAAAGATTAATAGAAGCAGATTTTATTAAAATTGTTGGAATTAAGAATCGATTCAACAAAGAGGCATGCTGACAACTTTAATGAAAGCAATGATTGCTTGTTTGTTTTTTTTTAATCTGTTAACAATATTTCCCGTGAGAAACATTTTCGTTTTTGATCGTTTTACAAATATAATGCAACAAAATCTGATTCAAGACAATTTGTAGATATTGACAAAGGCATGGAAAAGTTTTTTTTTAGATACGTTCGCAACATACCCTCAAGAAATATATTTTTCCCAGGTCCTCTAAATCTTATGTTGAATCAGACAATTCGGGGATATTGACAAATTTAGTGAAAGCAATGTTTTTTTATGTTAATGACCATACTCCATCTTTGATTAAATTGTTGTTTAAGATGATTCGTTGAAGTGACAATGCAACGATTGTATTTTTTTAAACTGATGGCGAGCTATCCCCCGAGAAACATATTTGTGATAGATTCTCTTATAGTAAATGAACTTGTTATTCTATATAATTGCTAGATGTTGACAAAGCCAATGAAAGGCTTTTAAATCTACTGACAAGGTAAAAAATAGAAATATTTAGGTCTTGTATCTTCTCAAGGTAACAATGATTCGGATTGTGAATGAGACTCAGACTTTACTCAGATATCAATTGGAACTCATGTAACCAATATACTGCTAAAGAAGCTGGGACAAATGATCGGTTCATTGTAACGCACCTGCAAATATCTATCCAAAGCCTTATGGTCTAACTTCACAAGAATAGAGTATTGCTACATTATCGGAGTTGGTGCTGCCTAGTCGTCCTATCTATCTATCTATCTATCTATCTATCTATCTATCGATCAGCCTGTTCGTATCTATCTATCTATCTATCTATCTATCTATCTATCTATCAGCCTGTTCGTATCTATCTATCTATCTATCTATCTATCTATCTATCTATCAGCATGTTCGTATCTATCTATCTATCTATTTATCTATCAAACTATCAACAGCCAGATCAGATCAAAAATAGTGGGGTGAGATTATCTAACCTTCACTTGCCTGTATTGAGTTCAAAACCGTCTATGCGGCCTGGTGGGCGATTCATTATTTCCACCCTGAAACTGTTTTTCCACAGATGAAACTTTGCAAGGGTCTCCCTGATTTATCGCTACTTCCATGTCCTGTGTTGTGACACACTACATCCTTTAGTCCAACCAGCCCCGACATTTATATCGAGGATCCATTATGTCACTTACACAAGAGTGCATCATCCACATTTCCTTTGTAGTCATATAGTAAGAAGTAAGTTCTTTTAGAAGATATTCTTGCCAAGAACAGCTACTTTGTGGATTAAACAGTCGACAGGATCTATCTATCTATCTATCTATCTATCTATCTATCTATCTATCTATCTATCTATCTATCTATCTATCTATCTTAGCCTGTTCATACCTATCTATCTCCGTGAGATTCTATCTATCTTTCTGTCTATCTATCTATATCTATATATATATCTATATATATATATATATATATATATATATATATATATATATATATATATATCAGTGAGATTATATCTATCTATCTATCTATCTATCTATCTATCTATCTATCTTTTTTAGCCTCTTCATTATCTATCTATCTATCTATCTATCTTCAAGAGCCAAATAAGACAAAAACAGACCATTGATGCCAAAACTAGGTTGGAGGTGCCCAATCCTCATTTGCTTGTGTTGAGATCGAACCTTTCTTTATGGCTTTTGGGTGATGAATTATTTCCACCATAAATTCCTCTTCCGACAGACGAAAGCGTCTCAATGCTTTATCGCTATATTCTTTATTACTACCACACCTGATGTTTACAATTTACGTTTGCGTCTAGCATGAAACAGCCTGTCGCCTCTGAAAGATGACTTCAATGTTCACATTTATATTTATATTTACATACACTCTATCTCTGATATTGAGCACTTTATCCTATAAATATAGCACATCTTAAAACTATATTTTTGCATTTATATATATATATATATATATATATATATATATATATATATATATATGGCAGGATGTGTGTGTGATGAATGGACGGCTGCAATTGTCGACAGATTTGCAACTAAATTTACATGCACATGCTCCAAGTTAGCGGGAATACAAAGATTGACGTTGCATTTCCCAACTCCCATCGATAGTGGAAATAATCGATTTTTTCATGCTTCTACGGCAGTTTTCATGTAGTTTGCGGTCATTTTCTACTGGCCAGAGTGAGAGCCTATAGCTGGCTGCCACGAATAGGCAGGCAGATTCTATTGGCCAGCGTGAGAGGCAACAGCTGACTGACACGAATGTTAACTAGCATGCTACCATGCAAAATTTAAATCTGCATGGCACTTTACTCCAATTGGCTCATTCGCTTGCTTAAACTCGACGTTGATTCTGATTCCGCAGAACTGGGTTTGGTGTGAAAAAGTATTTGTTGTTAACATTCTTTTTTCATTCGGTTTTTCCAGTTACGAGTCCTTTTTTAAAGCTGATCGTTTTGTGTTCATTTTGTTTAGTTCTTTTTTCGTAACAGATTTAATGTTTAGTATAGAAGAAAGAATTCGCCGGCCATGCTGCTAGTATATATATATATATATATATATATATATATATATATATATATATATATATATATTGAGAGAAAAGTTGTATGCCAAATTGTTTTTCCTTTTTGTCGTACATCTTCCAGAACTATTCTTGATATATAAAAATTTATATAAAATTCATATAGAGGTATACCATATATATATATATATATTTATATATATATATAAGTAAACATTGAAGTCAACACTTAGAAGCGACAGACGATTGCATCTAGCATGAAACAGCCTGCCGCCTCTGAGTGTTGAGTTCAATGTTCAATTTTATATTTATATTTACACGCGCTCTGATATTGAGCACTTTATCCCATAAATATAGCACGCCTTCAATCTATATTTCTTCATTTATACAGGGTGGGGGTGGGGTTACAGTGAGTGAAAGTGAGAGAAAAAAACAATGTGAGAGGAATGACTGGACGGACTGAGAAAAGTACACAATATGGGCGTGATTCAAGAAAATCAATTGAGCTTGCATTTAAATTGTTCAAGAAAAATAAAAAAAAAATCCCATCAGAGCAGTTGTCATGAAAATAATTGTAGCAAAGATAGAGGAAAGCCGCGTCACGTCGGCGAGAAAGTGACTGAAGTAAAGATGCCACGTCCGGATCGATTTTACATTACAGATCCTCCTCTGGATTTAGTCAAGAACCTCTAGAGGAATAGCAGAGGAACCCCAAACAAGACTAACAGGTCATGACAAAGTTTATATAATAATTGATTGTCCTGCATTGGTCGATATGACATCACATAAAATATCACGTGAACAAGCGATCTTTCCATAAAAAGTCTTATGACGTCATTAGAGGAAATGCCTGTATCCTGTTGCCCGCGTTATTTTAGACGCTACCGCAATAGTATGAGAGATATCACAATATTTGATAAATAAGAACTGATCTTTTATTTTTGGTACACTCTGTTTAATATATGTTATCTTTGTTAATTGAACTTTCTTTCTTAATAAACATCAATCATGTTCGGCTTTTAAGGTGTACAAGAATAACATTTAGATCACAGTGAATATGCCCACACCCATGTCTCTTGCGCAATTGTAAAATATTATGACTTTTATTTATGAGAACGGCAGATTGTACAAGAACACTCCTCACTCAGTTCTTTTAATTACAGCATAAAATCAAAACTTGCACTTGGTCGTTTGGAGAATTATCTACATATCTATAACGATGTGATCTATCTATTAGGTTGGTGCAAAAATAATGACGTAATAATGTCGTTTTTTGACGTTAAATTACGTCAAGAAATGACATTATTACGTCATTATTTTGGCACCAACCTAATATCTATCTATCTATCTATCTATCTATCTATCTATCTATCTATCTATCTCCGCTGGTTCATATCTAACTATCCCAATATGTTCATATCTATCTATCTATCTATCTATCTATCTATCTATCTATCTATCTATCTATCTATATATCTCATTCTATTATTATCTGTCCCTGTTTTCGTTCATGTCAAACCTTGTATCTATCTATCTGTCTCTCTATCTACTTATCTATCTCTCTCTCTCTCAGGTTTTCCTATCTATATGACAAATGACAATTGTATAAATTAGACTTACCTCCCTTAGAGAAACCTAATAGTTTTTAAACTTAATTTTCACATAACGGAGCGCGTTCATATTCCTTTAGAATTATAACACATTTATCAAAAAAACATCGCAGCTATCAATTACATTAATTTTTTCTCTTAGAAATTCACGCCTAAACATGATCTTGGATGAAATTGAAAGTCCTTTGGAAAATAAAAGAAATGAAAAAAAAAAAAAAAACAAACTACGGCATGTCCATAATGAATTTGGTATCTGCAGTAAGAATTTGATGCGAGAATTCGAGAGAATTAAAATAATATTAAATATATGTCCAATATTACTCAATCATACATGCTTGAATGAAGATATGCTGCCTAAATATACTTCTCTGTGTGTGTGTGTGTATATATATATATATATATATATATATATATATATATATATATATATATATGTGTGTGTGTGTGCGTGTGTGTATTTGTGTGTGTACTTATCTATATTCCTCTCTCTTTTTCTCCCTCTGTCTCTCTCTTTCTCTCCCTCTGTCTGTCTGTCTGTCTGTCTGTCTGTCTCTCTCTCTCTATATATATATATTGAGAGGTAGAGAGAGATATACAGATAAGTATATATATATATATATATATATATATATATATATATATATATATATATGTGCGTGTGTGTTTCAAATTTTTAATGTGGATTCTTCTCGTAATATTGATCGCCATTTTCGAATTTACAGAATCGATAATTGCTTCATAAAATATTAGTTCCGACATAAGGATGGGCTTGTTTATTGGAAAAATTAGTTTTCGGCTACAAGCAATTGCATTGAAAACACTTTATTTTGATTATCTCTGCCATGCTGAAATTGGTTGCCGAAGCAGGACTCTTCTGTCGGTCTTTGGGAAGCAAAAGATCTACCTCATTTGGAGGCATGTAAGATCCACTTACACTAAAGTAAACTGAGACTCCGTAGTCTATCAGTAACTTAACTCGATAATAACGACCGACCACTCGTTTCGAACCGCTAGTGTTTCTTAAGTCAGATAGCCAATCCCCGTTGTAGACACCTCCTCAGGCACATTTTCAGTTCAACACCTACAAAGATAACCAGTGTTTTATATTGAAACTATATTAATTACAATTTCTTGTGGAAAGCGTATAATCTGGTGTGGTCAAATCATTGAACAAGACGAGTGTGCGCAAACTCTTGGATATGATGACCTCGTCCTAGCAAATATCATCGACGACTTCTCAACCTTTCCGTCCATCTGATTTCATTAACAAATCTTGAGTGATTTTAGGCACACTCGGACAGCATACGCAGACCTAATATATCAAGAAATCAAATCGACCATGGTACGTTTCGAACTTTCTAATCACTCGGCCTTGCGCCGTTAATACTGCAATAGTGCAAAAATAATGTCGTTTTCTCACATATGTTACTACGTGAGAAAACGACATTATTTTTGCACCAACCTAATAAATATCAATTAGGAGTCTTATATAAAAAGTTGTATTTGGTAGGCTGATGTTTGTCCAAACACCCCACATTCTAAGTCCGTGTAAACAGTCTTAATTCCATTTTCATTAGATATTATAGTTTCATATCATATGTAAATTGGCCGTAAGTATTTACATTTAAAATTCAATAGTTTTCCTTAAAAAGTTGCATAAGGCAGAATATTTGAATATGCGTCACAAAGATCTATTTGAACTGCTAGGAAAGCTTTGATATATTTATTTATATTAGGTTGGTGCAAAAATAATGACGTAATAATGTCGTTTTTTGACGTTAAAAAATATGTCAACAAACGACATTATTACGTCATTATTTTTGCACCAACCTATTATTTGGAATTGATTTATTTATTTTAGGAATATTATTACATATTTGAACATTTACTAGGAACAAACCTGGTCAAACTCTCTGCCTCCGGGCAGAGAGGATCCACAGATGAGGCTATGTCAAAGGGCAGAGTCCCGTCTCGGGAAACAGCTACCCGGCGCTGTTTTTATGGGGTCTACGGGGAATTTTTGGTCGATCCTACAGGCTCGGATATCCCACATTAAATTCGGCTTTGTGCCACATCTGACCGCGTGGGGCAGTTGGTAGATATCCTGCAGTTGGTGATCCATTGTGGAATTCACTTGATTCACTTCTAGTTGACTACTACTTCTACGCACCGCCGGCGAATCTTATATGTGTTGTTCTTGTCCTAAGTATTATCGTTCATTACCAACCTTCGTTTGATTATTCTATTCAGTAACCTTCCCTAAGTTACAACAATTAAATTTGGAGAAGTTGGTGGTGTCAGTGCGTATATTGCCTGCGGGTTTGTAAATTTCAATGTGTTTCAGGAAATTTTGGGTATGTATGCGCCTTAGTTTACTTTTATTATTGATATCATTACTGTTATTGTTATTATATATGACTTTTGAGTGTATCGGAGGAGATTTGCTGTGTTGGAGAAAAGTGTGTATGAAAAACTTAAGTCGTCAGCAAGTGTCTGGATCTTAAATTCTTTAAGTATAGTATTTATGAATTCTGGTGATATAAAAAATTTCTTCTGGCATGTGATTATCGATGGAAATATATTAATTAATATTCCATTTACTTATTTTCTACGTAATAAGATATGTTCGTTTTTATTAGGTTGTCATATTTCAAATCAAAGTGATCTGAAGTCGCACTGGAACAATAAAATAGACTCTGAAATCTAATCAAAGAGACGGGAAAACGTGATTTGAAACAAAGAAAAGAGCTATGGAATATGCATTTTCCTGTATGGCAGGGTTATGGTTAGTGTTCGATAATTTCATAACAAATGAAGAAGAGTCTTGAAGCAAAAGATCTATTGTTCTGTAGAATGGATCCGCTTAATCTATTAACGGAATGTGTGAGCAGTGATGACATTTTATGGAACACTCACCGATTGGCCCGGCGTTGCCCTTGCTTGATTCAGAAATCGTACGACACATACAGCCATTGCTATCACTTGACTTAAAATATTTTGGCTCTTCCTTGCCTTTAAAGGAGTGCCCTCCGCCGTGCTGATATTGCTACATGCCTTACTTCTTGGCTATCTCACATTGCGAATTTTTCTAAGCTCTATACTGAACATTAAATCTGTTATGAAAAAAGAACTAACCAAAATGAATACAAAATGATCAGCTTTAAAAAAGGACTCGTAACTGGAAAAACCGAATTAAAAAAGAATGTTAACAGCAAATACTTTTTCACACCCAACCCAGTTCTGCGGAATCAGAATCAACGTTGATTTTAAGCAAGCGAATGAGCCAATTGGAGTAAAGTGCTATGCAGACTTAAATTTTTCCCACTTGTGACGAATGCAGCTATCAATTTTTTTTTTTGCATGGTAGCATGCTAGTTAACATTCGTGTCAGTCAGCTGTTGGCTCTCACGTTGGCCAATAGAATCTTCCTGCCTATTCGTGGCAGCCTGCTACTGGCCCTCACTCTGTCCAGTAGAAAATGGCCGCAAAAATACATGAAAAGTGCCGTAGAAGCATGAAAAAATCGATTATTTCCACTATCGATGGGAGTTGGGAAATGCAAAGTCGGTCTTGGCGTTCCGATGACTTGGAGTATGTGCATGTAAATTTTGTTGCAAATCCGTCGAAAATTGCGACCGTGCATTCGTTACACACACACACACACACACACACACACACACACACACACACACACATCCTGCCTTTTATAGATAGAGATACCGGCAAAAGAAAACATTTAATAAAAAACAAAAAAAAAACAGAAAGTAACGGTTGAAATTTTTTGAAGAGAAAGCCACGTGAATTTCTTGCGCACAGGACGTACTGAATGTAAAAGGGTTAGAAGGAATCATTGGGCACCTAGCCCACAAGATTGTGCAAATGCATAGCAAGGAAAAAATGTTCGGAAGATATAGTAAGGGTGATAAACACTGCTAAGATGCACAAAGGTTAGGAAGTTGTGGAGAGCTATGATCAAGCTACTTGTGCAAATAGCAGAAAAGGTACTGGATGGGATAGTAACGGGGTAAACATTGCTAAAACAAATAAAGGATGGGAAGTTGAGGAGGGCCATGATCAACCTACTTGTGGATGTTGAAAGAAGAATAGGGACTGGAAGGGATAGTAGGGGGATAAACATTGCTGAGGAATATTAAGGATAGGAAGTTGTGGAGAGCCATCATCAACCTACTTAACTATCTTGTGCAAATGGAAAGCATAAAAGAGACTGGAAAGTATAATAAGGGGATAAACATTGCTAAGATATACAAAGGATAGAAAGTTGTGGAGAACCATGATCGCCCACATCCTGAAGGGTTGCGGCACATAAATAAACTCGTTTTTCATCATAAGTTTTTTTGGGTTTTTTTTTTAATTTTTCTTGTGTTCTTGTAATTTTTTTCTTTTCTGGGCACAAATTATGTAGAAATTGTTCAAATGTTCTGTATATCCGAACACTTTCGGCTATATTTTAGCCATTATCAAGGATAATTTATGTTTACTTTTAACTGTATGGGCTATTTTATGTATGCATCTAGAGTTAAAGGATTTTTTTTATTTTCCAAACACGGTCAGCACATTGTGGCCGTGTTCGTTGTTGATGTTATTGAGTGTTAGCATTTTCTTGTTTTTTTTTGTTTTTTTTATTAATATCGATTCCATTATTTTTAGCCGTTTTTTACATGTGGATGGGGCTCGATATTTGTATTATGAACGAGTATGTTGCAGATAGGATTTGTTAGGTTCTCATGTGTATTCAAATGAGACCTAATTGAGGCATGCCCACGCCTCGATTAGGTCTCATCTAAATGCACATGGGGACCTAAATTTAAATCCACATCCGATTATGTTTTTGTTCAACATAATCGAAAAGCGGAGGTGAAGCAGAAGTTATCCTATCGTCAAAAATATCTCATGCCTGAAACTTACCATAAACCACAGGATTTACTGTTCACATTTTAAAACCGAGGGTACACGACGGACTCCTAATTTTTTTTTTTTTTTGGAGGTGGGGTATAAGGTTAACATGTCGTCTTGTACGCCGACAAATACGGTATTCCAATATATGGATGTTATATGTAAAAAGCATGAGTCAAGCCATTTTTTAAAAATCTTGTCTTTCTTAAATATTAGGTTAGAGCAAAAATAATATCGTTTATTGACGTTAAAAAATACGTCAAAAAACGATATTATTTTTGCACCAACCTAATACTCTATAATTTGATTTCGGCAACAGCCGTTGTCTTCGATTTAAACATTCACTGTACATGAAACAGTATCAGCAAATGTCGAAAAGTTTAACATTCTTTTAAAAATATAAGTGACTAATTCAATTCGTCTGCATTTCTATTAAAAATGTAATGAATACTTCAAGGAATGATTACCAATTACTGTTAGGCTTTTTGCATTTACATGTCAACTCTTGTTGGTCTGTTTAATTTTGGTTTTTGAATCAAACACATAACTCTGTGGTAATGACCAACATGACTAGACTCGCTAATTGTAATTCGACACTGAGGAGATTTACGTTCCAATCAAAACCCGATATAAATAAGAAAACAATAACAATTTAGATTTACTTAAAAAAAAAAAAAAAAAAAAAAAGAAAAAGAAAAGAGAGTCGACATGATTTACACTATTTAAATTTGGACTATTGTCTTCATCTTTATTGTTTTATCCCAACGTTTCAGCCGTTAAGCTCTCCGAAGTTCCTCGGGTATATATAGATCTGTGTAACCTACAGGGAATTCCGAACTGAACACTTTATTTAATCTACAGGAATAGACTGTTCTCGTTCCACTATTCATGTCAAGGGGTATCGTCGAGTTTTTTTTATTCTTATTGAGTACTGTTCAGTTATTGCTCGCCTGTTTTCCACAGAGCGCAAGTACGCAATTTTTTTGAAGTCTTCGACTGCAGCAGCAGCAGCAGCAATCAAAACATGGGCAACAGCAGCAGCCAAAACATGACAGACAGCAGCAACAGCAGCAGTTGCAACCTAATGAGCAGGTAGGTTAAATTTAAAGCTTCACTACAGCAAAGACTCCTACAGGACAATAGCTTAGTAGACAAAAGCTGATTTTTGAATTTGGTAACATAGTGTTTGTGAGTTCAATCTGACATTGTGTACTTGAATTCAGTACTAACTAAAATATAAGTACTAGTCGAATTGGAACAGTCTATCCGCGTAGATTAAATAAAGGGTTCAGTCGGAATTCTCTTTAAAGTATCCAGATCGAAATACGTCTAAGAATGGACCGACCATTGTGATAGTAACAACAAAGATGAGGACAATTATCCGAATATCATTAGTGTAAAGAATGATAACTCCTCATCCCAGAAGATCAAACAGATATTAAAGTAGATATTTTTTATAAACACTCTGATCTGTTGTAAATGGATGACAAAACAGGAAGTCAATGTAAGAGGATAAAACATTGCTAAAAACTACAAATGATAGTGGGTTTCTGAGAGTTAGAATGCCCCACATGAAGAGGCACTTGACATAAAGTCAGTTTTCATCAAATACAAGATGAATGAAATATAACCCCCTTTTTAAAATATTTATCATTTATTTATTAACTATAATTTTTTACAATAATTTGATACGAAAGGAAAGCGTGAGGTTTTATTTTAAATTCGATATTGGCACCGGATTTCGCTACCAGCTTCTCGTTTCGCCCAGGAATCGCGTTAACTGATTTCACTAAGAACTTTATTGGCATGGAAGACATAACTTCTTGTATTTGCCTTTTAAGTTCTTCTAAAGTTTTGGTTTGGTATAGCAGACTTGCTCTTTTAATCAACTCCAAAAAATCGCAGTGTTAGGGAGTTGCTTTTCAATTATCCTGTAGTAAATAATATATATATATATATATATATAATGGATATTGATTTTTAAATTTTAGATATTGTTTGAAAAGAAGAGTGAAAACAAAAATACCAGTGAGGTAAATTAAAAAAAAAAAAAAAAAAAAATTGACAGAGATTGGTCTTCTGTCATCATTATAATATTTTTACTCTCTTCATATTTTCTTTCGTGACATTAATATTAGGTTGGTGCAAAAATAATGTCGTTTTTTTTGACGTTCAACTTCAAAAGAAAAAAAAACGACATTATTTTTGCACCAACCGAATACCTCAATGAAACAGAAATTAATTTATATTTGAAAAAAAAAAAAAAAAAAAAAATCATATTAGATTTTAAACATTAAAGCGACGGGTTTCTTTGTTTAAATGCAATAAAAGTTAAACTGAGATTTTATTATTTAAAAGAATTTAAAGTCTTGGTGACAGCAGGAGAGACAGGCGACCGCCGCAAAGACGGCACACAGGAGCATGTGGGAATGGCATTTCAACATGTATATTTCGTGAGAAATAATCATTGTCATGACCACGCACAGCAATACTGACCCCTAGGGAATCCAGAGAGTTAGCACGGAGAATTCGATACCGACCCTACGATCGATCTAAGGATTTTTGATTTCTAACTGAGGAAAACAATGTAAGAATCTTCGCAGCTTTAGAATACAACAGGCTAGATATTGGTATGAAAGGGTGTTTGTCATTCCTTTTTTTCTTTCAGTCATTTCGTTAGGTCTGTGAAATACGGCGTAGAACATAATGATTATAATGAGGATTTCTTCCATATCTCTTCAATTATATTTAATAAGATTTAGAGTAAAGAATTTTCAGGGATCATGCAATACGGTACAACAGCATGGCATTCACCCAAAGTGATTCTCAGCTTCGTAGAGACACATCACCGAAGTAAAAACAAAAAAAAAACAATGATAATGTATGATCAAGAACTGAATATACAAAATTCTAGACAGCTGTGGCAGATAAAGGGACTGCTTGAATTTAGGTATGACTGAACCGGGATGGTGGTAAAGAAGGTTCACCAACTATTATGTAATTAGGTTTAAATAATATCAGTGGAGGAGTTAATCTGCTCACATACTGATCACTCGATCAGTAGACCAAGCATAGACAATCA
>OZ010589.1:42086543-42114043 GCA_963932145.1 Acanthosepion lycidas
TTCTTTCACTTCATTTACTGACGTATTCCATCTTCCCCTTTTTCTTTTCTTTATGTTTTGTCTTTCATTCTATAATTTTCCATCTTTCTTTCTTTCTTTCTTTCTTTCTTTCTCGGATTATTCTTTCTTTCTTTCTTCTTTTCTTTCTTTCTTTCTTTCTTTCTTTCTTTCACTTCATTTACTGACATATTCCATCTTCCCCTTTTTCTTTTCTTTATGTTTTGTCTTTCATTCTATAATTTTCCATCTTTCTTTCTTTCTTTCTTTCTTTCTTTCTTTCTTTCTCGGATTATTCTTTCTTTCTTCCTTTCTTTCTTTCTTTCTTTCTTTCACTTCATTTACTGACGTATTCCATCTTCCCCTTTTTCTTTTCTTTATGTTTTGTCTTTCATTCTATAATTTTCCATCTTTCTTTCTTTCTTTCTTTCTCGGATTATTCTTTCTTTCTTTCTTCTTTTCTTTCTTTCTTTCTTTCTTTCTTTCTTTCTTTCACTTCATTTACTGACATATTCCATCTTCCCCTTTTTCTTTTCTTTATGTTTTGTCTTTCATTCTATAATTTTCCATCTTTCTTTCTTTCTTTCTTTCTTTCTTTCTTTCTCGGATTATTCTTTCTTTCTTCCTTTCTTTCTTTCTTTCTTTCTTTCACTTCATTTACTGACATATTCCATCTTCCCCTTTTTCTTTTCTTTATGTTTTGTCTTTCATTCTATAATTTTCCATCTTTCTTTCTTTCTTTCTTTCTTTCTCGGATTATTCTTTCTTTCTTTCTTCTTTTCTTTCTTTCTTTCTTTCTTTCTTTCTTTCTTTCTTTCTTTCACTTCATTTACTGACATATTCCATCTTCCCCTTTTTCTTTTCTTTATGTTTTGTCTTTCATTCTATAATTTTCCATCTTTCTTTCTTTCTTTCTTTCTTTCTCGGATTATTCTTTCTTTCTTTCTTCTTTTCTTTCTTTCTTTCTTTCTTTCTTTCTTTCACTTCATTTACTGACATATTCCATCTTCCCCTTTTTCTTTTCTTTATGTTTTGTCTTTCATTCTATAATTTTCCATCTTTCTTTCTTTCTTTCTTTCTTTCTCGGATTATTCTTTCTTTCTTTCTTCTTTTCTTTCTTTCTTTCTTTCTTTCTTTCTTTCACTTCATTTACTGACGTATTCCATCTTCCCCTTTTTCTTTTCTTTATGTTTTGTCTTTCATTCTATAATTTTCCATCTTTCTTTCTTTCTTTCTTTCTTTCTCGGATTATTCTTTCTTTCTTTCTTCTTTTCTTTCTTTCTTTCTTTCTTTCTTTCTTTCACTTCATTTACTGACATATTCCATCTTCCCCTTTTTCTTTTCTTTATGTTTTGTCTTTCATTCTATAATTTTCCATCTTTCTTTCTTTCTTTCTTTCTTTCTTTCTCGGATTATTCTTTCTTTCTTTCTTCTTTTCTTTCTTTCTTTCTTTCTCGGATTATTCTTTCTTTCTTTCTTCTTTTCTTTCTTTCTTTCTTTCTTTCTTTCTTTCACTTCATTTACTGACATATTCCATCTTCCCCTTTTTCTTTTCTTTATGTTTTGTCTTTCATTCTATAATTTTCCATCTTTCTTTCTTTCTTTCTTTCTTTCTTTCTTTCTCGGATTATTCTTTCTTTCTTCCTTTCTTTCTTTCTTTCTTTCTTTCTTTCACTTCATTTACTGACGTATTCCATCTTCCCCTTTTTCTTTTCTTTATGTTTTGTCTTTCATTCTATAATTTTCCATCTTTCTTTCTTTCTTTCTTTCTTTCTCGGATTATTCTTTCTTTCTTTCTTCTTTTCTTTCTTTCTTTCTTTCTTTCTTTCACTTCATTTACTGACATATTCCATCTTCCCCTTTTTCTTTTCTTTATGTTTTGTCTTTCATTCTATAATTTTCCATCTTTCTTTCTTTCTTTCTTTCTTTCTTTCTTTCTCGGATTATTCTTTCTTTCTTCCTTTCTTTCTTTCTTTCTTTCTTTCACTTCATTTACTGACATATTCCATCTTCCCCTTTTTCTTTTCTTTATGTTTTGTCTTTCATTCTATAATTTTCCATCTTTCTTTCTTTCTTTCTTTCTTTCTTTCTTTCTTTCTCGGATTATTCTTTCTTTCTTCCTTTCTTTCTTTCTTTCTTTCTTTCACTTCATTTACTGACGTATTCCATCTTCCCCTTTTTCTTTTCTTTACGTTTTGTCTTTCATTCTATAATTTTCCATCTTTCTTTCTTTCTTTCTTTCTTTCTTTCTTTCTTTCTCGGATTATTCTTTCTTTCTTCCTTTCTTTCTTTCTTTCTTTCTTTCACTTCATTTACTGACGTATTCCATCTTCCCCTTATTCTTTTCTTTATGTTTTGTCTTTCATTCTATAATTTTCCATCTTTCTTTCTTTCTTTCTTTCTTTCTTTCTTTCTTTCTCGGATTATTCTTTCTTTCTTTCTTCTTTTCTTTCTTTCTTTCTTTCTCGGATTATTCTTTCTTTCTTTCTTCTTTTCTTTCTTTCTTTCTTTCTTTCTTTCTTTCACTTCATTTACTGACATATTCCATCTTCCCCTTTTTCTTTTCTTTATGTTTTGTCTTTCATTCTATAATTTTCCATCTTTCTTTCTTTCTTTCTTTCTTTCTTTCTCGGATTATTCTTTCTTTCTTCCTTTCTTTCTTTCTTTCTTTCTTTCACTTCATTTACTGACGTATTCCATCTTCCCCTTTTTCTTTTCTTTATGTTTTGTCTTTCATTCTATAATTTTCCATCTTTCTTTCTTTTTTTCTTTCTTTCTTTCTCGGATTATTCTTTCTTTCTTTCTTCTTTTCTTTCTTTCTTTCTTTCTTTCTTTCTTTCTTTCACTTCATTTACTGACGTATTCCATCTTCCCCTTTTTCTTTTCTTTATGTTTTGTCTTTCATTCTATAATTTTCCATCTTTCTTTCTTTCTTTCTTTCTTTCTTTCTCGGATTATTCTTTCTTTCTTTCTTCTTTTCTTTCTTTCTTTCTTTCTTTCTTTCTTTCTTTCACTTCATTTACTGACGTATTCCATCTTCCCCTTTTTCTTTTCTTTACGTTTTGTCTTTCATTCTATAATTTTCCATCTTTCTTTCTTTCTTTCTTTCTTTCTTTCTCGGATTATTCTTTCTTTCTTCCTTTCTTTCTTTCTTTCTTTCTTTCACTTCATTTACTGACGTATTCCATCTTCCCCTTTTTCTTTTCTTTATGTTTTGTCTTTCATTCTATAATTTTCCATCTTTCTTTCTTTCTTTCTTTCTTTCTTTCTCGGATTATTCTTTCTTTCTTTCTTCTTTTCTTTCTTTCTTTCTTTCTCGGATTATTCTTTCTTTCTTTCTTCTTTTCTTTCTTTCTTTCTTTCTTTCTTTCTTTCACTTCATTTACTGACATATTCCATCTTCCCCTTTTTCTTTTCTTTATGTTTTGTCTTTCATTCTATAATTTTCCATCTTTCTTTCTTTCTTTCTTTCTTTCTTTCTTTCTCGGATTATTCTTTCTTTCTTCCTTTCTTTCTTTCTTTCTTTCTTTCACTTCATTTACTGACGTATTCCATCTTCCCCTTTTTCTTTTCTTTATGTTTTGTCTTTCATTCTATAATTTTCCATCTTTCTTTCTTTCTTTCTTTCTTTCTTTCTTTCTCGGATTATTCTTTCTTTCTTTCTTTCTTCTTTTCTTTCTTTCTTTCTTTCTTTCTTTCTTTCACTTCATTTACTGACGTATTCCATCTTCCCCTTTTTCTTTTCTTTATGTTTTGTCTTTCATTCTATAATTTTCCATCTTTCTTTCTTTCTTTCTTTCTTTCTTTCTCGGATTATTCTTTCTTTCTTTCTTCTTTTCTTTCTTTCTTTCTTTCTTTCTTTCTTTCACTTCATTTACTGACATATTCCATCTTCCCCTTTTTCTTTTCTATATGTTTTGTCTTTCATTCTATAATTTTCCATCTTTCTTTCTTTCTTTCTTTCTTTCTTTCTTTCTTCCTTTCTTTCTTTCTTTCTCCTATTTCGCTTTTTCTTTTTCATTAATTTATTCGCTTTCACTTTCATTATGTATCTTTCTTTCTTTCTTTCTTTCTTTCTTTCTTTCTTTCTTTCTTCCTTTCTTTCTTTCTTTCTCCTATTTCGCTTTTTCTTTTTCATTAATTTATTCGCTTTCACTTTCATTATGTATCTTTCTTTCTTTCTTTCTTTCTTTCTTTCTTTCTTTCTTTGCTTGCGTCACTCTCATATTCCATCTACCCCTTTTATTCTTTTCTTTCTCCTTCATTTTATCACGTTCCATCCTCACCTCTTTCTTTCTTTCTTTTTCTCATTACCCCCTCCCTTTTCTTTACCCTTTCCTTTTATTCCCCCATCTCACTTATATCTGCTTCCCTCTTCCACTGTCTTTCTTTCTTTTTCTTATTTGTTCTTTTTACCTCTTCATCTGAAATACGCCGTCTCTATTAGATTTTTACTAATTCATTATTTTTACTTTTCCCTTATTCTATCTTGCTTGTCCTGTTACTTTTCCTACCATTTTAAAAATTCTCATCCTGTTAACCTTTCCCCTCTCTATCTTTCTTTCTCTTGGCCTCTCTTTCTTATACTTATTGTTTAATCCCTGTCACGACTGCCTCTCTAGACTTAGGATTGAATTTCACACGCATATTTTGTCTTCGCAAATGTCAGGCACCACGCTAAATATTTCTGCAATTTTCGTCCGCCTCCTTTGTCTTTGAATTGTTTTGACATTCTACGATTAAGTAACTTCAACTGAGGTACAATTCTCTGGATCTTTTTCGCATTATCTTACGTTTTACGGCAACGCTGTCGTTTAGTCGATCGATTATTCAGCCGTGAAATCATTTCGTCATTTAAACTGCGAAGAATTCTTTTTCTTGCAATATTATGATTTAAATACAGTTCGATCGCTTAGGCCCCAAACCCGACACCAGAAAGCTTTAGACAGGATTTAGCCATTCAAGGCATATTTTAAGACGATCTCCATCAATCAGAAGTTATTCCGAAAATAATAAGAGTGTGTTGTATGATTTAAAAATCCCAACGATAAGAAGATGGAAATCTCTCTAACGAAGCAATAGGCTGTATTTACTTGACCCCTCTCCCTCACTGAGTCAGGTTACAAAGATTTACGATTTTTAAGAAGATTTAAAAATCTCAACCACAAGAAGATGGAAAATGTGCGCGTGCCGTAACGTTTTTTTTTTATGTTGAAAATGGATTCGGCGATACGGGTTCAATTTCGCGTTAATTCCACTGGGAAGGCACGGATCTATTTTCTTCCGCAACGGCAGCTATGGGTTAAAAAACTTGGTTACTCTAGCCATGAGTGGTAGCCAGTCTAGGAGAACGTATCTTCTGAATTCAAAACCGTCAAGAATGTAACGGGAAATAACACCACCATTTAAAAAAAAAACTGTACGGTATTTCACAAATAAACAAAGGAAACCGAGGAGATCTATAACTGCCTAGGACCATAGCAATGAAAAATGATTGCTTAAAACTAGTACGAATTTAGAAGACTGTATCGACCCAGAGTGTTTTGGCAAATATCAGCAACAATAAAATATAGGATATGTATGTGTGTGTGTGTGTGTGTGTAACGAATGCACGGTCGCAATTTTCGATGGATTTCCATCAAAATTTACTTGCACATGCTATCTATCTATCTATCTATCTATCTATCTATCTATCTATCTATCTATATCAGTTCAGTGTCTATCTATCTATCTATCTATCTATCTATCTATCTATCTATATAGATATATAGATAGATAGACAGACACTGAACTGTGATAGATAGATATTAGGTTGGTGCAAAAATAATGTCGTTTTCTCACATAATAACATATGTGAGAAAACGACATTATTTTTGCACCAACCTAATAGATAGATAGATAGATAGATAGGGCCACAAACTACTGACTTCTCGTTATATCCTCTACCTTTAAAAAATCTAGAACAGGCCTAAAGTGGCTTACTGTTGCAATATTTTGACAAGAGCTGCACAGTCCTCACTTTCCAGTCGAGATAGAATCTAAAAATGTCTTCACTGACTGTTCTATCACTACTTAAAGTGCTCAGACGAACTGCATTCCTTGGTTCCATCAGTTCTAAACTTCACGGCTAGGATCCACCATTGTAGTTAGCTACCCTCATTCCCACCGTATCCCATTGGTAAATTCCACTGCAGAATTCCCGTGAACCACTGTTCAGGGGAAAAGACTCACAAGAAGATTTTTCCCGAAAATTACAATATTAACCAGTTCAAGCGGTGGGTTAACCGCTATTTTCATCACATATCCGCATATACTGTGCACCTTACTCTACCACGAGTTGCTCCCGGACCTTGTGCAGTCTGAATCTCACTGTAAAAAATAAGTTAGATACGGAACTGAAATAGAAAGATACTGAACAGAGATAGATAGATAGAAAGATAGATAGATAGACAGATAGATAGATAGATAGATAGATATCGGACTACGATACATAGATAGATAGATAGATAGATAGATAGATAGATAGATAGATAGATATCGGACTACGATACATAGATAGATAGATAGATAGATAGATAGATAGATAGATATCGGACTACAATACATAGATAGATAGATAGATAGATAGATATCGGACTACGATACATAGATAGATAGATAGATAGATAGATAGATAGATAGATAGATAGATAGATAGATACTGAGCAGAGATAGATAGATTTGATACCGGACTAAGATAATGTTATAGTCGGGTTCCTTGTACCACGGTGATGGTCCAAGGTAGAACCAACTCGAAGGCGGATATGGAATAACACAGATTTACAAACAGGAATATATACAGAGAGGTAGAAAAGTGTTAGTACGAAAAATCAGGTTTAGTAGTACTTATCTGAACGCGACTCTGCTTCGGACTGCCTCTGACTCGACTGACTGACTCGCTCTGACTGACTGACTGACAGACTCCTGACGGACTTCACTCCTGACTTCAGACTGAACTCTAGACTTCAGACGGAATTCTAGACTTCAGACGGAACAGTATTTAGTGCCCCCCCCCCACGAGGGCATCATGTGACACAAGGCCGGTTTAACGTGGGATCTCCGAGCCCGTGGGATAAACGGATTCAGGGTCGGTTTACCTCCCCGAAACAGACTCCGCCCTTCGGCGTAGTATCGTTCGGGTTCCTCCCCGCCCGAAGGCAGAGAGTTCAACCGATCAGCCAGTCAGCCGGTCGCCCGACTTCAGACTGAACTCTCTGCTTCTTCTTGAGGCGCAGTATTTATTACGTATGGAATAGGCCATTATGTTATTATGAGTAAGGTCCCATAACAGATAGATAGATAGATAGATAGATAGATAGATAGATAGATACCGAACTGAGATAGATAGATAGATAGACAGACAGACTGACACCGAACTGAGATAGATAGATAGATAGATAGATAGATAGATACCAAACTGAGATAGATAGATAGATAGATAGACACCGAACTGAGATAGATAGATAGATAGATAGATACCAAACTGAGATAGATAGATAGATAGATAGATAGATAGATAGATAGATAGATAGATAGATAATAACGGGTGTTTACGTCATTAGGCATAAACACAACGTAACCTGCATCTTCAATATTCATGTCTCGTTATTATCGCTTTCTGTTTTAACCAACATTCTAAATTTTTTGCATGCAACCAAATCATTCCTCAATGATTCATCAAGAGATAACTAATTGGCTCTATTGTGTCGTCGACAAATGGGGACTTCTTAATCTGTCTTATTTCACAGATTCTACAAGTCCGTCCGTGTTGCTCATAACACTCTTTTGTACATTACATTTACTGCCGCATCAGAAGTTATCAAATAATCAGTTGATCTAACTTTATTATTCAGCTTTCGATGTCGGCCATTTGCGAAATTCCAGTTCTGTATGAAGCCAGTCTGTTAATTTTGCTCGACGTCTCTGACACATTTCTTTCTTTTTTTTAAAAAAAAAAAAGAAAAGAAAATGTAGACACTTTTTAACATGGGGATAAACTGGCTTCCCTCTTATACACTATTGTCCTCACTCCATTAAGCCCCTTGAATCTTAGTGGTTTTAGCGCCTCGATTTATATACAAAATTCTGTGACGTCCGGCCGTCCAGCCGTTCAGCCGTTCGCACGGCGTCACACTAAAAATAGCCATACATTGACTGATCGAAACCAAATTTTGTTTAGAAGTGCAAACAGGTAAGCGGGTAGAAATTACAGCAGGTACTATGTACCTTATTACGGTAAATTTTCAATATTTTTTGTAGGAAAAATTAAAAGTTCTATTATTTAACGTACAAAATACTATCCTACAAATTTATGCTTCATTGTTTAAAAGAAAAAAAAAAGTTTCTTAAAACATATTTTGTTTACCATGAAGTCTCATAAAATTAAATTAAATTAAAGAAAGTTTTAAACCGCTACGTCGGATTTTTGTCAAATTATTTTTCCAAAAAAATCAGTTTATTCAAATTTCATCGATTGATTTGCAAAATTGAACGAAACGTAGAGTTTTTAAATGTCGACAAAAATGTTATCGATATCTTCAGCAATATTGTGAGCGTTATCGTGTTGCAAAAAAAAAATCCTAATAAAATAGCTCATTTTATTGTTTACTTAAAAATATACTCCAATATCAATACACAGTCTATTAAATGTAGACGTCTACATGGTCTACCCTGTTATTTAATCCATAGCTGGTGGCGAAGAAGGGACAGATTTATGCTTTTCCTCGTGTGAAAGAAACAGATAAGCACAGAACTTGAATGTAGAATGGATTCATTATTAAATGAAGATGCCCTGATGTCAGAATAAAATTTTAATGGAGGAATTGTTGGGGTGAAATTATTTTAAAATATTTAGCTAAGCAAGAAAAATTCTAAGAGCGAACGAAAGGGATATTGTGTTTGCGAGATCGGCTAGGTTTAATTTTTTTAAAATTTTACGTTAAGAAACATCGTTACTAAATGATCTAAATGTGTTGAAAATGAGTGCGAAATACTTAACTGCAGGATTAATGTATAGATCTTTGTATGTGTCTTATTCATTAAAAAATTTTTTTTCATCTTTTAACAAATTTCAAGCCCTTTAAATATTGCATATTTTTTTTTAAGCATTCAACCCCTAGCAAGGCGGGAAGCCACTAGCACGCAAGGGGTTACAGAGAGTTGCAGCGAAAACAAAGAGGAGTGATAGAGCAAAGGATGAAGAGAAGGTTAGGGGATAGATCAGGGCATCGATTGACATTACATTTGAATGGTTGGAGATTATAACTATCAGGGAAACAAGAAAGGAAAGGGAGTTCCACAGGCGAGAGGTGCGAGACGTGAAGCTATTGGAGTAGAAGAGACAGCTACATATAACCGTTCGAAAAGGGTGAGAGCAAGATGCCAGCCTAGTTGAACGCTTAAATTCATGAAGTCTGAGAACCAGCGAAAGCAGCTCATCGGAGCATTTACCGCGAAAGTAATTGTAAATAAGACAGAAGGAGGCAACGGCACGTCTGTGGGAGAATTTATCAAGTTTTGTAATAAAATAATCATATTCGACCTGACTCGACATGAGACATGAATTTGAAAATAATGAACAATAATTTTGCTTACAAATTTTAAAAGTCGGTGGATAGGAAGAGCAGTGAAAAAAGAGATTAGCAGCCCATACAAGAACCTGTTATTTTAACTATAAACGCAAGAAATCACTGCAAAATGGAAAATAACATCCGTACGAAGACAGATGAAATTGTCATATACAAAGCGAAGGTAGCAGATTAGTTCAGAATAAAAAGTTCGATACGGTCGAATGAGAACGGGAAGCGGGAAAAAGAAGAAAGGTTTCTATTACAATAAATAGCAACAATTAAAAAATCGCCCTTGAGAATATGAATTTCAAAATATATACATATCTTAATCCACGCCAGAAAAACAATTCCAAAACGTAGTAATGGCCGTTATCTAAACGAGGAAGATAAGTTTCTGGGATACGGTATGTAAAGGAAGAAGATAAGTTTCTGGGATAAGATATCTAAAACAAGAAGATAAGTTCCTGGGAGAAGATATCTGAAGGAGGAAGATAAGTTTCTGGTGATCGTAAATATAATCATTAGAGTACTCGAAATTTCTGGGAAACGTAATGAGAAAGGAGGGCTTGGAAAATCTGATACTCACGGGACGGATAGAGGGAAACAGAGACAATGGAAAGCAACGCGTGACATACTTAATGGGTTTGAGCAAGTGGATGGTGGAACAGGGTCTGGGAGAAATAACAAAAAGAAAACTTATTAAGAGCTAGAAGAGACACGAAGTGATGGAGGGCCATGATCGCCTACACCCTGAAGGGACACGGCACATAAAAGGAAGATTTTCTATAACATTCATTAGACTTTAAACTATTAATTTGGTTAACTTTTCTACTCTTGATTTTAACATTACTTGCAAGTTTTTATTGCTTTCCAAATGTCTTATTTGATTGAACATGTTTTTCCTTCTCATGTACAGGGTGACTGAAAAGTGATATAAAATATATCATTGATATAATTGAATATGCACGCACCTGTGTTCTCCACTCACTGGAATATGATTGGCTGGTGTCCGTCATAAATATCGACGGACGCGTAGGTACGACAGTCAAAAGCCTTAGTCTGAGAGCTAAGTCTATAACGACGCCATTGATCTACCCTTGTTACCTGCGACTACGACGCGTACCAGTCGATTACTGCTACCGTATTCTACTTGGTTATAGTAGCCAAAACGACTACAGCGTTTGGGTTTAATTCTATTGATTTACAATTTCAGAATGGAATATCTGCCTTCAAAAAAGCTAGGTCACGCCGATGGATTGTCGAGGTTAATACCGAAATATACGGAACCGCTGGAAGAAACAGTAATATCGGCACTGAGAGACGAAAGTGAATTGTCGGGTCTGTTATGCAATACCATTAGAGAACAACCGGTTATTCTAGATGATGTGAAAAAAAGCAGCGGAAAACGATGATTTCATTAAGAAAATGAAAAAGCAAGTCGGGTTGAACGAGAAAACAAAAAAAGGAATGAGTGTGTCACCTTTTTTTTAATATGTGATCAAATGTTACTTTACGCAGAGTTGTAATGCCGTGTACTTTACAGAAAAAAAATTCTAAAAGAATTTACCACTAGTCATCCAGGGATTTCGCGAATGAAATCTCTAATGAGAAGATACAGGTATTGGCTGAGGATGGACCAGGACATAGAAAATGTGGTGAAACTGTGTAAAGGATGTCAACTGGCAGCAAGGGATCCACCTATAAAGAGTCAACCATGGCCAAAGACAGATGTCCCATGGACTCGACTGCATATCGACTATGCAGGACCCATAAATGGATCGTATTACCTGATTGTGGTAGACAGTGGCCAGGAATTGTTAAGTACAGACATCCAACTGCGACAAATACGATAAATTGCACTTAGTGACATTTTTAGTCGTTTTTGACCCCCTCAAACTTTAGTCAGTGACAACGCAACGCAGTTGACGGGAAGAGAATTCAAGGAATTCTGCACAGCATTGTCGATCGATCACGTGACAACACCAGTTTATCATCTAAGATCGAATGGACAGGCAGAAAAATTCGCGGACACATTTAAACGAGCCTTGAAGAAAACTCGAGGTGTGGACACGAATGAACTGAGTATTCAGAAATTTTTGGCAGTGTACAGAATTACGCCAAATCCGAATATGACCGCCATGATTATCGCCAGCAGAGTTAATGTTTGCAAGAACAATACGCTGTTTCGAAGAAAAAAAAACTACACGACTAAAGTATATAAGCCAGGAGATAATTTTCTTTAAGAATTTTAGGGCTGGAAAAGCACTTTATCTCCTGGCTTTTATACATAAGCCATGTAGTTTTGTTTCTTTGAAGTTTTCTTCATCGGACTACGCAACAGTGGTTTTGGCTACTATAACCAAGTAGAATACGGTAGCAGTAATCGACTGGTACGCGTCGTAGTCGCAGGTAACAAGTGTAGATCAGTGGCGTAGTCCAATGGGCGTCGTTATAGACTTAGCTCTCAGACTAAGGCTCTTTGACTCTCCTACACGTCCGTCGGTGTTTATGACGGACACCAGCCAATGAGGGGGAACATAGGTGTATGCATATTCGATTATATCACTTTTCAATCACCCTGTATGTGAGAAGGAAAAACATATTCAATCAAATAAGAAATTTGGAAAGCAATAAAAACTGTTGCATGTAATGTTCAGATCAAGATTAGAAAAGTTAACAAAATTGATAGTTTAAAGTCTAATGAATGTTATAGAAAGCCCTCCTTTTATGTGCCGTGTCTCTTCAGGGTGTAAGCGATCACGGCCCTCCATCTCTTCCTGTCTCTTCTTGCTCTTAATAAGTTTTCTTTTTTTTATTTCTCCCAGACCCTGTTCCACCATCCACTTGCTCAAACCCATTAAGTATGTCACGCGTTGCTTTCCATTGTCTCTGTTTCCCTCTATCCGTCCTGTGAGTATCAGATTTTCCAAGCCCTCCTTTCTCATTACGTGTCCCAAAAATTTCAACCGCCTCTCCTTGATGTTATATATAAGTTTCCTCTTTGTCTCTTTCCAAAACTTTGTTCTTGCTCACATGTTCAGCCATGGTCTCTTTAGCATCCTTCTGTATAAACAAATTTCTATAGATTCGAGTTTCTTCTTCATCTTTGAGGAGACTGACCAGCATTCCTTGCAATACAGTAAGACAGATATCACGTTACAGTTCGCCACTCTTTGTTTTCTAACGAAACTTTCCTGTCTTACCTTTTGGATTGCGTCTTTGGCAAGAGGCTGATATTAACCTGAGAAATAGTAAAATAACCTATTTATACCGGATATCTTGTTTTATTTTTAAAGAATTCCGACACCACCCCAAGTTGGGTGGGAGTGAAACTATCACAGAAGGTTTACAGAGAGCGAGAGCATAAGTAAAGAGGTGTGTTTGAGAAAATGATAAACAGAAAGACGTGGATCAAGATCAAGACAAGAGAAGATGTCGATTGACATTACATTCGAATGTATGAAGATTATAGCTATCAGGGAAGCAAATAAGAGGAAGGGAGTTCCACTGTCGGGAAGTGCGAGAGAAGCTGTTGGAGTAGAAGAGGCAGTTACATTTAACTGCTTCCACAGTGAAAGTGTGGGACCGAGATGCCAACCTAGTAGCACGCTTAGATGGCGTGCCAATGAAAGTAGCCCGTCAGCTCAGTTGCCATGAAAATATTTGTAGAAAAGATAGAGGGAAGCCACCGCATGTCTGTGAGAAAGTGACTGTAGTCGAGATGCCAGATCAGGATTTATCACATTGCATATTCGTCTTCGGATTTTGTCTAGGACCTCGAGATGAAAAGCGGGGGCACCAGACCATATATGACAGCAGTATTCATTGCAAGGACCAATGGTAGATTTGTAGATTTGAAGGATGGACTCAGGCGAGAAAAACCTTCTGGCGCGACATAGAGAACTAACTTTCCTTGCGGTAGATGAAGCTATAGATTCAATGTAGTTGTTCCACCTCAGGTCAGTGGAAAACGTGAGACGAAGAAGGCGCAGAGATATGTTTATAAAATATATATGAAAAGTGTGTGTGTGTATATATATATATATATATATATATATATATATATATATATATATTAAAGACATTTTTATGTTTAACATTCTTATTATAGATACAAGTATTTAAGTAAATGCTCTGTTTATATTAAACAGTATTAAATAACATTTACCGGCCTGAATGTCCGAGAAATTTTCATAGAAAATATTCGTCCTTGGACAGGATTCGAACCTGCATCCTATACGGAACCGACAAAAAAACAGAGCATTTACTTAAATACTTGTATCTATAAAAAGAACGTTAAACATAAAAATGTCTTTAATAAATAAAAATTGTCGGACTTTGTCCATTTCTTAATGCATGACGTCATTTGTTTACATTTGATACGCCATGAGCAGTTATCAATGTGCGAGATTCATGGAAGATTGAAGTTTATAAGCAGTAAATTCGACCTTGCCTACCGAACGATCCTTTGTGGCCGAGAGGTTAGGCACGTCAGTATGAATTACGGTCCCGTATAGGATGCAGGGCGAATATTTTCTATGAAAATTTCTCGGACATTCAGGTAAATGTTATTTAATACTGTTTATTATAAACAGAGCATTTACTTAAATACTTGTATCTATAAAAAGAACGTTAAACATAAAAATGTCTTTAATGAATAAAAATTGTCGGACTTTGTCCATTTCTTAATGTATATATATATATACATTACATGCGCGGTACTTATTAGAAAGCGCTCAATATGAGAGATAGCGATAAAAAATTTGTTTGGATTGATGTTAGTTTGTGACCATGGGTTTCACGACGATCGCAAAAGCGTGAAACCCAGGCTCACAAACTCACATCAATCCAACCAAATATGTTTATAAAATATAGACTTATGTGGTCGATATCCTTTGGATTATATTGCATTATTCATAATAAAACCAGACACCTCAAATATGTTTTTTATCAAATATTTTAATAAGGTTAGGCATTATAAATTATGTCTGACTATTATCGGCGAGGGACCTAGAACCGGGAATTCGATTTCAGCTTCCAGTCTAGTTGTGTTCATTTTCGCAAAAATACACTTGCGAAAGGCACTAAGCCGCCGTTTTTCTCCCTAGCTTTGGGTTAAATAACGAGGTAGACCGGCCTCTCTAGTCTTGAGTGTAAGCCACTCTAAGAGAATGAAATCTCCCTGTTATTTTTCCCATGCCATGGCAAATTTTTTTTTTAAGCGTTTCACCCCAAGCAAGGCGAGAAGCCACTAGTACGCAAGGGGTTACAGAAAATTTAGAGCAAGATCAGATAGGAGTGATAGAAGAAAGGATGAGGAGAAGGGTAGAGGATAGATCAAGGAAACTCGAGATGTCGATTGACATTACATTTGAATAGTTGGAGATTATAGCTCTCAGGGAAACAGGAATAGGGAAGGGAGTTCCACAGGCGAGAGGTGCGAGGTATGAAGCTTTTGGAGTAGAAGAGACGGCTACATTTAAAAGTTTCGACAGTGAAAGGGAGAGAGCGGGATGCCAGCCTCGTAGGGCGCTTGAATTCATGAAGTCTGGGAACCAGCGAATGCAGCTCCTCGGAGCAATTACCATGAAAGTATTTGTAGATCAGACAGAGAGAGACGACGGCGCGTCTGTGAGAAAGTGACTGTAGACGAGATGCCAAAGCAGGGCTAATTATATTGCATATCCGCCTCTGGAGCCTATCAAGAACCCCGAGGCAAACAGAAGGGGCACCAGACCATATATGGCAGCAATACTCCATGCAAGGGCGAATTGTTGAATTGTTAATCAAATGAAATAGGAAAGGAGGCTATTAAGAGCCATGATCGGCCATATCCTGGAAGAATATGACATTAAAAAAAAATTATAATCTGAAACTGGTTCACTAGATTGCCCTTTAAAAAAAAAAAAACATATTGAAAGTTTTATCTTTTATTATGAAAAGTACAACATATATTTTTATTCATTAACAAATCCCCCAAAATATCGGTTAATTTCATTGACACATCACATATGCGTGTTATTTTACTCTTTCTCGTTTTAACACAGGCCCCACAACATATCCTGACAATTTTAACGACATCGGTTGCTTAATAGAAAGTATATTGACAAGACATTGATTTGTATAATGGAATCCCACTTTGTTTAATAACAATGTTAAGAAACTCCCAAGGATGTTTTCCTAGTACAAAATGTTTGTTAAAAAGCAAAAAAACGAAGTCTCGGCTTGAGACAAAATGCAAAGACATAAGATAAACAATGAACGTATCGATAAACGATTTAGTTTGTACGATTTTATTGTCTTGTGTTTTTTCGATGAAAACAGAAATCCGTTAATCAATATTTAATTAATTATTTAGCTTGATTTTTACTATTTCCTCTTGTTCATTTGTATTTATCCTCGATTGTTTTTTTTTTGCACAATTATAAACAGAAAGGGAAAAAATTCAATATATACAGTTATTTCCTTCCGAAGTGAGCTTATTGAAGACAGACTAGCCAAGAGGCGTTAAGTGAGACTTAAATCGATAAAAACATGGTTGTTCAACGGAGACCTTTTGTTTTTATCTTTTCTTTAAGAAGATGGCTGCCGATGATTTGTGTAAAAGAATATGTTCAAGGTCTTCAGTACGGATGGTGGTTTAATCCAGCTGATATTGGCCAAAAATATTTTAGCCAGATTTACGATTTGTTTATTTCTGCCAATTCATTTTATAGATACAAATCCAGTATTCCGACTTCGTTTTAAACGTCCAACATTTGATCAGAAATTTTTATTCATTTGTATTCGATTTGATTTGATTTCGGTTGAACTGGTGCTGAATTTTGAGAAAAGAAATGGTCAGAAAAAATTGTCATCAGGTATTATGTATATTTATTAATATATACTTAATACCCCTGTTATATTGTATTCAGCACGTTTTTACTTGCACCAAAGGATATATATATATATATATATATATATATATATATATATATATATATATAGATAGATAGATAGATAGATAGATAGATATTTATGTAAATTTTGTATATTAAGGCAGCAATTTTTCATAATGCATGATTCATTAAATAATATAGACAAGTTTTGTTTATTTATTTTATTTATCGTTACTTGGATATTTTTCATGCAGCAAGGAAGGACTATCATTGTTGTTTCGTCCGTGTGTTGTTTGATTTATTGAAATTGTCATCTTTGATAATGGCTTATGCAAGCCGAAAGCTTACATTGGATTTAAACATGTATCAATATTGTGTTTTCCTTTGGACTTTCAACGATAATGTGATTAAACTTATCAGACAATATGAAAAGAACTTACTTAATATATATATATATATATATGCATATATATATATATATATATATATATATATATATATATATATATGCGTGTGTGTGTGTGAACACTTATTCATGTGTTCATATTTATTTATTTTATCTTATATATATATATATATATATATATATAGAGAGAGAGAGAGAGAGAGAGGCGGAGTGTCCACATAATCATTACAATCAACTGAGGTGCCAGATCTCGTTTTCCATATTTAGCTCTGTAACTGCTTCGTGATTGAATATCCTACATTTTCGATAAGTCCAGACAGAAAGTGTTCCTTTTGTTGTCTTGGATGACAAGACAACTGAGTAATTTCTGAGTAATTTCTGCTAATTGTTTAATTGTCGTCTGAAACATTAATCCTTACATTAATAAAACTATTAATATCATTAAACGAACTTTAATAGCAACACCTTAATATGCAACAAAAACTGGGTTGCCACCTCTCCTAAAATGTTAAGATTTTTCCGTATAACTTTTTGAAATTGACTAAAGACTAAGTGGACACCTATTATATATATATATATATATATATATATATATATATATATATAATTAAGTGTGGCAGTGTTTGCATTATTTTTCGGTACGATAGTGTTAACGGTTTTCTCTATGACAATAGGGATTCTCTTCATTTTTCTCGATATGCTGAAGCTAACGCCGGCAATCAATAGGAAAATCAACAGAGAAATGAGAAAATTATTTATAAGAAATGCAAATCAGACTGGATGGAAAGCAAATCCTCATGTGCATAGAAAAGTTGGCAATAGTGTTGAAGTAGTCTGTGAACTTACAATATTAGCTATTCTAGGTAGTGAAAAGGAACTTGGCAATATATATATATATATATATATATATATATATATATTATGTATACGTTTTAATAGATATAAGTTATTTAATAAAATTGCTTTGTTTTTTGTTTTTGATTTTTTTTTTTTATAAACAGTATTACTTACATTGAGCGGCCTGAAATTTCGGGATATTATATAGAAAATATGTTCTCCGAAAGAAATCGGACCTGTTCTCTATACGAAACCGCCACTTGATCTGACGTGCTATACTACTCAGCTACATATCTATTTTTATAATATTCTGTCAATGTTTACGTTAAGGTACGTTTTGTGAGCAGATATGATCGTTCGGGAAAGATCGTCAAAGATTTGTTTTTTATAAACAGTAATTTGGACTTTACCAACCAGACGTTTCACTGTAGCTGAGTGGAGTTTCATGGTTTCTTCATTGCACAACTCGGAGTTTCATGCTTTTCAGAAAGCATGAAACTCCGAGTTGTGCAACCAATGCAATGCATTATTCATATTTCTTAATTTATATTAAGTAGCTCTGCTATTAAACATTGAGCACATCTTTTTATACTATAGAGTATTTATATGTATTTGTGCACGCTCGCTCGCTCGTACATCTACCTATATTTGCCCATTTAGTTACATATATTGTTGTAACCTGGGGAAGGTTACTGAATAGAATAATCGAACGAAGTTTGGTAATGAACGATAATACTTAGGACAAGAACAACACATATAAGATTCGCCAGCCATCTGCGATAAGTGAGTCAAGTGAATTCCACAATGAATCTCTAACTGCAACCACTACACGTTATCAGATGCGTAAACGGGCCGGGTAGCTGTTTCCCGAGAGGAGACTCTGCCCTTCAACATGGGGATCCTTTCTGTCCAAAGGCAGAGTGTTTGACCAGCACAGCTGGAGACGAATCTCCAGCAGCAGACTAATAGGGTATTTACTACTGTGTTTATGTGAATTGTGATTTTCTTTGTTCGTTTAATGATAATATTATTAAGCTTATCAGACGATATGAAAATAATTTGCATAAAATAAATAGACAAAACTTGTCTATATTATTTAATGAAAATGTATCAATGAAAGATGCAGCCTAAATATACACAATATATATATATATATATATATATATATATATATATATATATATATATACAGAAAAAGTTGCAAATGAATAATTATTATTGCAAAATAATAATGTTTTTTATGAAAGTATTTATTTATTTATATATATATTTGATATTTCAGATTCACCTCAATCTTTCTTCAAAAATTACTGTTTGTTTACAAGTAGCGTCCGTCGCGAGATGCGGACGTCACGTGATATGGAACGCCACTGTGTTCGAATTGTCTTAACGTAAATCTAACTGTAATAATATATTAGATGTTGTTTAAAAGAATTAAAAAAAATTAAACTATATCTAAAAAAAAAAAATGTTTAACTAATGAAATATTTCTAAAAATTTAAAATATCCAAATCTGAGTGTCCTGATTCTATATATATATATATATATATATATATATATATATATATATATATATATATATATATATATAATGTTTCGCTGAATATAATAACCAAGCGAATTTTAATTAATATTTCATTTAGTTTTTCCAGCATTCTTACATTTTTTTTCTTTCTTTTGGTGTTTGTAATGGAGTACAAAAAATTTCCGTATTTTTCATTGTATTACATGTTTTTCAGGAATTATGGCAGATCTATGGCGCTTAACTATTCTTTCCGTAACGAATTTGTCGTGCTTATAATATTTGCGCATCTGGTTGCAGTAAAATATGTTGATGTTTTGTGGTGTTGTATTTTTTTTTATTACTGGTGTCACTTACTTTTTGTAAGAATCTTGATTTCGGTTTTTCTTTGGATGTGACCATATCCAAGTTGAAGGTGGCAAATTGGGCTAATATTCAAGAATTCTATTTGCTGGTCGGTGAGTTCGTAATCGGACAAGTCTAAGAATTTACATTTTCATTTGGGTACTACAATCTTTCCTTTGTATCAGTTACAGAGTTTGTTTTTTTTTTTTGTTTTTTTTTAGCGATGATTGTTGGTTGAGTTCTAACGTACTCTTGATGTGGTTGAGATGGCATTCAGTAGCTGTGTCTTCTGTTATGCTCACTGTATTTTGAAGAATATCCTTGTATTTTTGAATTTCTCTTTTCCTATTGTTAGTTGTCGATTCACACGGTTTTCTCCGGAATGTCTTGTGTTGTGTTCCTTTCTGGTTGCCCGGTCGTGTAATTAAATTGATGTACATTTGGCCAGCAATGTTTCTTCACAATACGTTTCGAAGAATCATTAAAAACATATTTCTGCCGTAAATAGCGAAAAACATGTGAAAATTATGGTGCAATGTAAAACACGGACAAATTTGAATTCGCTTCCTCCCACGAAATGGAACAAGGCTGGAAAAGAAATTTAAAAATTAAATTAAATTTAACTTCTGCCTCATATTTAACGAAACCTGTATAAAAGAAAGGTTGGTGCCCATATATATATATATATATATATATATATTGCTGCCCATATATATATATATATATATATATATATATATTAATATATTACTGCCCATATATATATACATATATGAAAATTTCTCCGAATTAATCAGTAGAGAGACAATATTTATGAATAAAAATGACAATAGGAAAACTGGTAATTGCAATTACCAGTTTTCCTATTGTCATTTTTATTCATAAATATATATATATATATATATATATATATATATATATATATATATATAGAGAGAGAGAGAGAGAGAGAGAGATAGGTAAATGAGATATGTAGGTATTAGCGACCGTATACGCGTGTCCATGAGTTGTACACACAATAGCGGTCAATGTCATTAGACAGAGCTAAGAAATATATATTAATAAATAAACATATACCTACGATTGATGTGCGACTCGAGTTTCGTTGGTTAGCCAATTCATCAGACACGAGAAATATCGTAGGTGTATGATAACATATATATATATATATATATATATATATATATATATATATATATATATATATATCAGTTTCAGCAAAGATAGCTGACAAGGTACAGCGATTAGCTATTTTATTTTTCATAAAATAAGGAATGACATCACAACATTCAGAAAAATTGTTTTACGATAAATGACAACATTTATAATTGCTGTACCATGTTAGTCATCTCTAATCAAACTTGTATAAATGAGGAATTGCTTCCCAAATACACAATATATATATATATATATATATATATATATATATATATATATATATATATATATAGGAATCAACACTATATGGAGACTGTCAGCATGGGCAGAACAGAAAAACAAACATTAGGGAAAAAGGACACTAAAACATATAGATATGGACAGAAAAATAGATATATACGCATAAAAATATTTATTTATTAATATATATTTCTTAGCTCTGTCTAATGACATTGACCGCTAATATATAAAAAAGAAAATTCCAAAGAAGTATATTGGAAAAGGAAGTTAAAAATGGTACTGGAATCATTAAGAATATTTATTTAGAGTACCTCCACCTGTTTCACAGTTCTATGATTTTCAAAAGTTAAATTGAGATGCATAATATGTTTCTGATCTAACTGGGGTTGAAAAGACTTATTGTCTCCATGATTGCGGTCGTAAAATTTCCTTCCTTTATTTCCTGGCTCTTTAAGAAACTTCATTCTCTCTTTTTCAATCTGTTTTAGTTTCTATGTTTACACTCATTTGGATGAACCAGAATTTGTCGAGATTGTGATATGGTGTTTTGCAGGCGAGGCTAGGAATAAAACATTGAAAGACAGCGAGGCAAAAGGAAGAGAAAATAAAATGACTGACCTCTATCTAGTTTCGGCAGGTTGGGAAGCTATAATGAAAATTTCTGTTATGCCCCCCACCACCACAAAAAAAAATAATGGAGATTATATAAAGTTGACTACTTATCACATATCAGTTTCATTTAGTATTTTTCCTCTAACTCCCCGATGGTCTTATAAGAAGCATTATTTTAATACTGTAAACACTGGAGGTTACTATGGAATAGATTAATGGCTGAATAGAAACTTATTGAGTACATTATCTCGGTTGTGAAGTCAACTGGCTTTATTTACTGGCTCTTAAAAACTTCAGTGAATTACTGGGTTTACAGCATTTTTATCTCGGCTAGTAGTTTTGTTTATTTTTCGCCCTGATGTTATTGAAATAATCTTTGTATATGTTTTTAATATTACAAATTTTGGATCTTTTTTGTCATAGATTAAATGCTGAAATTAAACATATTGTCTCCATTCTTAGGTTTGGAAAATTTGTTAGGTTTATTTACTGGTACTTTAAGAAATTTTATTCAAATACAGTTTCTACATTACTTGAAGCTTCTTTTTTTCTGAGTCCCTGTCGGTTTTGTAAAAAAAAAAAAAAAAAAAAAAAAAAACATTATCGTAATACTGAAAATTCTGTAGGCTACTTTCGTATAAATTAAGGGAATTTAGTTTACAAAAATAAAGACATAATTTTTTCTTTGTTATTTGTCTTTTTTTGTAAATTTCATTCCCTTAACAAAGTGATAAACTACAAAGGAAAAAGACAAATAAAAAAAGAAAAAAGAGTTATTTTAAATAAAGAAAACTGTAAAACAAAAAAAAAAAAACTAATATTTTATCAAGCTGAAACGATGAACCAAAAGTTACCTGATTAGTGACATCTTTCAGAGGCACTAGTTATTCCGCTTTTTACAGAAACATTTGTGGCGATCCGTTTTCAGGATAGTTATGCTTTCAATTTAATGCAAAATGGCGGCCTTCCAGCCAGTCTTTTAAAATTCCTTTTAACTTAATTCTTGCCACTCTTGTATTTGGCTTTATACTCTTTTTACTGAAACCGTCTGCTAACATTTTTATCTCGCCTTTAAGCTTCTTACCCGGCAGGGCTATTTTGTTTTCTTATTGTCGCTGGTTGTTCATATTGCAACTGGATGCTTTATTTGGCTTACCGAATGAGTCTGTTAAAGAAAAGTACTGACAAAGCGAATGTCGTATCGTTTCGCTATAAAAAGCAGACTTTATAAATAAAATATGTAATGGCGAATTCATAGGTTGGGTGGTTTTGATAGTATAAATTTTAAGAGTGCTTTTTTATCTACTTATGGCTATAAAAATAACTTGGATGGAACTAGAATAAAATTCTTGATACAATAATAGGATTCATTCACTTTCAAAATAATAGGAATCATTCACTGTCTGTATAAATTGTGGCAGAAATGTTCACGCTATTTTTTATCTTATCCAAAAACGCACACACATTTAGATAGATAGTGTACTTAGATAGATAGATAGATTGATAAATAGATAGATAGATAGATAGATAGATAGATAGTGTACTTAGATAGATAGTTTACTTAGATAGATAGATAGATAGATAGATAGATAGATAGATAGATAGATAGTGTACTTAGATAGATAGATAGATAGATAGATAGATAGATAGATAGATAGATAGATAGTGTACTTAGATAGATAGATAGATAGATAGATAGATAGATAGTGTACTTAGATAGATAGATAGATAGATAGATAGATAGATATATAGTGTACTAAGATAGATAGTGTACTTAGATAGATAGATAGATAGATAGATAGTGTACTTAAATAGATAGATAGATAGATAGATAGATAGATAGTGTACTAAGATAGATAGTGTACTTAGATAGATAGTGTACTTAAATAGATAGATAGATAGATAGATAGATAGATAGATAGATAGATAGATAGATAGATAGAATAAACACCAAAAAGTATTTCCTCAGATTTATGGAATGATCAGGACAGGAGCATTTCAGCAATTATCTTATCTGATATATATATATATATATATATATATATATATATATATATATATATATATATATATATATGGGGGGTGCGCGCCGGCACGCCTCCTCAGGATGTGTAATCGTGGCCCTTACAATAACATACATTAACGCACTATTTGAATAGATGCTCTGTTTTTATTTGTGTATATATTAAACAGTATATTTATTTATGTCCACCTACCGGCCTGAATATTTCGAGAAATATTGTTCGGCAGAAGGGCACACATTTTTCTAACAAGATTTCTCGAAAAATTCAGGCCGTTAGATGGTCATAAATAAATATACTGTTTAATAAATAAATAAAAACAGAGCAACTACTCCGATATGAGTATCCAGTAAAAAAAAAAATTGACCTAGAAAAATAAATTAGAATTATGCCGGATTAATAAGTGAAAAACCCATTCCTATATTTCGAGAATCGGGAAAGATCTCTGCCCAAAAGCATAATTCAGTCTCTGCTCGATCATATATATATATATATATATATATATATATATATATATATATATATATATATATATATATATATATATATATATATATATATATATATATATATAATCACGCTTATTGCTCATAAGACAAACTGTTTTTTTGATGATAGCAAAAGGGTGAAACCTAGGATCACATACTGATATCCATACAACTGAAAATTTTAACCGTATCACTGATACTGGGCGCTTTCCACTGAGTACTTCACGTACAAAATAATATATATATATATATATATATATATATATATATATATATATATATATATATGTATATATATATATATATATATGTGTGTGTGTGTGTGTGTGTGTGTGTGTGTGTGACTGCGTGTGCATGTATGCATGTATTGCTTTTTGGTTAACTACTTCCCATAATCTTTAGGAACCTTCTAACTTTTCCCTTCGTATTACGCTTTGAAGTACAATGCTTTAAACTTAAAATCTGTCTGATTCTGAGAAAAAACTTCTCAAAAGGCAATCTCTCTGTCTCTCTGTCTCTCTGTCTCTCTCTCTCTCTCTATATATATATATATATATATATATACTACAAAAAATAATAATGCAAAAACGAATCGACCTCTGCATGGGATTTAAGAGAAATCGTTTCTTTTTGTTTTTTTGGTGGTTGAGACCAAAATAAGAATGGGTCGACCGGTGCGGGCGGCGTGGATATTTTTAGGAATATGTACGTAAAACATTTCGCCTAAGTGTATTAAGAATAGCTCATAAAACTTTGATAAAACTAAAAAATAAGATTGCTTGTTGCATAAATTACAGAGAAAATAAATGCTCTAGTTTACTGGTCTCCGACAGGGACAGTAGGGTGTAGCTCTATAGCTTGTCTTTTTAATTAAGGGAATGTTACACGGACCGCAAGGGAGACTTACATTTAAAGTCGGAAAACAATACAAGAAGAAAGAGAATTTATAACCAAGATGTAGTTTTTCAGTTCATGCAAATATACTGAATCATTTTTAATCATAAAACAGGCATCTATTCCTGTAGACTATTACTAAGCTATTGTGAATTTGATCATCACTGTGTGCCTAATACTCGTGACATTGAGCTTAATTAACAACAATTATAATCATAATACTTTTCCCGGCTTTCTATGTCACTATATATATATATATATATATATATATATATATATATATATAATGGACTCTCCCGTCGGTTTTGACGTATGAGGATGTGACAGCTTATTGATTCAGTTACAAAAGTTTGTGCGATAATCTTAAGTGGCATTTAAAACCCGCTGGTGATTTACAAAGGAGGCCACATATGGAGCAAGTGTGAGAATTGTGATGAGATCATTGTTAGATTGGCTGACCATTTAGATCTTGCTCTCGCTTCTTGATTTCAACGGCCACACATCCAAGCTTACAGAAGCCGGTATTCCCAAGCAGACAAGCAGATTGAAAATTGCTGAGTCCACTAAGACACGTTGCTCTCCATTCTATCCGCTCCAAGGCTAAGCACTCAAGGGTGTTATGTGGTATATTGACTGCTGACAAGTTGCTTTTCAACTTGTCTTTGTATCTTAGTCATGGGCGACCTTTAGTCCTTATCTAACTGGCTGTATATATATATATATATATATATATATATATATATATATATATATATATATATATATATATATATATATATATATGAATGTATGTATGTGCGCGTGTGTTTCATTGAATAATATAGACATATTATGTCTGTTTAGTTTATAACAATCATTTACAGTTGTCTGATAAGTTTCTTGATGTTATTATGAAATTAATGAAGGAAGGCGGCGTAGCTTTGCAAAATGGCATTAAATTTGTGTTATATACACTTCATCATATTGACGCTACACTCGAAATAAATTCTGTTGAGTGTTGGCTGCTTGCTTTTAATGTAGAGGTCCTCGATAATTTAAATTTTTCGTGATTATTTTCGTGGTGTGAAGGTGGACACCAATGCGTTATATGAATATAAATATATATCTCTATTATTCAATTAATTTAATATTTGGATGATGATATGCTGCCTACATTGGGTATACGAGACGCTGGAAGCGAAAATCACACCGCAGCTCATGGCGTCACACATAACCACGCGAGAGTGAAAACGAGAAGTATTAAGTACAGGAAGCCATTGCTATAAACCAATGCCTTCTGTTATCATTTATACGCACGAGTTTGTCGTTGATTAGAAATCTTCCATGTAAACAAAAACAGACTATCATCACTGTCTTGTTCGTGTATTGCTTAATATATTGTAATGATATTGTCATCTTTGATAATGTCTTATGTAAGCCGAAAGCTTAGATAGGATTAAAAAATATGCATCGATATTGTGATTTTCTTTCTTCGTTTAATGATAATGTTATTAAGCGTATCGGACGACATGAAAAGAATTTACATAAAATAAATAGACAACACTTGTCTAGAGTATTATTTAATGAAACATGTATCAATGAAAAAATGCTTCCTAAATACACACACACACAATATATATATATATATATATATATATATATATATATATATATATATATATATATATATATATATATTATTTAACACGGCATACTGCACAAATTTTTCTCCTCGCATCCTTCCGGCTAATTATACATTCACCATTACAGTTGGTTCATCAAAAGAGAAAGTACTTAAGAGTGAGCAATTTACAAATCAAATTTTTATGATTAGTCAGGTAGTTGTCTGAATACCGATGTCAACTAATTGCAAGGAATTTCTCGTTTTAGTCAGCATACGTGTGTGAATTATCGTAAAATAAAGATTTCCTGTATAAATCGTGGCAGAACGATATTCAAAGATCATAGTAAACTTTTTGGACGTTGTTTGGAAAGTAAAAGAAAAAGGCTGCAGAGGCTTCAGTTTGACCATAAATTGTTTTAAAACGTCATTCTGACAACAACAAAAAAAAATGAAATCTATTTTCGCATATTTAAATTTTTGAAAATTACAAATCCAATTTTAATATTGGTCTTTTCGATATGTATTTCACTATATGTGGGGATTACGGCCATATCACGTTGAAACATCGTTTCTCGTACGATCACTGAAGTTAAGCAACGTCAAATTTTGTCAATACTTAGATGGGTGTCGGCTTGGGAATACCGGCTTCTGTAAGCTTGGATGTGTGGCCGTTGAAATCAATAGCGACTCGATTCGAAAGCGGAAACTGACGAGTAGAGTTCCAATTTCCAGTCTAGTTTGTTATATTCATTTAAGCGAAAAGTATAAATACGCTTCTTCTTCCCCAAGCTGTGGGTTAATTAGTAGGATTGTATCAGTAAATCATTATTGACTTGCAAAAAATTCTTACAAACTTTTGTGTCGGAAACCTACCACCCCTCTTGAAGATGA
>OZ010589.1:42121543-42126543 GCA_963932145.1 Acanthosepion lycidas
CCTATATGACAGTGACTGCTGTACAATGTCCTCACAGATGAAGAAAATACTTGAGGCAACAGAAATGTGATTCTATAGAAGGATGCTGAGAATATCATGGACTATTGATATGAGCAACGACGAAGTTTTAAAGAAAATGGAATCGGAAAGGTTCCATACTTAGGATCAAAAAAGCTTGAAATTGTTGCATATTGCTGCCGGGCACAAATGAGGCGGCAAACACATATATCTTTATTGTTCGAATTGCGACGAATGGCTAGAGTGAGGGAGAATCACAGAATCACTGGAATTGACGGGGACAGCCTCTATGTCAAGATCAAGCATCGGACCGGTTAAATAACGTTTAGACACCTATGCAAGTTCACGTGGATACGCCTTCTTCCGGTATGTCGGCCACGCAAGCAGGCATTTCCTTCCTCTCAGGACACCTGTGCGCCCTCTTTATTTTAGCCACCGAATGCATTTCCTGTTTATGCTATCACCAGTTCCGATTTTCGCTATCACATTGATGCAAAGGAAGTAACAATGCATGACTTTTTGGAATATAAAATGGATTGGTTTTCTGGTGCTTTTGCTACGGCTTTCGAATTTAGAGTTCTTCTCTTAGACTCGTTTGAATTGATCTGGCATTCGTCAGGGCATTGCATATTACACCTATATCCGGTCTGGTGCTTCTACTAAACCGGGTGTAACAGCAAAATTGCCCAAATCATGTAACAGCACAATTGTTTCCCATAAAATGTTTCATATCTAAAAAAACAAAACAAAAAACACTTAAGTTTCTTTTTTTATAGGTTTTCAGATAAGACATTTAGCCATCTTGACACCATTTGTGGTAAGAATAACTTAAAAATCCTTTGAGCTATTCAGCTAGAAAGAGAACAGGTCAAAATCTTTTGGGTCAGACCCACTGTCTTCTAAACTGAGCAATGGTGAGAGGGAAACGATTATTCTGGCCTTCAGTAATGGTACCAATATTTCTACTCTGGCTTCCATCTTCAAAGTCCATTCAAGAACCTTCAAGAAAACGGTGAATAAGTTTAAAAAAAAAAAGAGGGAACAATAGAGAGGAAAACTGGAGCAGGAAGTCTAAAAAGGAAGAGGGATCATCATTTCAATATAAAGCTAACGAGATCAATTAGAAAAGATCCAACTCAATTCATAAGACGTTTGACACGTGAGAGAGGAGTTTCAGCTATGACAATCCAAAGAGCAGTAAAAACTTGAAAATGAAACCGTACGTGAAACCTGTGAGGCAACTTGTTATTCCAGCACAGAAAATTAGAAGCTTAGAGAAGGTGGAGATCGTTTTTATTAAGTTGGAAAATGATCCTGGTATAATATATATATATATATATATATATATATATATATATATATATATATATATATATATATATATGAACTTTATTTCAATCCTTCATGAACTTCCGATCTTTATCTATGATTAATTAATTATGAACATGCCATTTTTGTTAATGATCGATTTCATGACGATTCTTCTAAGATTAGAGAGTAATTATACATTCTTATTGTTCAAAGTAGATCCCAGTAGTGTTATAAAGGCATCGAAGAATTCCAGTAAGATATCTTTAATCACTTCTAAGATACAACGTTTCACAGTTTAATCTACCAAATGGACAATTTTACTCTTGCCCGACTTTAACACCGGGTATATATGATATTTAAAGTAGGCTATAGTTATGAGTTAAGAGGCACGTTGGAGTAATGGATTGAGGAATCGGAAAGCCGAGTTAGAATTCTAGTCGAAGCCATTACATTCACTAACACTCTTGGGAAAGGTATGAATCCTCCTCTTCTCCCTCCTTCTATAGCCTTGGATGCCAACTGGTCTACTGCAGAAAGAAATGTCAGTCATGTATCGAAAGATACATGATCGCCTCAGCGTGTATCACGCATGGCACATAACTGACTGGTAGTTATCCTACTTAGTATAAGGGATAGAGCGTATGCAAGTGAAGATTGAGGTCAACTCCAGCAGCGACAATGTGTTTCATGCTTAAACCGCCTGACGTTTCCGTTTAAGTATCAAATTTAGACGTTCTTTTTCAATTCCGATTTACGAAGGGACTCGCTCGAAAACGAAATAAGGTGGTTGCTAAAATTTTGCAGCAAAGGACGCAGGTGTTGTTATAATTATATGACGCCCGACAAATTCTACGGGGAAATGATTCAGTGTTATTGCGAACGTTTTTACAAAATAGAATCCGAAATAAAATGAAATAAATAAATTATAAATATTTCATAACATCATATTATTTAGATGAAGTGATTTCTATTCTACGTGCTATTGTAAAAAGAGAATTATGCAGATTGTTGCTACTTTTTAGCCATCTTAACTTTGATGGTGACATAAATTGCGTTTCTGTTCATGGTTGAGCTTTGCATACCGTATTCTGTGCCAAGCAATGACTTACTTTTTTTTACAAGATTGCACCGTAAAGATGTTAAATATCTCTGAGCAGACCTTCGAAAATTTCACAAATTATCTTCAAAATAAATTCAAAATGGCGTCAAACAGATGTAACCAGTAGTTTTTCTTTTTTAATGGCCATATCTTAAAAGTTTTGAAAGAGTTTAAATACAAAATTCTTTATATAAGTCGACGAAGATTTCCTTTTTTTAAATAATCTACAGATTAAATTTCTCATTACAAAATCATTAAAAAAGCTTCACTGCTTCCAAACAGAATTTCCGTTCGGTTTAAAAAGGCAAGTAAAAAACAAGAATCTGTGACTGAAAAATGCGTTAAATAAAAACAATTGGCGATACTGGACAGATAGATGAATATTTTATGGTAACTCATTTTTAAGCCTCAATGCAACAATCAGACTATATATATATATACCCTTTCCAGGAACCAATAAAACTGTCAAAATGACCAAGGGAATTCAAAGCAGCATGAATCCATCCAGCACTTATCTTAAATAACAACTTGAAAGAGACTGCTTAACCAACACAAGGACTGACCAAAATCATGTTAAAAAAATAAAAAAACAAATGAAAACTACAGACAAATGTTTATTTTCTCCATCAAGACATTCACTTCTGTAGTTCACTGTTACCAGCAAGCATATTTTTTCTCCTCATGATGGCCATGTTGGCCGAAACTAATCGAGGAATCTAAATGAAATAATAATAAAATCGAAACAATATTAATATACAACCCAGTGTGTCTGAAGATTTTAATTTTTTAACATTTTTATTGTTCAATATATATATATATATATATATATATATATATATATATATATTATAAGTTAATAGACTTAAAATATGGTTTTTCGCTACACAGTTCCAACCATGTTTCAAAAATGGAATTTAATTTTGTACTTAAAAGTACAAAATTAAATTCGGGGCTTTTAGCTTCCATTTTTGAAACATGGTTGGAACTGTGTATCGAAAAACCATATTTTAAGTCTATTAACTTATAATATTAATGCTCTGTAAATTTACATTGAGCACTATTTTGTAAAAATAAAAATATCTATAAGAACACCGGATTATATATCTTACTGTTCTTTCTTTTTATTAATATACATATATATATATATATATATATATATATATATATATATATATATATATATATATATATAAAGAAATATAGTCTTAAGGTGTGCTATATTTATGGAATAAAGTGCTCAATATCAGAGATAGAGCATGTGTAAATATAAAAGTGAACATAGAAGTCAACACTTAGAGGCGACAGTCTGTTTCATGCTATATGCAATCGTCAGGCCACCTGACGATTGCATATAGCATGAAACAGACTGTCGCCTCTAAGTATTTATATATATATATATATACATAGTTACATAAGGTCTCTCTCTCTCTCTCTCTCTATATATATATATATATATATATATATATATATATACATGTTTACAGAAGCTCTATCCCTAATATTGAGCACTTTAATATATATATATATATATATATATATATATATATATATATATATATATATCAAATATGTGGTGCAGTTCAATTTACATTACATGAATCATTCATACAAAAAACAGATATAGAAGTTAATGATTTAAATGTCCTCAATATATCTTCGCAAACAAATTCAATAAAGTACATTAACCCCGAACCTGTAGATGAATGTTATGATTTGCACAGAATATTTGCCGTATAAAGGACACGTGGGTTCAGTCAAAGTCTGTAACAGGGATCAGAAAGACGATTTAGTTGACTGGTGTGCTTGAAAACGTGTAGTAGTAGACCTTTTTATCGTTCTGACTTTGTATTCTAATTAAATTCCTCTTAAGTAAACAAAAAGATATTATTAAGATTTGCCAGATGATTTTTTTTTATCTTAATCACGTAATAGTCGATTAAGACCATAACGAATGTTTCTGATTTAGGATATTACTAGTGTGTCCGTGACGTCATAAATGATGTCAACAGTGAGATGCAAAAAGAAACAAAGCCTTGATAATGTGATTCCATAAAGCGTTGATAAAGAATTCACTCCTAAAATAGAGGCCAATAGACAGTTTAATTAATCTTCTTCCTTTTATATATTTTAGACGATCAATGGTATTAATGATTCATTGATAACTCCTGGTAATTATATAAATCGCATTTTGCCCAATATTTTATGTGTCTAAACATTTAACAGGGAAATGAAAATATCTATCGAAAGAAAAAGTTTAGCAACAAAACAACAAAGACGGCGTCAACAAAGCCTACTTCAATACCAAGTTGAAGCAAGACAGTAACTTAATACGCAAAGGTATCTGAATGTATTACTTGAACGGTTTGAACAAATAAAACTTAGACAAAGATATCTGAGTACCTCACATAAAAGGCTTGAGCAAATAAGACTGCAATCGAAGAAGCGTAAAAGTAAAGACTAAAGACTAAAGACTAAATGAAATGATTAATTAAACGGTTTATTTTGTTCGGGAACTAAAGTCAGATAAATATTTTATTTATATAAATTTACTAGCTTAAGTTGATTTATCTCC